>CM034355.1:60984765-61584765 GCA_019925275.1 Mytilus edulis
ATTCCTTGATAAAATGGAACATACAATTATGTTCTTGATTGACTATTTTTTTTATAGTATCTACTGGAGTTCATTAAAAGGAGACTGTATTTTTATCTCTTATGTTTGTCTTTTTTAACAAAGAAAAAAGTTAATTAACACTCACAAAGCAATATTCTCACAGAGGGTTTTTCCTGGTGTCTTATTTGTGATGATAAAGATATATTGAGATTGCCATAGAGATAAATTTCAACAAAAGACCAAATAGACAATCAGATTTTATAACAAGTTCTAACCCACGCATTAATATTCAAATACAAATATGATAATCATTTATTGCGATTTGATTTTATAGGTACACGTATTAACTGTTCTACAGTCTTCCAATACATTTCATTCAATTGTACGGACTAAAATGGCGATAGTTGTAAAGATACTTAATTGTGGAATTGTTGCTGCACTGTTTCTGCTTCATGGTTTATCTATATACATATTGATATTTCAAAGGAATTAAATCAGAGTCGCTTCTTAGTATTAACTTTGTGTCTTAGTCTCAGTGATATAACAATTGGTCTAGAGTTCCTCTATCACAATGTTCTGCGTTTTATGAATTCACAAAGTGCTCCATTTCAGTATCAGTTGATGGCGATTAGATATTTAACTTGTGGAACCATTCTCTGGCGTCATATGCAGACTTTATTGATATGCATCGAGCGATTAAATGCTACATTTACCACGAAGAAAGGAATATTGGTGCATTTAACCAGTAACAAATGTGTTGTTCTTTGTTTTTCCTTAGTCACTGCATTGCTGTGTTGTTGTTTGGTGTCGAAACAATTGGTGGACCAGTTCCATCTGACCCTAAAAACACAGCTACGCCATTGATTGTTTTTTCATTCGACATTCTTATTTTATGTATAACTGTTTCAATTATCTCTGTTTACGGGGTTGTGGTTTACCGAATAACCCATGCACAAAGAAATGTTCAAACAAGTGGATTAACGGTTAGTCAGTTTGCGAAGAAAACAAGAGACACAAAAAGGATGCGTAAAAACGTAATCACTCTCGGTGTGATCATAGCACTCGTTTTAGTTACATTTCTTGCACGAAGTTTTGCTGTGCTCTATTTGTATACCGTCAATGAATATGAAAGAGATGATATCGTATTTATCATTTGCAATAATGTGTTTGTTTTGATAAATCCTTTGCTAGATCCCGTTATATACATCCTACGGATCAAGAAATTTCGTGACCATCTTCGATGTAAATGCATTAGGAACAACTCTGTTTCTCATTCAAATGCTTAAATTTCAAATTCAGTGATTTTAGACGATGGCTTTCGTAATGTTTTTAGACAATGGCTTTCATAAAAGTTTTAGACGATGGCTTTCGTAACGTTTTTAGACGATGACTTTCGTAATGTTTTTAGACAATGGCTTTCATAAAAGTTTTAGACGATGGCTTTCATAACGTTTTTAGACGATGGTTTTCGTAATGTTTTTAGACGATAGCTTCATGAATTGTTTAGACAATGGCTTTCATAATGTTTTTAGACGATGGCTTTCATAAAATTTTTAGACAATGGCTTCCATAATGTTTTAGACGATGACTTATAATGTTTAGACATGTTTCATAATGTTGTAGACGATGCTTTCATAATGTTTTTAGACGATTGCTTTCATAATGTTTTAGACCGATGGCTTTCATAATGTTGTAGACGATTGCTTTCATAATGTTTTTAGACGATGGCTTTCATAATGTTTTTAGACGATGGTTTCATAATGTGATAGACGATTGCTTTCATAATGTTTTTAGACGATTGCTTTCATAATGTTTTTAGACGATGGCTTTCATAATGTTGTAGACGATGTCTTTCATAATGTTTTAGACGATGGCTTTCATAATATTTTAGACGATGCTTTCATAATGTTTTTAGACGATGGCTTTCATAATATTTTTAGACAATGGCTTTCATAGAACGATGGCTTTCATAATGTTTTTAGAAGATGGCTTTCATAATGTTTTACGATGGCTTTCATAATGTTTTTAGACGATGGCTTTCATAATGTTTTTAGACGATGGCTTTCATAATGTTTTTAGACGATGGCTTTCATTATGTTTTTAGACGATGGCTTTCATAATGTTGAGACAATGGCTATCATGACGATGGCTTTCATAATTTTTTAGACGATGCTTTCATGACGATGGCTTCATAATGTTTTAGAAGATGCTTTCATAATGTTTTTAGACGATGGCTTTCTTAATGTTTTAGACGATGGCTTTCATTATGTTTTTAGACGATGGCTTTCATAATGTTGAGACAATGGCTATCATTATGTTATTAGACGATAGCTTTAAATAGTGTTTTTTTAGAACGCACATGTACTCTGGATATGACCAATTAAATGATCTCATCATAGATTCGAAAATTAAAATTTCATACGTCAGACTCATCAGTGACACGCGAATAAATTAGTGAAGGAAGCTAAATGAAATAGAAAGTCAAAGAGAATGAGGATCCAAAATTCCGGAAGGCTTTGTGGTCATAAATAATTATCTTGGTGTGTTTCTTATTGAGTGGAGCTTGTAATTGTTTGAAATTCACTCATCCCTTATTCGTATTTAAATAAGACATAGCTTGTTTTCATCTGAATAGACAGATATTTTTACGCTGCAGTTTTAGGACATTTTGAATATTGTCAATATGTATTGTTATATAAATAAACTCATCATAGATACCAGGATTGAAATTTTCTATTTACGCTAGACAGTAGAAAAGCCTTAATTCAAAGTTTTGTTAACAGTTAATTTATAATTATGAACATATAATGAAAACTCAAGTCAACACAGAAGTGCTGACTACTTGGCTGGTGATACCCAAAATACAATTAAGGTGATCTATTCTGAGGTAGAAAAGCCTTAGTATTTCAAAAATTCAAAGCTTTGTTAACAGTTATATAAAATCATGTAGTTTTAGTTGTAGTGAATTTTCAGAATTGTATCCATGTTATTGAGTATAAATCAAAGTTATTTCGAGCCACGATCATTTACATTTACACAAAAATACAAATGTTAAACTATATGCAATCAAATGAATAATTGCAATAACAAGTTTTATGCTGATTAAAAAAAAAAATCGGAAAAATATGAAATTCACAGCTTTCCGCCTACTCGAAACATGATAACATGTCCCTAAATATACCCAATTTTGAAGTTTTAGAAATGTAGTCCTGTATGATACCATTAACCTGTTAACACTGAGGTTTTGAGTTCAAATCCTGCACGTGGCAGGTGAGTTTGACTCTAATCTTTATTGACTTGGATTGTCAGGTTTCCTGTCGAAGGTCCGTTGTTCTCTCTGAGCACTTACACTTCTTCCACTATCTTTATTAGTACAATTATTTATCAGTTTTATAATTCAAAACTGAATGCCATCATATACCAAATAGTGGTGAAAGCAGCACAATAACCAATGAATAATATTTCCAAGGTATTGTGTTTAAAGAGAGGTGAAATATACCAAATGAACATTCAAACTCATAAGTGGTAATAA
Organism: Mytilus edulis; assembly: GCA_019925275.1. Classification (NCBI taxonomy): domain Eukaryota; kingdom Metazoa; phylum Mollusca; class Bivalvia; order Mytilida; family Mytilidae; genus Mytilus; species Mytilus edulis. The sequence goes on from CM034355.1 coordinate 60,988,298, forward strand.
ACTGACAACGCCATGGCAAAAAATAAAAAAAGAATTATAGACAAACAGTACACAAAACACAACAAAGACTGAGCAACATGAACCCCATCACAAACCGGGGGTAGTCTCAGGTATATCTACATTTCTGTTCCCCAAAGCCTCGACATTGCATTGTAAATTGGAAGGATGAACACATGGGATCCACTAAAATATTGCACACTCTGTTTCCACCAAGTTTTGCCAAATACAAGAAAAACCTTAGTATTTCAAAAATTAAAAAAGTTTTGTAAACAGTTAATTTTTAAATATGGCCATATGAATGATAATTCATGTCAGTCAAGTGCTGACTACTGGGACGGTTATACCCTAGGGGAATTAAAACTCAACTCCAGCATTGGCATCGACCCAGTGGTTGTAAATAAACTCATCATAGATACCAGAATTAAATTTTGTATTTACGCCACACGCGCGTTTCGTCAAGAAAAGACTCATCAGTGACGCTCGAATCCAAAAAAGTTAAAAAGGCAAAATAAAGTACGAAGTTGAAGAGCATTGAGGACCAAAATTCATGAAAGTTTTGCCAAATACAGCTAAGGTAATCTATTCCTGAGGTAGAAAAGCCTTAGTATTAATCCACACTTAAAGTATAGTATAATACCAATATGATGGGTACATTGAACTTACTAATAGTATTGTACAACCTGTTCCTACTTTTACAATGGACAGGTACAAATGACAAAATCCACTTGAGGTATAGTATAATACATGCTGTATCTCACTTTATTATAGATACTTTATCTAACTACTAGTAACTGCATAAGTTTTATAAAAAATAGTATGAAATAATACATACAAAGTCACAAAAATAAAAAGATTAAAAAAACCAAAAAAAAAAACCCTTAAAATTCAAACAATCGAACAATACAAAAAAAATCTATACATGGTCGTCATGAAACCCGCAATCCAATACAAAGCTATTCGAAAAACGAAATATATGTATGTAAAAGAACAAAACAACAAAATATGGTTATTACTGTAAAGTGTTTTGAGTTATTATCTATAATTGCATATATGTTCCATATTGAGTATTCACTCTATTAATTACTGAAGGTCACAAGGAAGTTAATTGATTTTTGTCTTTCTGTTTATCTCCAGATCAATTACAAAGTCCATTCAAATATGAAATAAAAGAATACACGAGAAAAAACCCCGTCACGTCCGTGTTCATGACTTACACATCATTTTCATTTGGATTTCGATGAAATTGAACATATGTTCTATACTGACTATTTATTATATTATTTACTGAAGCTGTTTAAGAGAATATCATATTTTTCTGTATATTTGTCTCTATATCAAATCTAAAGCCTTCAAATATGCGATAAAAATATAACAGATAAAAAGCACATCATCATGATGTGTACAAGATTGTAACTCACCTTTGATTTAAAACCAAAATAAAATCAAGGAATTGTATATTTGAGTCATTAAAATAACACATAAGGCCTTCCCGTTTCACGGAATAATAGTTTATTCTTGATTTTGGGCTTCTCTCTCCTGTATATCTTCTCAAGCAAGATGACCCCTTGAATTTAAAAGACCGATCTAAATGGCAGGAAATGGACCTCCGTCATGATTCTTTATATTTTCATCATACTTACGATTGAGTCAGACATGGATTATTGCTCTACGGGTGCTCTACGGGTATCCCGACTGATCTCGAGCCGCGTTTCCATTCCTTTTAAATATACAATTCCTTGATAAAATGGAACATACAATTATGTTCTTGATTGACTATTTTTTTATAGTATCTACTGGAGTTCATTAAAAGGAGAATGTGATTTTATCTCTTATGTTTGTCTTTTTAAACAAAGAAAAAAGTTAATTAACACTCACAAAGCAATATTCTCACAGAGGGTTTTTTCCTGGTGTCTTATTTGTGATGATAAAGATATATTGAGATTGCCATAGAGATAAATTTCAACAAAAGACCAAATAGACAATCAGATTTCTATAACAAGTTCTAACCTACGCATTAATATTCAATTAAAAATATGATAATCATTTATTGTGATTTGATTTTATAGGTACATGTATTAACTGTTCTACAGTCTTCTCAATACATTTATTCTACTGTACGGACTAAAATGGTGATAGTTGTAAAGATACTTAATTGTGGAATTGTTACTGTTCTGTTGCTGCTTCATGGTTTATCAATATACATATTGAATATTTCAAAGGAATTAAATCAGAGTCGTTCTTAGTATTAACTTTGTGTCTTAGTCTCAGTGATATAATATTTGGTCTAGAATTCCTCTATCACAATGTTCTGCTTTTATAAATTCACAAAGTGCTCCATTTCAGTATCAGTACATGGCGATTCGATATTTTACTGGTGGAACCTATCTCTGGTCTGTTATACAGACTTTATTGATATGCATCGAGCGATTAAATGCTACATTTACCACGAAGAAGGGATTATTGGTGCATTTAACCAGTAACAAATGTGTTGTTCTATGTTTCATTCTTAGTCACTTCATTGCCTTATTGATGTTTGGTGTCGAAACAATTGGTGGACCAGTACCATCTGACCCTAAAAACACAGCTACCCCACTGATTGTTTTTTCATTCGACATTCTTAATTTATGTATTACTGTTTCAATTATTTCTGTTTACGGGGTTGTGGTTTACCGAATAACCCATGCACAAAGAAATGTTCAAACAAGTGGATTAACGGCTAGCCAGTCTGCGAAGAAAACAAGAGACACAAAAAGGATGCGTAAAAATGTAATCACTCTCGGTGTGATCATAGCACTCGTTTTAGTTACATTTCTTGCACGAAGTTTTGCTGTGCTCTATTTGTATACCGTTAATGAATATGAAATAAATGATACCGTATTTATCATTTGCAATAATGTGTTTGCTTTTCTTAATCCTCTGCTAGATCCCGTAATATACATCCTACGGATCAAGAAATTTCGTGACCATCTTCGATGTAAATGCATGAAGAACAACTCTGTTTCTCATTCGAACGCTTAAGGGCATACGATACAGTTACAGGGGAGATAATGACGTTGCTAACGTAATTTGTTATTTTCGCGACGTCAAACTGTGACATATCGGGAAAAGATGCATTTTTCGACTGATTTTTATCATTCAAACTGATTTAATTTGAAAACGAGTTCATGAACCCCTATTTTTCAAAACGGCATTTTGTGTCATTTTGCAGGGAGATTATGTGACCCAAATTTTATAAAACTGTAAATAGAGGATTTTTTTTAATTTTGATAAACATACAGTAAAAATTTACGTTTTTTCCTCAATTCATGAACATTTGATAAATATGAGTTATTTCTGAATAAAAAATTGCATATTTTTTTAGGATATTTATAAAATACAGAAATTACCGTATTTTAGACGATGGCTTTCATAAAATTTTAAGACAATGGCTTTCACAATGATTTTAGATAATGGCTTTCATAATTTTTTAGACGATGGATTTCATAATGGTTTTAGACGATGGCTTTCACTAGGCTTTTAGACGATGACTTTCTTAATGTTTTTAGACGATGGTTTCCATAATGTTGTAGACGATGGTTTTCATAATGTTTTTAGACACTGGCTTTCATAGATTTTATTGACGATGGCTTTCGTAATGTTTTTAGTCGACGGCTTTCTTAATGTTTTAGACGATGGCTTTCATACTGGTTTTAGACGATGGCTTTCATAATGTTTAGACAATGGTTTTCTTTATGTTTTTTAGACGATGATGGCTTTCATACTGTTTTAGACGACGGCTTTCATCATGTTGTAAACGATGGCTTTCATAATGTTTAGACGATGGCATCTTTAATGTTTTTAGACGATGGCTTTCTAGATATTTTTAGACGATGGCTTTCATATTGTTTTTAGACGATGGCTTCCATATTGTTTTTAGACAATGGATTTCATATTTTTTATAGACGATGGCTTTCATAATGTTTTTAGACGATGGCTTTCATTATATTTTTAGACAAAAGCGTTCATAATGTTTTTAGACGATGGCTTTTTCAATGTTTTTAGACGATGACTTTTATAATGTTTTAGACGATGGCTTTCCTTATGTTTTGTAGACAATGACTTTCATAATGTTTTTAAACGATGTTTTTTTAGACGACGATGGCTTTCATACTGTTTTAGACGACGGCTTTCATCATGTTGTAAACGATGGCTTTCATAATGTTTTAGACGATGGCATCTTTAATGTTTTTAGACGATGGCTTTCATAATATTTTTAGACAATGGCTTTCATATTTTTTTTTAGACAATGGCTTTCATAATGTTTATAGACGATGGCTTTCAAACTGTATTTAGACGATGGCTTTCATAATGTTTTTAGACGATGGCTTTCATAATATTTTTAGACGATGGCGTTCATAATATTTTTAATCGATGGCTTTCTTAATGCTTTTAGACGATGACTTTTATAATTTTTAAGACGATGGCTTTCCTTATGTTTTTTATACAATGACTTTCATAATGTTTTTAGACGATGGTTTTCATAATGTCTTTAGACGATGGCTTTCAGAATGTTTTAAGGCGATGGCTTTCATATTGTTTTTAGGCGATGGCGTTCTCAATATTTTTAGACGATGGCTTTCTTTATGTTTTTAGACGATGGCTTTCTTAATGTTTTTTAGACACGCACATGTACGCACTATTTGACCAATTAGATAATCTCATCATAGATTCCAAGATTAAAATTTCATACGTCAGACTCATCAGTGACACGCGAATAAATTAGTGAAGGAAGCTAAATGAAAAAGAAAGTCGAAGAGCATCGAGAATCCAAAATTTCGGAAGGTTTTGTGGTCATAAATAATTATATTGTTATGTTTCTTATTGAGTGGAGCTTGTAATTGTTTGAAATTCAGACATCCCTAACTCTTATTAAGATAAGAAAAAGTTTGTTTTCAACTGGATAGGCGGACATTTTACGCTGCTGTTATGGAACATTTTGAATATTGTCAATATGTATGGTAATATAAAATCATGTAGTTTTAGATGAAATGAATTTTAAGAATTGTAATGTAATATTTGAGTAATAAAGAGGAAAATGTATCCTGTTTACTTGAAAGATTTCATCACTTTTTGTTGAATGTCAAAATGAATTATTTGATAAGATGGTTAAACTTAACGTATGTAAAGATTGGGGTTTTATGAAAATAATTCTGTCATTGATAATGTACATTGGAAATGTTATACATTTTTGCTAAACCAACACATGACTTTATGATATCAGTAGACAACATATTATCTGGAAAATAAGATTATTTTCTTTTCATTTTAGGCCATAAGATGCATAAGATATACAACTGATATACATGAGTTAAACTATGTTAAATCTATTATTGGTGTTTGTTGTTTGTCATTGGCATGGAATACATTGTATCTTTTAAGTGATGCGTATAGATTCTTTCATTGGTACCAGTAAATATCGGATTTGTCCCGAAAATTATGTATGACTTTAACAAACAATCTTTGCGTTTCTAAATGTGATGAAAAATATTGAATATTAAAACGTAAACGTCGAAAAATGATAGTAAAATTTCCTGTCATCCTTTTGCTTACACAGGGAGCTAAATTTATACAATGTAAAACAGCTCATTTGCAAAAGTGAAACAACGAAAATACCGTGCTCCAAGGAATATTAAAAAAATTCTCTTATAAAAATTGCAAAATCAATAGCTTAAACATATGAACCGAATAGAAAAAAAAACCTGTCATATTTCTGATTTGATATAGGCATTTCTTTATGTAGATAATTGTGGACCACACTTAGTGTATATCTAGCTAAACATTTCACTTATATGCCAATTGGATATAATTCAATTTCATTCCCCACAATGCATGAACAAAACAAGCAAACATGATAGGAACAAATGTATATAATGTGAATTTCACTGTAGTTCACACTTCTGATATAAAATTTAAACTGCGAATTGAGCAAGGAGAAAAAAAAGTCATGTGCAAGTTAACAAGTCTTTAAATTTGAGAGTGGAAGAGATAAATCCAATGCGACTACGTTGATTCCGTCCCTGATATTCATTACTTTGGATATTTGTATTTCTGCCCTTTTTTTCTAAACATGAATAAGAATGTCTCAAATGTATTGGTTAAGACATCTCTTTTACAGAATTGAACTGGTCGTGACAATATAACGTATCATGGCATTTGCATGTACATTTGACATGGGTTATACACTTTTACCAAATTAGTTCCAGTAACTCGTTATGATCAAAATATCTGATTTAAACAGTTATTTGAATGCTTTATGATAGTATTTATCGGGTCTACATGACCTTTTTTTCGTTTAAACGGAACAGCTCTTGTGTCCTCATACTTTTTTCTTCGTTATTTTGTTTTCAAAAAGACCTCAAATTATTAATATGAATCTGGTAGGTATAAACCTGGTATCTATGATGAGTTTATTTGCGTAGGGTAATACTGTCCTGTGTGAGAATGTTATGTGCTAGTGATTTGGTTCTGATCGATGCTAGTTTTTGATGACCGTTAAAAATATGTAAAAAGCAAAATAAACAAAATACCGAACTCCAAGGAAATTCAAAACGGAAAGTCCTTTATAAAAGGTCAAAAATCAAAAGCTCAAATATCACCTAACGTATGGAAAACAACCATTCCTGAATTTTCCATTTGTAGAAATAGGTGGATTAAACCTGGTTTTATAACGTAGCATTGGAGAAAAAAAGTTGTGGCGCAAAAGACGCATTTTTGGCGCAAACGGAGTTCTCCCTAACAAAGTCTCTGATGTTTATGACAGTCGCATAGAAAACATAATATTGACAACAATGTGTGTGCAAAACAAACAGGCATATTTTTAGGTAAAAACCTCAAAAATGTGTGTACAGCAGTCAACATGGTAGAATAATCATAACAATCAATAAAAGAAATAACTGTTTTAACAAAGAAATACAAAACGGCAAATAGACCAAGTACATAAGCAAACATAAAAGACAAGCACTCAGAATTTACCATAGCACAATGGTGGGATGTATAAGTATCGATCCTCGTCATTAGTATATATATCAAAATGGATAAACATAAAGGCAAAAAATGTACATTGACACAAAAAGGTGAGGACATATTCTTGACTCATCAACTGTCTGCTCATACTTGGCGACGATAAATAAAGCCTGAGAAGCAGACCCAAGCACTTGAATGCCGAATGAGTTGGGGAATGTATATTCAATAAGCAGGTTAAGTCGGTATATTGCTGATAAGGATGAAAACATTTATAATTTCAAAATTGAAATCGTCTTGCTTGTCATAGATTCTGGTATTGAAAAGACGTTAAATGTTTTGAAAAACAAAGAAGTGTTCATTTGAAGAACATCTGAATCGGAAATTCATAAATTTGGTGGCCCAATTTTTATTAAAAAAACGTTTGGCATTTGAATTCAATAAAATGCTTACCAATATCTATAAATCGAGTAATTTTACGGTATTGTTCTTGTTCTGATTCTGTGCATGGGCTTTTTGTTGGATTGGTAATGACACACTTCTGGTGATTGTGATGACAAAATAACCTTATTTTTAATCTAACATTGCAATAATTTCTATTAAATCTGATTGGTTATATTTTGTTTTATAGACCGCACATTTAACTTTTCAAAATAATCGAAAATAACATTACTTTCAGCAGCAACATTTTCAGTGCAATATCTGATAAAAATGTATTTTATTAGAATAGTTTTATTTAAGCTATTAAATGTCAATAAAATGGTTGCATTCATCAACACAGCATATTTTAAACGATTTACAGGTACCTTATTTCAAGGAACATTTTCATCGTCATTGATATATTTTCTTTAATTTGTGGCAAAATTAGAAATTTTTTTTTGGTATAAGTTCATTCGATGTAAGAATCGCAAAATATGTTTATAATATCGACGAAGCGGTGGCGCTTTATTGAGAGTAAACGATTCCTTTAATTTGTCTTTTACAGCTGGATTTATAAAGATAGATCATATGAGTACTGCTGTCTCTAATTCTCCCCTTAGTTTTTAATTTGTTAAGATAAAATAGCTGATACAGACTTACTTTTCATACATGACTGATAAACACTGAAACAGATGTTAGCAAACATGCTCCCGTGTGGCCTTCATCATAAACAAAACAAATATTGCAGACAACACCAAACGACAACCACTTGATTCAGACAGGCACATTTGAAGGGGTATAATATGTTTGAAAGCGCTCAAAGCAACAAAAGATATCAGATTAGTACGTAGCACATATTCAAATAAAAAAATTCAAAGGAACCTACATTACTTTGATCTAAGACCATTTGCAGAATCTACATGCTAGTTCAAAGTTGAATGTCATTCTCCAAGACTTCTTCAAGACTAAGTTCTTGATCGATACACAAATTATTGGTTTCACACTTTGAAAAATTGAGATCTCGACTTTTGATCTTGTACACATCTTCTAGCTTTTCTATGTTGAATTTTGTGCTCACAACTGTTAATGTCACACATTAGCATCAGACATTTTAAAAAGGCACGTTAAAGATAGTATTTGAAAGTTCGAATTATTGATTGAAAAGGGATAGCAATTGCATGGAAATATACATAGCCTAGGAAGAAATGCATTATATATGTTTGCCTACTGTTGTAATAATACAGGGGGAAAGTACCTCTTCTAATTGGAATGGAACGAATGAAGATTTATATATATTTCATGGACTTCCATAGAAGAGTTTATTCTCCTCCTGTCTTATTGGGCAATGTCACGAATGGGAGCCAATTTTTCATGCTGTGGCACCGTAAAATTGCAGATCTCTATCTTTTTCTCCCTTGATTATTAATTTTCCGAAAAAAAATTATAGATTTTATAAATGCATTGAAATTGTAGGCTTACGCTTTCTATTATAATTTATCGTTATGTAAAGTGTTTTCTGTCTCTCACTTCTATAACATAGAATTCACACTTCCTATCCTCAAATCTCCGCTATACGAGGACCAATAAGAGTCACGTAGCCATTTTTGCATTAATGGTTCATTGCAAAATTATTGTGTGTGTGTTTAATGGAAGGTGTAGGCGAACATCTTGTATTGCTTAACTGTTTTGATCGGCAAAATTTCTGCAAATTTATTGGTACAAGATTATTGTTTGAGCATGCATCTGATTTTATGGTCAGTCAAACCTCCTGCTTATTGGCAATGTTGGTTATACTGCTAAATTGACAACACTACAACACTATGTGACAGGAATACAGAAGAAAAAAAAAACGCAAGAATATTTAGGATAGATAAATACATAAAAATCTAAAAATACACGAATTGGTCAACGCCTCAATAAAGTGACGTATTTTAAGTGACATTATCACAGGTTTTCTAAAAACAAAGTATTTCTGTTATTTCTAATTTTGCAGTGTCTCTACTGCAGCATATGATCGGTTATTTTGAACTTACTTGAATATATATTTTTTACTTTCCATTTACTATTCTTATTATCGTCCCTTCATTTATCATAACGTTACTACAGAATAACTCGTTATTCAATGCATCCGGTCTCTCTGCTATTTAAGTTCATGAATGTACTCATTTTTAAATGTCCGTGCAAGACGGGACGTTTCATGGCAGTCTAAATTTCTCCGACGTTAATCCCGGACGCCTTTCGTACAGAACCTACCTACTGTGATTATTACTTATTTGTTTTCGTCCTGAATATGTATGGACAAATTGCATCTGTACGTTAAGGAATATCAATTAATCAACTACATTTTGTTTCGTAACTAAAGTATGTCTTGATCGATGTAATGACAACCCTACAGAATTTATGATAACACATACACCAAGCCGTTCAATAAAAAAACCGATCCAAATTTGTCATTCCAGAGTTATTGGACCTCGCTTGTGAAATAAACAAAGAAAGTTTACATGTCATGTTATAGGACTTGTGAATGCATGTACACATTCGATTTAAAAAAAAGTTCATTGTCTTGTACATAAAAAAGAACTTACTTCAAAATACATTTTGAAATTTTATCAATCTAATCGTTTGGTGTTCTGGTTTGAGGATCTATTGTTTTAACGCAGCATGCGTAATTTTTGTTGAAATAAGAAGTCCAGTTTAAAAAAAAGAATTCTAGTTATATTCAGTTAAATTTAACGGAAAAACACACTGCTTAATATATTTTTTTTTTGAGCCGGCCAATGAATTTTGTCCCGGCTGATAAGGCTGCTAACAGTATCGTTATTGTTTGAGGTTTTTACATTGAGGTTCAGCAAAAGGAAATCACGAATTACCAACATTCTAACTCATTCCATTATCGGAACTTGACATATCTCTTTACCATCTAAGCCGAATATAATGAAAGTTTTAACTATGTATTGGCTTTTGAAGCTGCACAAACATTTTATATTTAACATTGACATTAAAGCCGGAGGTTTGGCATGTCACACAACCAGGTTCAACCCAACATTTATTTTCTCAAAATGTACTGTACCAAATCTGGTCCATTGCCATTGTTATATTATAGTTCGGCTCTGTATGTGTTACATTTAAATGTTGTGTTTCTGTCGTGTCAGAGTTCTCTTATATTTGATGCGTTTCCATCAGTCTTAGTTTGCAACCCGGATTTGTTTTTTTCTCAATCGATTAACGAATTTCGAACAGCGATATACTACTGTTGCCTTTATTTATTACTCATATAGATTTATTTCGTCTTCATTCAGCTGATCCACTACTTAACTGTATATTCTTCTTACTAGTAAATTTTTTTACAATAGAAAAACTGGTAATAACTTGTTGAATTGAAGCCTTAGAAAATAGAGGAATTAATAACATTTGGAGTGCTAAAAATTCGTTTGGTTATATTTAATAACCATCATGCTTATATTGTAGAATTCGAATCTACTCAAAGTTGTGATTTTTTTTTATCTGTATAGAACTTTGATTCATAATCTCATTAAGAAAAAAATACACACATAATAATATGGGCATGTAAAAAGTCAGAAATCGAATATATATATGGTAAGGTCATCTTTAAGTAACCACAAGCAATAGAGCTGTGTGAATTGGACCTGGTTTGCTTTGATAACTACCCTTGGATTTTTAATTTAATAACATTTTTATCGACCTGGAGATTCCGTATATCGTCAAGTTATCAGAGTTACAAATGATACTAACTGTGCACCATTTATTGCGGACATGATTTTGTATTGTTATAAATTACAATTAATGACTAAAATCAGCAGAGATCATCGAAACAACATTTGATACGAAGATAAATTGTGATGTATTGATATATAATGTTATATTGGCTCTCAATAATGACGACCTCAGTATGTACATTAAAGTTATTTATCCTGCTGAATTGACTTTAATTAAAGCCAGTACTAACAATGAACATTGCCCTTTCCTGATTCCTGATATCTATATATATTTCTAACGGGAAGCTTTATACCTAAATGTATGATAATAGAGATAATGTTCATTTCCTATTGGTAATTATCCGTTTTTAGATGAATACGTTCCCTTTTCACGATCTTATGGTGTTTATATATATACATAAGCAAATTTACAGATCTAACATTGTTGGGTTGATGTTTAGACGAGTTGTATATACATTATGTACACAGCCATGTATCACCATCATTGATGGCGATCCGATGGATACATCTGTTGTAGGGTTGTCACTGACTCAGACGTACTTATATATATATATATATATACAACTCGTCTAAACATCAACCCAACAATGTTAGATCTGTAAATTTGCTTTCGCAAATTTTTGGTTCTTCCCTCGCCGGGATTCGAACCCATGCTACTGTGATATCGTGACACCAAATCGCCTGCACTGCAGCCGTCCCGCTAGACCACACGACCACCTGGGCTCTCAAAAAAAAGAGCTTTCGGTGGCCATATGTTACCTTTCCACGTCAGTTTTAATCTAGCGGCGTACTACAGTACATGATATATAAGGCATGAAGATGTTATTGTTACAGATCAGCTAAATTATCTATAGTAAAGGATCCTACAAATTAATGTAAGATACAGTCACAGAAAATAATTATATTCATAAGTACGTCTGAGTCAGTGACAACCCTACAACAGATGTATCCATCGGATCGCCATCAATGATGGTGATACATGGATGTGTACATAATGTATATAACAACTCGTCTAAACATCAACCCAACAATGTTAGATCTGTAAATTTGCTTTCGCAAATTTTTGGTTCTTCCCTCGCCGGGATTCGAACCCATGCTACTGTGATATCGTGACACCAAATCGCCTGCACTGCAGCCGTCCCGCTAGACCACACGACCACCTGGGCTCTCAAAAAAAAGAGCTTTCGGTGGCCATATGTTACCTTTCCACGTCAGTTTTAATCTAGCGGCGTACTACAGTACATGATATATAAGGCATGAAGATGTTATTGTTACAGATCAGCTAAATTATCTATAGTAAAGGATCCTACAAATTAATGTAAGATACAGTCACAGAAAATAATTATATTCATAAGTACGTCTGAGTCAGTGACAACCCTACAACAGATGTATCCATCGGATCGCCATCAATGATGTCTAAACATCAACCCAACAATGTTAGATCTGTAAATTTGCTTTCGCAAATTTTTGGTTCTTCCCTCGCCGGGATTCGAACCCATGCTACTGTGATATCGTGGCACCAAATCGCCTGCACTGCAGCCGTCCCGCTAGACCACACGACCACCTGGGCTCTCAAAAAAGAGCTTTCGGTGGCCATATGTTACCTTTCCACGTCAGTTTTAATCTAGCGGCGTACTACAGTACATGATATATAAGGCATGAAGATGTTATTGTTACAGATCAGCTAAATTATCTATAGTAAAGGATCCTACAAATTAATGTAAGATACAGTCACAGAAAATAATTATATTCATAAATACGTCTGAGTCAGTGACAACCCTACAACAGATGTATCTGTCGGATCGCCATCAATGATGGTGATACATGGCTGTGTACATAATGTATATACAACTCGTCTAAACATCAACCCAACAATGTTAGATCTGTAAATTTGCTTTCGCAAATTTTTGGTTCTTCCCTCGCCGGGATTCGAACCCATGCTACTGTGATATCGTGGCACCAAATCGCCTGCACTGCTCGGTGGCCATATGTTACCTTTCCACGTCAGTTTTAATCTAGCGGCGTACTACAGTACATGATATATACGAATATAATTATTTTCTGTGACTGTATCTTACATTAATTTGTAGACACAGCCATGTATCACCATCATTGATGGCGATCCGATGGATATATCTGTTGTAGGGTTGTCATTGACTCAGACGTACTTATGAATATAATTATTTTCTGTGACTGTATCTTACATTAATTTGTAGACACAGCCATGTATCACCATCATTGATGGCGATCCGATGGATACATCTGTTGTAGGGTTGTCACTGACTCAGACGTACTTATGAATATAATTATTTTCTGTGACTGTATCTTACATTAATTTGTAGACACAGCCATGTATCACCATCATTGATTTCTGTGACTGTATCTTACATTAATTTGTAGGATCCTTTACTATAGATAATTTAGCTGATCTGTAACAATAACATCTTCATGCCTTATATATCATGTACTGTAGTACGCCGCTAGATTAAAACTGACGTGGAAAGGTAACATATGGCCACCGAAAGCTCTTTTTTGAGAGCCCAGGTGGTCGTGTGGTCTAGCGAGACGGCTGCAGTGCAGGCGATTTGGTGTCACGATATCACAGTAGCATGGGTTCGAATCCCGGCGAGGGAAGAACCAAAAATTTGCGAAAGCAAATTTACAGATCTAACATTGTTGGGTTGATGTTTAGACGAGTTGTATATACATTATGTACACAGCCATGTATCACCATCATTGATGGCGATCCGATGGATACATCTGTTGTAGGGTTGTCACTGACTCAGACGTACTTATGAATATAATTATTTTCTGTGACTGTATCTTACATTAATTTGTAGGATCCTTTACTATAGATAATTTAGCTGATCTGTAACAATAACATCTTCATGCCTTATATATCATGTACTGTAGTACGCCGCTAGATTAAAACTGACGTGGAAAGGTAACATATGGCCACCGGAAGCTCTTTTTTTGAGAGCCCAGGTGGTCGTGTGGTCTAGCGGGACGGCTGCAGTGCAGGCGATTTGGTGTCACGATATCACAGTAGCATGGGTTCGAATCCCGGCGAGGGAAGAACCAAAAATTTGCGAAAGCAAATTTACAGATCTAACATTGTTGGGTTGATGTTTAGACGAGTTGTATATACATTATGTACACAGCATGTATCACCATCATTGATGGCGATCCGATGGATACATCTGTTGTAGGGTTGTCACTGACTCAGACGTACTTATGAATATAATTATTTTCTGTGACTGTATCTTACATTAATTGGTAGGATCCTTTACTATAGATAATTTAGCTGATCTGTATCAATAACATCTTCATGCCTTATATATCATGTACTGTAGTACGCCGCTAGATTAAAACTGACGTGGAAAGGTAACATATGGCCACCGAAAGCTCTTTTTTGAGAGCCCAGGTGGTCGTGTGGTCTAGCGGGACGGCTGCAGTGCAGGCGATTTGGTGTCACGATATCACAGTAACATGGGTTCGAATCCCGGCGAGGGAAGAACCAAAAATTTGCGAAAGCAAATTTAAAGATCTAACATTGTTGGGTTGATGTTTAGACGAGTTGTATATATATATATATCTGTTCTTGTTCGATTTGCTCGTATATTTAACAACGCATTATTATTACACAAGGGTTTTTGGTATCACAAACTAGTCAAAACATTTATAAATATAAACCAACATGCAGACATCTTATACGTTCAGGTAATTCACATCCATTCTTTCTTTACAAAGCAATACAATAAAATGTCGGCATTCACCTCAAACACCTTTAAGGTGGTACCAAACACTACAGGGTGATACCTCTCTAAAATCAGCTTAACGTTTTAATTACGTTGTGTTGTTATGAGTAAATAAATTATCAAAATTTTAGGAAAATTAAACGAGCCAAATTAATTTTAGTGAATGTGTTGGGAACCACCTTAAAGAGACTAATTTAGAAGATATATTGTTACAATACTTTTGTCAGGCAATTAAAGATGGCATATTGGTATTCATATTGATTCAATTATAGGGTCTCTGTATCGAAAACACATTTATTCTAAAGCTGGATGGTGGCATGATACGATTATGTTATTCTCTTATATTTTATGATGGTATGACAATAAAACACTTACGGGAAGGATTGTGCTAAATTTTCATATGATGAACACACAATCTTTCAATCAGTCATTGATGCCTGGAGCTGGCATGACAGTAGCTGCTTAAATGACTTTGTTAATTAATATATCATTGTCATTTTGGGTAGTTACCTATTTTGACATGGGACTCAGACTTCTCTTAAACTAATTTATACTGTGCGTACTGTTGTGTACTTGTTTATTGTACATTTACAAGAGATATAGGGGAGTCTTCAAATCTCACGATGCGTATTTAACCATGCCGAATTTGTGCGCTTGTCTCAAATTAAGAGGTTCTGGACTTTGTAAGTCGTGAATGTTTTGGAGTTTAGTGTGACGTCCATTTTCACTAAACACTTTTGTTTAGGGCCAGCTGAAACCTGCCTCCGGTTGAGAGGCTTTCTCGCTGTGTTGAAGATCCATTTTTAGCCTTAGACTCTTTATTTGCTCTTTGGTCGGGTTGTTGTCTCTTTGACACATTCCCAATTTTCATTTCTAATTTCATTATGTAATTTATTGCAATGTTCTGCTAACGAAACTTGATTAAATGTGGTTGACATCAGCTTTTACTCCCTGTGTATGTATTGGTTTATAAATAAAAGTTGCAAAAGAACCCTGATGGTTCTTTTATTTTTTCAAATCACAGTTTTCTCACAAACAAGTTTTTATGCCAATACCATGAATAAGAAATAAGAAAAAATATGTGATACAAGGAAAACTGAGCAATGGATTTTGTACTTCAGATCATTTATTTATGATTATTTTTACAGAACTAAAACGGTCTATATATGGTTCCAAATACAGAAGTTATGTAATAATAACAGTGATAGAAAAAATATTTTCATCTTGAATTGGCCACTTCTATGTATCATTATAATTGTAGACAAGTGACTCCGCCTTGTGTTTTCAGGTGCGTTGTTACATGATCTATATTATTGGAATAAAAACGAGTTCATTTATCTTTTAAAAATGGCATTAAACTAGAAAAGTTTTAACATAAAAAATATCTTGAAAAGCTTCTGTGAAATGAAGAAAAAAACTCAACACATGCTAAGATATGCACTACATTTACGCTTATGTTAATGTATCTTTCTCTAATAGGTAATGTATTTAAAGAAGAGTTTGAAACATTATTACAAAAATTATATACAACTCTGAAACATGTGGATTTCTACAACTAGACGTAGAAGACAATAAGAGAAGCTATGCGAGCACAACAAAAAGATATTTAAGAAGGTTTAATGTTTCATTAATGATTGTGGTCAGTTCAGGAACCTCATTTAAGACCTTGAAAAGTATTTAGTTCGACTCAGAAAACAATCCCTTATTAAAGGTCAAAATCAATATCTCTCAAAGGTGAACTTTCAAATGAATTGATTTAATTTAATATAATAATTGACCATTAATAATGTAAGAGTCTCAATAGCATATTTATATATGATATGTAGATCATACCCCAAATCAATATACAGTTCTCAAACGTAAATGCATTTTAATATAGGATGTCATTAAAAAGGAGGGTCATTTTTATATAAAATCTCGCAAAATTATGACCCATATTTTTGACACATCCCGTATACCCAATAATAGGAATAGCCCCCCCCCCCCCCCCCCCCGTGCTTTATGCAGAAAAAGGTGGAATAAAACTGGAATTACAACTAGCTGAACCTCTCACTTGCATGACAGTTGCATATAATTCCATCATTTGACAAAAATGTCAAAATAAAAGAAACGTCATTCAATATTGTGTTAAAATCTTAATTTTTATAAAACAAAAATTATGTCAACAAAGGAAAAACGGCATATGTACATCATACGGTGTTTGTATATCCCAACTCGTTCGGTTTGCCCGTGTGTGTTCTGATGTCATAGATTTTAACGAACGTAATCAATGCATCACTGGGAAATTGTTGTCTCAGGGATTTCGATACCATAAATTACTTTAAACTTTTACTAAATTCTTTCATAGATACAAAGATTTGATTTGTAAATTTGGCTGTTCCTGTAGAAAACTTATTAAAAATGGTGTTTAACATCCTAAATTTTATGGTAATATTGTACTTAAAGCGAGGAAATCACTATGTGATCCGTGTAAACTTATCGAACCTTTAACAAACTTATAAGTAAGGATTATCGTACCAATATTGTAATTAGATCTCTGAATATAGTTTACATTGGCACTAATATCGATTTTGTCATTAGCTAATTAAAACATAACTAAATTGTATCTTCCTTTGAGGCGGGATGTATAGAGACACAGACACGTTCATTTTTATCTTTATAAGTCGCTCCTCACTATCCTACTACCTGTCGATACATTTATTTTTGGCATTGCACAAGTCATGTCTTCTCTGACTGTTCATGACGTTAAAATACCAAATCCCTGGGATGTGTTTTAGTTGATTTTAGTCTCTAATGCATGATTTTTTATTATTAATTGTTTTTGGCTTTTAACTAGCTGTCAGTAACTGCAAGTACTCTCAAATCGTATTCTGTTGTAGGGTTGTCACTGACTCAGACGTACTTATGAATATAATTATTTTCTGTGACTGTATCTTACATTAATTTGTAGACACAGCCATGTATCACCATCATTGATTTCTGTGACTGTATCTTACATTAATTTGTAGGATCCTTTACTATAGATAATTTAGCTGATCTGTAACAATAACATCTTCATGCCTTATATATCATGTACTGTAGTACGCCGCTAGATTAAAACTGACGTGGAAAGGTAACATATGGCCACCGAAAGCTCTTTTTTGAGAGCCCAGGTGGTCGTGTGGTCTAGCGAGACGGCTGCAGTGCAGGCGATTTGGTGTCACGATATCACAGTAGCATGGGTTCGAATCCCGGCGAGGGAAGAACCAAAAATTTGCGAAAGCAAATTTACAGATCTAACATTGTTGGGTTGATGTTTAGACGAGTTGTATATACATTATGTACACAGCCATGTATCACCATCATTGATGGCGATCCGATGGATACATCTGTTGTAGGGTTGTCACTGACTCAGACGTACTTATGAATATAATTATTTTCTGTGACTGTATCTTACATTAATTTGTAGGATCCTTTACTATAGATAATTTAGCTGATCTGTATCAATAACATCTTCATGCCTTATATATCATGTACTGTAGTACGCCGCTAGATTAAAACTGACGTGGAAAGGTAACATATGGCCACCGAAAGCTCTTTTTTGAGAGCCCAGGTGGTCGTGTGGTCTAGCGGGACGGCTGCAGTGCAGGCGATTTGGTGTCACGATATCACAGTAGCATGGGTTCGAATCCCGGCGAGGGAAGAACCAAAAATTTGCGAAAGCAAATTTAAAGATCTAACATTGTTGGGTTGATGTTTAGACGAGTTGTATATATATATATATCTGTTCTTGTTCGATTTGCTCGTATATTTAACAACGCATTATTATTACACAAGGGTTTTTGGTATCACAAACTAGTCAAAACATTTATAAATATAAACCAACATGCAGACATCTTATACGTTCAGGTAATTCACATCCATTCTTTCTTTACAAAGCAATACAATAAAATGTCGGCATTCACCTCAAACACCTTTAAGGTGGTACCAAACACTACAGGGTGATACCTCTCTAAAATCAGCTTAACGTTTTAATTACGTTGTGTTGTTATGAGTAAATAAATTATCAAAATTTTAGGAAAATTAAACGAGCCAAATTAATTTTAGTGAATGTGTTGGGAACCACCTTAAAGAGACTAATTTAGAAGATATATTGTTACAATACTTTTGTCAGGCAATTAAAGATGGCATATTGGTATTCATATTGATTCAATTATAGGGTCTCTGTATCGAAAACACATTTATTCTAAAGCTGGATGGTGGCATGATACGATTATGTTATTCTCTTATATTTTATGATGGTATGACAATAAAACACTTACGGGAAGGATTGTGCTAAATTTTCATATGATGAACACACAATCTTTCAATCAGTCATTGATGCCTGGAGCTGGCATGACAGTAGCTGCTTAAATGACTTTGTTAATTAATATATCATTGTCATTTTGGGTAGTTACCTATTTTGACATGGGACTCAGACTTCTCTTAAACTAATTTATACTGTGCGTACTGTTGTGTACTTGTTTATTGTACATTTACAAGAGATATAGGGGAGTCTTCAAATCTCACGATGCGTATTTAACCATGCCGAATTTGTGCGCTTGTCTCAAATTAAGAGGTTCTGGACTTTGTAAGTCGTGAATGTTTTGGAGTTTAGTGTGACGTCCATTTTCACTAAACACTTTTGTTCAGGGCCAGCTGAAACCTGCCTCCGGTTGAGAGGCTTTCTCGCTGTGTTGAAGATCCATTTTTAGCCTTAGACTCTTTATTTGCTCTTTGGTCGGGTTGTTGTCTCTTTGACACATTCCCAATTTTCATTTCTAATTTCATTATGTAATTTATTGCAATGTTCTGCTAACGAAACTTGATTAAATGTGGTTGACATCAGCTTTTACTCCCTGTGTATGTATTGGTTTATAAATAAAAGTTGCAAAAGAACCCTGATGGTTCTTTTATTTTTTCAAATCACAGTTTTCTCACAAACAAGTTTTTATGCCAATACCATGAATAAGAAATAAGAAAAAATATGTGATACAAGGAAAACTGAGCAATGGATTTTGTACTTCAGATCATTTATTTATGATTATTTTTACAGAACTAAAACGGTCTATATATGGTTCCAAATACAGAAGTTATGTAATAATAACAGTGATAGAAAAAATATTTTCATCTTGAATTGGCCACTTCTATGTATCATTATAATTGTAGACAAGTGACTCCGCCTTGTGTTTTCAGGTGCGTTGTTACATGATCTATATTATTTGGAATAAAAACGAGTTCATTTATCTTTTAAAAATGGCATTAAACTAGAAAAGTTTTAACATAAAAAATATCTTGAAAAGCTTCTGTGAAATGAAGAAAAAAACTCAACACATGCTAAGATATGCACTACATTTACGCTTATGTTAATGTATCTTTCTCTAATAGGTAATGTATTTAAAGAAGAGTTTGAAACATTATTACAAAAATTATATACAACTCTGAAACATGTGGATTTCTACAACTAGACGTAGAAGACAATAAGAGAAGCTATGCGAGCACAACAAAAAGATATTTAAGAAGGTTTAATGTTTCATTAATGATTGTGGTCAGTTCAGGAACCTCATTTAAGACCTTGAAAAGTATTTAGTTCGACTCAGAAAACAATCCCTTATTAAAGGTCAAAATCAATATCTCTCAAAGGTGAACTTTCAAATGAATTGATTTAATTTAATATAATAATTGACCATTAATAATGTAAGAGTCTCAATAGCATATTTATATATGATATGTAGATCATACCCCAAATCAATATACAGTTCTCAAACGTAAATGCATTTTAATATAGGATGTCATTAAAAAGGAGGGTCATTTTTATATAAAATCTCGCAAAATTATGACCCATATTTTTGACACATCCCGTATACCCAATAATAGGAATAGCCCCCCCCCCCCCCCCCCGTGCTTTATGCAGAAAAAGGTGGAATAAAACTGGAATTACAACTAGCTGAACCTCTCACTTGCATGACAGTTGCATATAATTCCATCATTTGACAAAAATGTCAAAATAAAAGAAACGTCATTCAATATTGTGTTAAAATCTTAATTTTTATAAAACAAAAATTATGTCAACAAAGGAAAAACGGCATATGTACATCATACGGTGTTTGTATATCCAAACTCGTTCGGTTTGCCCGTGTGTGTTCTGATGTCATAGATTTTAACGAACGTAATCAATGCATCACTGGGAAATTGTTGTCTCAGGGATTTCGATACCATAAATTACTTTAAACTTTTACTAAATTCTTTCATAGATACAAAGATTTGATTTGTAAATTTGGCTGTTCCTGTAGAAAACTTATTAAAAATGGTGTTTAACATCCTAAATTTTATGGTAATATTGTACTTAAAGCGAGGAAATCACTATGTGATCCGTGTAAACTTATCGAACCTTTAACAAACTTATAAGTAAGGATTATCGTACCAATATTGTAATTAGATCTCTGAATATAGTTTACATTGGCACTATATCGATTTTGTCATTAGCTAATTAAAACATAACTAAATTGTATCTTCCTTTGAGGCGGGATGTATAGAGACACAGACACGTTCATTTTTATCTTTATAAGTCGCTCCTCACTATCCTACTACCTGTCGATACATTTATTTTTGGCATTGCACAAGTCATGTCTTCTCTGACTGTTCATGACGTTAAAATACCAAATCCCTGGGATGTGTTTTAGTTGATTTTAGTCTCTGATGCATGATTTTTTATTATTAATTGTTTTTGGCTTTTAACTAGCTGTCAGTAACTGCAAGTACTCTCAAATCGTATTTTCTTGTGAAATCAACCTGTTGATACTGTTTATAATGCTTTTTTGTTATTTTATATTAATATGGAACTTGTCTATAAACCAGCTTTGATTATTTGGAATATCTTCTCGTTTTCACTTACTACATTTGTATAAATTTTAAGATTTACCTGTATTTTTAAAACCAAAACTGAAAATTTCCGAAGGGTTAAATATTTTGCAGTGGTGTCTTGTCATGGCTTTGCTTGAACTTGTTTGTTTGCTTTTTGGCCTTGAATGTCTGTCCCTAATATTTAATTAACTGTGCATTTATATTCAGATATCGCAGATCAAATTTATTTGTTCATAGTGTAGGGATAAATTTACGTTTTTTGATTGAGTTAAGCCTGCCGATCGATATTTTATCGTGTGTTTTTTCTATATTGTGATGTTATGCTATTGTTTCAGAAAAAAGGGAGAAGGTTTGGTACCGTTAAAACGTTTAATCCCGCTGCAAATGTTTGCTCCTGTCCTAAGTCAGGAATCTGATGTACAGTAGTTGTCGTTTGTTTATGTAATTTTTTACGTTTCTCGTTTTTTTATATAGATTAGACCGTTGGTTTTCCCGTTTGAATGATTTTACACTAGTAATTTTGGGGCCCTTTATAGCTTGTTGTTCGATGTGAGCCAAGGCTCCGTGTTGAAGGCCGTACATTGACCTCTAATGGTTTACTTTTTTTAATTGTTATTTGGATGGAGAGTTGTTCATTGGCACCACACCACATCTTCCTATATCTATCTATAGGCTAACATGAAAGACAAGAATACAAATATTTACCATAAGCCAATAACACAATAATGGATTGTGCAAGTTCAAGGCCAAGCCAAAGGGATATTGCCAACAACGGACTAAACAGTAAAGGTAATAACTTACAAAGACAGATAAAAGAACCATATTACACGTAAATAAGACGATAATCACGTAATAAACCTAGAATATATTCTTAATAGTTTCTGTCTTTAAGGTAAACGAAATACATATTCACAATTGTTACATAATCATATTTTTCATATGTTAAAGACATATCAAACAAAAATAGTCCACACAATCAATCCACCATTTTATACATTTAAAAATGCCTGTACCAAGTCAGGAATTTGACATTCGTTGTCCGTTTGTTTGATTTGTTTTATTATTTGATTTTGCCGTTTGATTGGGGACTTTCCGTTTTGAACTTTCCTCTGAGTTAAGTATTTGTGTGATTTTATTTTTCCATCCTTGAACAAAACAAGATCTTATTATAAAATCAATTTGAAATATAACTAAAATACAGCTATGAAAAAAATACTCATTGATAAACAATAATCTATATATTGAAGAAAGCTGTAAAAAAGTACCCATTTGAATAATGACAACATACACCAAAACAAAAATACCCCCCCCCCCCCCACCCCCCAGGAAAAATGCAAATTTGTAGTCATTGCATTATTAAATTATTTATAAGGTTGAAGGTGATACCCTGATTTCAAAACATATGAAATTAATAATTGTTTACGTAAACAGGTTGAAACATAAAATGCCACTATCCATCCAGGATTCATTGAATCATCTAATAAACACATAAGAAAAATGGAATCATTTTTTTCATTATTTAGAATTATGCACTTTGCTTTCAAAATTATTTAAAAGTCGTTTGCAAATGTAGAGAGTAGACTGCATGCGTGAGTTTTCTGTATCTTGAGTAAAATTAATTTATAACAATTAAGATTTTAAAACATAATACATATTTATGATAAATGGTACCAGAACTATATACATGCAGGAGGTTTCTATTGAGAAACAACATCGTATGATTACTTTACAACGCATTAGGTTGTTTTTGTAATGACTTCAACAAAGTTATCTGGAAAATATCCCACTTTATCTCCATATCGGCCAAACCACCATCCACTTTCAAATTCCTAAAATGTTCACAAAAAAATCTGATAACAAAAATGTCATGGAATTACCGCAATATTTCTTTGTAAATTGATGTAATTTTGATTTCAATATTATTGTATTTAACCTATGACTATTATATTATTAACGGGTCTGGATACCGTTACAGGGAAAACGGTACTATTTATTTTGCCATAGACGACAATACTAACATTTTCTAAATTTACCAGTTTTATAATAAAACCTGGATAAAACAATTATGTGTGGTGTTAGTACTTTATAACTGTATTTTAAAAATTGAAGCCAAATAATGAACAATTTCTAACGGAGCTTGTTTATGTTATCCATGTCCTGCGTCATTTTGCACCAAATTTATGAAATTTTAGAAGCCTTTTCGAATAATTCTCTAGAAAATATTTCAATAGGTTTTAAAATTTATATTGTAAATTTACACACTGCAGTTATTCATAGATAAATAAAAAAAAATATATTGTTCCCTAACATCCAATCACAGCGCTCCTAAGTTGACTTCCTTCACCTGTCCTGGGTACACAAAAGGCCAACCTAATGCTGGGAAAATGTAAAACTACCGTTTTCCCGACACCAATCAGTGTAATACTATCAACATCTCAGTCGTTAGAACGATACGTTACCTGCGCTATTTATCGATAAACCATATTGTTTTGACAGTTACAGCGTGCCTTGATCTTATAATTTCGGTAAGGTGTTTTTTTTTAATTTTTAAAGTTATAAGAAAAGATAATCCTTAATAAAAAAATGATTTCAATAATGATAAAAGATATCTCGATCTTTGACAGTTGTTATTAATCACCAAATCCCGCCCAAAGTGTAAAAAATATATATGAAGATTGAAATTTTCAGAATGAAAATAGCGTGGGGACGATGTGGAAAAAGTACATGATTCATAACATTACTTATAACATTTGATTGAAAAGAGATACGAAAGTTAGGTTTAATGTGAAATCATATTTATAGGTTATAGTTTGGATTTGCCTATTTTTATTGTCACTTTTTAAAGTGAAAAGTGGGAAACAATCTTCATCGTTACAAAATGTACCTATATGGTCTAGCTTATCTCACAAACAATATATTTAGACTGACATACGCTAAAATGTACCGCCTGATAACTGTATATGATTGATTTTATGTTTGAAGTTTAAAAGATAAATTGTTTTGCTGCAGGTATCATATAAACTGATAATATTAATGGTCCATGACAATGAGATCAAGGTCAAATATACTCTGACAGACGGACATGTAAACATTACAATCATTCCATACACCACATTGAATTGATCGATTGCTTAAAGTATACTAGAAACACAACTATGAAAACTTAACATGATGTCAAGTTCAGATAATACATAAAAGACAGACATGTACACCTTACAACAATTCTGTTAAATATAGTTGACAAATGAACCACAAAAATCAAGTCGAGGTAAAATGAACCCTGCCAGACAGAGATATTCAGCTTACAATCATTTCATACATCAAATATATATATAAAAAAAGATATGGTATGATTGTCAATTAGACAGCTCTCTTCAAGAGACCAAAATGAAACAAAAAGTAACAACTATAGGTCACCAAACGGCCTTCAACAATGAGCAAAGCCCATACCGCGTTGTCACATATAAAAGGACCTGAAATGACAAATGTAAAACAATTCAAACGAGAAAACTATCGGCCTAATTTATGTACACATATTTAACGATAAAACAAATATGTAACACATCAACATTCAGACAGAAATTGGCTGGATTAACATGTTAGTGGGATCACAACCCTTCCCTACACTGGGAGAGTGGTGTAACATTACAACATAAGAACGAACTATACAAATCAGTTAAAAAAGGCTTCACTAATCAGATAGAAATACTACACAGAGTGGACGTGGCCGGGTACTTGCATATCCCAACAAAAACAAGTCACTAAGTACATATCTGAGAGTACTCGCAGTTTCTGACAGCTAGTTTAAAGCCACTTACAACTGATAAATAAATCATGCATCTAAGACTAATTATCAGTCATCCAATGGATTGATTAGTGTAAAGCCGTCATAAACAGTCAGAGAAAAACCCGAACTTGTGCAATGCCAAGATACAGGTATCGACATATTGTGGATCCATGAATGTGTATATGTATATAACAATAATATTTAGTGTGCTTTTATTTAACTGATAACAAAATCAATACTAATACCAATAGAAATAATAATCCAATGATCTAATTACAGTGTTGAATTGCTAACCGTTTAGAATAAGTTTATTTAAAGGATCGATAAGTTAACAAGGATCGTTTCTAAATTTCCGGACACGGTATACAACATTTCCGTGAAACCAAATCATGATATCTACGGAAGAATTAAGAGTCATTCTCTGTAAAAACCAACGAAATTCTAGGGACTGTTCACACCAATGTCACAGATTTTCAATATCTTTTTAATATTAAGCCCATAATGTTAGTTTATGAGTTAAACAAATCGGACATTCAATAACAGGTGCCCCGATTACGTTACGTAACTTTACATCGACGTTTTCGCATTTTGACGTTTACCTCCATAAGCCTGGAAATGTCATTGCGGGTCACAATTATGATGCCCTGATAACAAAAATAACTTTCATTTTTGTTTTTGGGGTTTCTGTTGCCATGGTTACAGGTCCCCATATATATAAGCCAAGTAACAGAGAAGCAAAATCTCAAAATGCATCATTTTTCAACTTTCATAATTTTTAACAAATATACATTTTTAGCCTAAATCATAGGTATACTGAACAAATAAAGGTCTGAAATAAGACATTAAAATAAACAGACATTGTCTTGAACCCATTCTAAACATTAAAACTTGTATCTGAAAAGTGCTGATTTTGCATTTTTTCAAACTGCTGAAAAAGAAATTTTTAGTAAATTTCAAAATTATTTTCTATCCCAACGTCAGATTTATTTGTTATGCCCCCAAAATGATCTTCATATATCACTCTTTTACTTAGAAAAAAATTGGTTGTGTGTTTTTTGTTGTTTAAAAAAAAAATTGTTCAAAATTTTCTGAAATTTGGCAAAACTTGAAACTGCATTGTGCAGATTAAAAGAAGTAAGTTTCAAAGTTTTTTTAATTTAACTTTGTAAAACCATACTGAATAGGAATTGTTTTGATACACAACTAATGTTATTCAAAATAAATATCAATAACAGTTGCTATTGAAACACATTACAAAGAACGTTGCAGTTGTCTTCAGATCACAATTAATTCCCTTTTTCCATGGCCTTTGAATATAGTTCCCAATTATTATATAGGGTATTTCCTCGTAAGTATTATGGCTACTGTTTTTTTTTTTAAATGTTTCTTACTTAATTGGTCCTATCAGTTGCATATATATATTGAAAAAAGTAAAACATTTGAAAAAAAAATTGTTTAAAGTGAAAGAAGTGATTTGGTCAAAATGAAAGTAAGGTAAAATTCACAATGGAAAATCCCTTATCAAATGGCAAAATCAAAGACTAAAACATGTCAAAAGAATGAATAACAGCTTTCATATTCCTGAGTTGGTACAGACATTTTCTTATGTAAAAAATAGTGGATTAAACCTGGTTTTATAGCTAGCTAAACCACTCACTTGTATGACAGTTGGATACATTTCTAGAGGTTACAGGTAAAACATGCAATTTGAGATGCGACTATGACAAAATAATTGGCATTAACAAAAGAGATTAACAGAAAACTTGGTCCTTACAGAGAATGGCTCTTAAGTAAACTTTTAAATAATTTGTGGTAACGAAATCCCTGGCTAAATAATTTACCAGTATACATAGGTAATCTATGTATACTGGTAAATTATTAAGCCAGGGATTTCGTTAAAATAAAAAAAACCCAGAACAACTTACACGGGCATAGCGAACGAGTTTTGAAATATAAACACCTTAAGATGGTGCCAAATGAACATCACCATCCGAAGAGAGAAAATTAACAGTAGTGAACGAAAAAATGTCCCTTTGTCGAAAATAATTGGCCTCAAAACTTTTTGGAACTTTTGGTCCTAGACGATCTTCAACTTTGTAGTTGTTGCTTTCAAACTTTTTACATCTGGTTATCCAACTACTGTATGATACCATTAACCTGTTAACACTGAGGTCGTGAGTTCGAATCCTGCACGTGACAGGTGAGTTTGACTCTATAATCTTTATTGACTAGAGTTGTCAGTTTTCCCGTCGAACTTAACGACATCACATACCCAATAGTGGTGAAAGCAACGCAATATCCAATGAATAATACTTCCAAGGTATTGTGTTTAAAGAAAGGTGAAAAAAACCAAATGAATATTCAATCTCATACGTGGTAATAAGCTGACAACGCCATGGCAAACTAAAAAAAAAATTATAGACAAACAGAACACAAAACACAACATAGAAAACTAAAGACTGAGCAACATGAAACCCACCAAAAACCGAGAGTAATTTCAGGTATATCTAAATTTCTGTTCCCCAAAGACTCGACATTGCATTTTAAATTGAAAGGATGAACACTAGGGATCCACTCAAAAGAAGCACACTCTGTTTCCACCAAGTGTAGAGTTACAAATGACTAATAACCTCATCATAGATACCAAGATTAAATTTAGTTTTTTTTTTATGCCAGACGCGAGTTTCATATACATAAGACTCATCGGTGACGCTCTAATTCAAAAAAGTTAAATAGGCCAAATAAAGTACGAAGTTGAAGAGCATTGAAGACCAAATTCCTAAAAGTTTTGCCAAATACAGCTTAGGTAATCTATTCCTGAGGTAGAAAAGCCTTAGTATTTCCAAAATTAAAAAAAATTTAAAACAGTTAATTTATAAAGATGACCATATCAATGATAATTCATGTCAGTAAAGTGCTGACTACTTGGATGGTTATATCCTCGAGAAATTAAAACTCCACTCTAGCAGTAAATAAACTCATCATAGATACCAGAATTAAATTTTGTATTTACGCCACACGCGCGTTTCGCCTACAAAAGACTCATCAGTGACGCTCCAATCCAAAAAAGTTAAAAAGGCAAAATAAAGTACGAAGTTGAAGAGCATTGAGGACCAAAATTCATAAAGTATAGTATAATGCCAATATGTTGGGTACATTGAACTTACTAAGAGTATGGCACAACCTGTTCCTGCTTTAACAATGGACAGGTACAAATGATAAAATAATACATGCAAATTCACAAAAATAAAAAGATTAAAGAAACAACACAAAAACCCTTAAAATTCAAACAAGCGAACAAAACAAAAAAAATCTATACATGGTCGTCATGAACCCCAGATCCAATACAAAGCTATTCAAAAAACGAAATATATTTATGTAAAAGAACAAAACAACAAAATGTGGTTATTACTGTAAAGTGTGTTTTTAGTTATTACCTATAATTGCATACATGTTCCATATTAAGTATTAACTCTATTAATTACTGAAGATCACAAGGAAGTTGATTGATTTTTGTGTTTCTGTTTATCTCCAGATCAAATACAAAGTCAATTCAAACATGACTTACACATCCTTTTCAGTTTGATTTCAATGACATTGAACATATGTTCTATACCGACTATTCATTATATTATTTACTGAAGCCGTTTTAGAGAATATCATATTTTTCTGTATAATTGTCTCTATATCAAATCTAAAGCCTTCAAATATTCGATAAAAGTATACAAGATAACAAGCACATCATCATGATGTGTACAAGATTGTAACTCACATTTGATTTAAAACCAAAATAAAATCAAGGAATTGTATATTTGAGTCATTAAAATAACACATAAGGCCTTCCCGTTTCACGGAATAATAGTTAATTCTTGATTTTGGGCTTCTCTCTCCTGTATATTTTCTCAAGCAAGATGACCCCTTGAATTTAAAAGACCGATCTAAATGACAGGAAATGGACCTCCATCATGATTCCTTATATTTTCATCATACTTACGATTGAGTCAGACATGAATTATAGCTCTACATGTGCTCTGCGGGTATTCCGATTGATCTCGAGCCGCGTTTCCATTCCTTTTAAAAATACAATTCCTTGATAAAATGGAACATACAGTTATGTTCTTGATTGACTATTTTTTGCATGAACCCCCTGAAGGGTCCATGCTTATATATTGGCGAGTTTTGAATGTAAACTAATTATGTTTGAAGATTGATCCACGGGATACTGTGTACTTCATCATATACTTACAAGAGATATTATTCTTGTTAAAATATTAATATTAGATCGGAAAACTGAAAGATAATATTCTGATAAAATTCATTTATTTCAATCCGAATCAAAGAAATCTATATAAAATCAGAGATATTTTATTATATGTCTCTGTTAAAATATACACTGCATTAATGTTTCTGAAGAAACTTACAATGATTGAAATCAGAATGTTTTCAGAGTTGCAATTAAGAAATAAGTATTTTATATGACAAGATACTCTGCTTTGGTATTTTTAAATATTCATTTGTACGGGAAACATAAAAATTAAATCTTAATAAATTCTTGCATCCTACAAAAAAATGTTTATAAACAATAATCCTTATATATCTACGTTAATTATTTCATACCATTTTGTTATTTGGGTTTTATGAGTATTACTATTACTATTTTTTTTTGTATTATAATATATCCATAAAACGGAAAGTAAGATAAATTTATTAAATGTTCAAATTTTAAACGGTCGTGAATAAAAAATACGTATGTGTTTTCAATTCATAAAGCATGATTTTAAATCCTTGCAGCTATCAACAACCGTAACAATAATTTACAATTATCACAAAAAAAAATAATTACGAACATAATGTTGATTATTGTATACTGTTTTAGTATGGATTTAAAAGCTTTTGCTTATATTCTGCATAGTAATATATTCACATAGTGGAATGTTTCAAGTAAAAAATAGATTCATTCGATAAATAAAATGTCCATCCGTAAATACTTGACGGTCGTGTTTATTGATATTATATATATTCAAAGGATTTGAAAAAAGTTACTAACAGGAACGTTAGTTTATTATTAAATTTCAATTCAAATTTTGTTTGTTTGTTTTAATAGTTTAACCTTATAGCATCTACATATTTGTACTATGGTACGGTTTTGAAAATTGTATTTATTGTGTTGACCAACTATCCTACACGTCTTGATTCATTCACATTAAAGATCACATTTCAAAAGCACACTATCGGTTTGCATTCTCAAAAATTTTGGATGAAATGTCAATGAATCCGGTGTCAAAACATTAAAGGTAGGCCGTTTGACATTCGGATTCAACTGTTAGATTTTCCTGCGTATCAGTGAGATGCTTTTTATTTACTATTTCGTGCGCTAAAATACTACTTGCATGCAATGCTATTAAATTCTCTCATGAAAGCTTATGTTCGTTTTTGTTATCTAAATACAGGACACGGCAGAAAGAGCTTTACATGTGACTTTCAAGCACTGTCATCATTACTAACGGTATTCTGACCTCGAGTTGTTTCTATTTTGTTTCTTTTTTTGAGTCACTATCCTATTATAAACTTGTTATAGACCTGTTCGAAAAGCTAAGGATTGTCTACCCAAAGAATAGATTCCTTAACTTTGAAATGTATTTAGCCTTTTAACTTTTTTCATTCGAGCGTCACTGATGCTTTTCTTGTAGACTTAACTCGTGTCTTTAAATCTGGTATCTTTTTATATCTACATAACTTTTTATATAAATTGGTTATTTTGAAAGTGTGTAAAGGCATTCATAAACTTCTGAATTCAGAAATTCTTCGGCAAAACTAAGTTTCCCTGTATAACGTTTGAATTGATTTGATTAAAATCAGGAAATCCTTAAAAAAATTTGAGATGTTTTATGAAACCAGATTAAGTCTCTTCATAAGAGGTCCCAATCAATTTCATGCCACAGGTTTCATCGCATACAACGTCTACCATGAGAACAAAATATAAAGATATGATAGATAAAATAAATGCATCCAGAATTCTAGTTTATAAAGCAAACTGAGTGCATAACTTTATTTTGCGATAGGTTTGTGCTATTTGCATAAATCATCCGGTTAGTAAAAATTAGTATTTGCCAAAGGGTTATAATCGGAAACATAATGTACATTCCCAAGCAATAAAAAAAAATTAGTCGTGATGTAAATATATACTTTCAACTGGCTTTTTCTATTCACAGTCAATTATTTCAATTCAAAAGCAAACACAAATTCAGCAACAATCTTTTGGTAACCTGGCAGTCAGCGGTCTAAGGTTCATGTATTTCTTTTTTTTTTTTTTTTTAAAGAAAGCAACTTGTTTTATAGTATCTACTGGAGTTCATTAAAAGGAGACTGTATTTCTATCTCTTATGTTTGTCTTTTTAAACAAAAAAAAAGTAAATTAACACTCACAAAGCAATATTTTTCACATAGGGTTTTTTCCGGGTGTCTTATTTGTGATGATAAAGATATATTGAGATTGCCAAGAGATAGATTTCAACAAAAGACCAAATAGACAATCAGATTTCCTATATCAAGTTCTAACCCACGCATTAATATTCAATTAAAAATATGTATGATAATCATTTATTGCGATTTGATTTTATAGGTACATGTATTAACTGTTGTACAGACTTCTCAATACATTTTATTCCATTGTAGGGACTTAAATGTTGATATTTGTAAAGATACTTAATTGTGGAATTGTCACAGTACTGATGTTGCTTCATGGTTTATCTATATACATATTGAATATTTCAAAGGAATTAAAGCAGAGTCGTTTCTTAGCATTGACTTTGTGTCTTAGTGTCAGTGATATAACAATTGGTCTAGAGTTCCTCTATCACAATGTTCTGCGTTTTATGAATTCACAAAGTGCTCCATTTCAGTATCAGTACATGGCGATTCGATATTTAACTGGTGGAACCATTCTCTGGTCTCTTATGCAGACTTTATTGATATGCATCGAGCGATTAAATGCTACATTTACCACAAAGCAAGGAATATTGGTGCATTTAACCAGTAACAAATGTGTTGTTCTTTTGTTTCATTCTTAGCCACTTCATTGCTTTGTTGATGTTTGGTGTCGAAACAATTGGTGGATCAGTACAACCTGACCCTAAAAAACACCGCTATCCCAATGATTGTTTTTTTATTCGACATTCTTAATTTATGTATTACTGTTTCAATTATTTCTGTTTACGGGGATGTGGCTTATCGAATAACCCATGCACAAAGAAATGTCCAAACAAGTGGATTAGCGGCCAGCCAGTCTGCGAAGAAAACAAGAGACACAAAAAAGATGCGTAAAAACGTAATCACTCTTGGTGTGATCATAGCACTAGTTTTAGTAGCTTTTCTTCTGCGAAGTTTTGCTGTGCTCTATTTGTATACCGTCAATGAATATGAAATAAATGATACCGTATTTATCATTTGCAATAATGTGTTTGTTTTGATAAATCCTTTGCTAGATCCCGTTATATACACCCTACGGATCAAGAACTTTCGTGACCATCTTCGATGTAAATGCATTAGGAACAACTCTGTTTCTCATTCAAATGCTTAAATTTCAAATTCAGTGATTTTAGACGATGGCTTTCGTAATGTTTTAAGACAATGGCTTTCATTAAAGTTTTAGACGATGGCTTTCATAACGTTTTTAGACGATGGCTTTCGTAATGTTTTAAGACGATGGCTTTCATAAATTTATTACACAAAGGCTTTCATAATGTTTTTAGACGATGGCTTTCATAAAATTTTTAGACAATGGCTTTCATAATGTTTTTAGACCATGGCTTTCATAAAATTTTTAGACAATGGCTTTCATAATGTTTTTAGACGATGGCTTTCATAATTTTTTTAGACGATGGCTTTCATAATGTTTTAAGAGCTTGTAATTGTTTGAAATTCACTCATCCCTTATTCGTATTTAAATAAGACATAGCTTGTTTTCATCTGAATAGACAGATATTTTAACGCTGCAGTTTTAGGACATTTTGAATATTGTCAATATGTATTGTTATATAAATAAACTCATCATAGATACCAGGATTGAAATTTTCTATTTACGCTAGACAGTAGAAAAGCCTTAATTCTAAGTTTTGTTAACAGTTAATTTATAATTATGAACATATCAATGATAACTCAAGTCAACACAGAAGTGCTGACTACTTGGCTGGTGATACCCAAAGTACAGTTAAGGTGATCCATTCTGAGGTAGAAAAGCCTTAGTATTTCAAAAATTCAAAGCTTTGTTAACTGTTATATAAAATCACGTAGTTTTAGTTGTAGTGAATTTTCAGAATTGTATCCATGTTTTATTTGAGTAATAAATCAAAAGTTATTTCGAGCCACGATCATTTACATTTACACAAAAATACAAATGTTAAACTATAAGCAATCAAATGAATAATTGCAATAACAAGTTTAATGCTGATTAAAAAAAAAATCGGAAAAATATGAAATTCACAGCTTTCCGCCTACTCGAAACATGATAACATGTCCCTAAATATACCCATTTGTACTTCTTCGTTCCTTACGCTTGAAGTTTTAGAAATGTAGTCCTGTATGATACCATTAACCTGTTAACACTGAGGTTGTGAGTTCAAATCCTGCACGTGGCAGGTGAGTTTGACTCTAATCTTTTTTGACTTGGATTGTCAGGTTTCCTGTCGAAGGTCCGTTGTTCTTTCTGAGCACTTACACTTCTTTCACTATCTTTATTAGTACAATTATTTATAAGTTTTATAATTCAAAACTGAATGCCATCATATACCAAATAGTGGTGAAAGCAGCACAATAACCAATGAATAATATTTCCAAGGTATTGTGTTTAAAGAGAGGTGAAATATACCAAATGAACATTCAAACTCATAAGTGGTAATAAACTGACAACGCCATGGCAAAAAATAAAAAAAGAATTATAGACAAACAGTACACAAGACACAACAAAGACTGAGCAACATGAACCACACCAAAAACCGGGGGTAGTCTCAGGTATATCTACATTTCTGTTCCCCAAAGACTCGACATTGCATTGTAAATTGGAAGGATGAACACAAGGGATCCACTAAAATATTGCACACTCTGTTTCCACCAAGTTTTGCCAAATACAAGAAAAACCTTAGTATTTCAAAAATTAAAAAAGTTTTGTAAACAGTTAATTTTTAAATATGGCCATATCAATGATAATTCATGTCAGTCAAGTGCTGACTACTGGGACGGTTATACCCTAGGGGAATTAAAACTCAACTCTAGCATTGGCATCGACCCAGTGGTTGTAAATAAACTCATCATAGATACCAGAATTAAATTTTGTATTTACGCCACACGCGCGTTTCGTCAACAAAAGACTCATCAGTGACACTCGAATCCAAAAAAGTTAAAAAGGCAAAGTAAAGTACGAAGTTGAAGAGCATTGAGGACCAAAATTCATGAAAGTTTTGCCAAATACAGCTAAGGTAATCTATTCCTGAGGTAGAAAAGCCTTAGTATTAATCCACATTTAAAGTATAGTATAATACCAATATGATGGGTTCATTGAACTTACTAATAGTATTGTACAACCTGTTCCTACTTTTACAATGGACAGGTACAAATGACAAAATCCACTTTAGGTATAGTATAATACATGCTGTATCTCACTTTATTATAGATACTTTATCTAACTAACTGCATAAGTGTTTAAAAAAAATAGTATGAAAGAATACTTACAAAGTCACAAAAATAAAAAGATTAAAAAAACAACAAAAAAAACCCTTAAAATTCAAACAATCGAACAATACAAACAAAAATCTATACATGGTCGTCATGAAACCCGATATCCAATACAAAGCTATTCGAAAAACGAAATATATGTATGTAAAAGAACAAAACAACAAAATGTGGTTATTACTGTAAAGTGTTTTTAGTTATTATCTATAATTGCCTATATGTTCCATATTGAGTATTCACTCTATTAATTACTGAAGGTCACAAGGAAGTTAATTGATTTTTGTCTTTCTGTTTATCTCCAGATCAAATACAAAGTCAATTCAAATATGAAAAAGAATACACGAGACAAAAACCCGTCACGTCCGTGTTCATGACTTACACATCCTTTTCATTTTGATTTCGATGAAATTGAACATATGTTCTATACCGACTATTCATTATATTATTTACTGAAGCTGTTTAAGAGAATATCATATTTTTCTGTATATTTGTCTCTATATCAAATCTAAAGCCTTCAAATATGCGATAAAAATATACAAGATAACAAGCACATCATCATGATGTGTACAAGATTGTAACTCACCTTTGATTTAAAACCAAAATAAAATCAAGGAATTGTATATTTGAGTCATTAAAATAACACATAAGGCCTTCCCGTTTCACAGAATAATAGTTCATTCTTGATTTTGGGCTTCTCTCTTCTGTATATCTTCTCCAGCAAGATGGCCCCTTGAATTTAAAAGACCGATCTAAATGGCAGGAAATGGACCTCCGTCATGATTCTTTATCTTTTCATCATACTTACGATTGAGTCAGACATGGATTATAGCTCTACGGGTGCTCTGTGGGTATCCCGACTGATCTCGAGCCGCGTTTCCATTCCTTTTAAATATACAATTCCTTGATAAAATGGAACATACAATTATGTTCTTGATTCACTATTTTTTTTATAGTATCTACTGGAGTTCATTAAAAGGAGACTGCATTTTTATCTCTTATGTTTGTCTTTTTAACAAAGAAAAAAGTAAATTAACACTCACAAAGCAATATTCTCACAGAGGGTTTTTTCCTGGTGTCTTATTTGTGATGATAAAGATATATTGAGATTACCATAGAGATAAATTTCAACAAAAGACCAAATAGACAATCAGATTTCTATAACAAGTTCTAACCCACGCATTAATATTCAAATACAAATATGATAATCATTTATTGCGATTTGATTTTATAGGTACATGTACACGTATTAACTGTTCTACAGTCTTCCCAATACATTTCATTCCATTGTACGGACTAAAATGGTGATAGTTGTAAAGATACTTAATTGTGGAATTGTTGCTGCACTGTTTCTGCTTCATGGTTTGTCTATATACATATTGAATATTTCAAAGGAATTAAATCAGAGTCGCTTCTTAGTATTAACTTTGTGTCTTAGTCTCAGTGATATAACAATTGGTCTAGAGTTCCTCTATCACAATGTTCTGCGTTTTTATGAATTCACAAAGTGCTCCATTTCAGTATCAGTTGATGGCGATTAGATATTTAACTTGTGGAACCATTCTCTGGCGTCATATGCAGACTTTATTGATATGCATCGAGCGATTAAATGCTACATTTACCACGAAGAAAGGAATATTGGTGCATTTAACCAGTAACAAATGTGTTGTTCTATATTTCATTCTTAGTCACTTTATTGCTGTGTTGATGTTTGGTGTCGAAACAATTGGTGGACCAGTTCCATCTGACCCTAAAAACACAGCTACGCCATTGATTGTTTTTTCATTCGACATTCTTATTTTATGTATAACTGTTTCAATTATCACTGTTTACGGGGTTGTGGTTTACCGAATAACCCATGCACAAAGAAATGTTCAAACAAGTGGATTAACGGCTAGTCAGTTGGCGAAGAAAACAAGAGACACAAAAAGGATGCGTAAAAATGTAATCACTCTTGGTGTGATCATAGCACTCGTTTTAGTTACATTTCTTGCACGAAGTTTTGCAGTGCTCTATTTGTATACCGTCAATGAATATGAAAGAGATGATATCGTATTTATCATTTGCAATAATGTGTTTGTTTTGATAAATCCTGTGCTAGATCCCGTAATATACATCCTTCGGATCAAGAAATTTCGTGACCATCTTCGATGTAAATGCATTACGAACAACTCTGTTTCTCATTCAAATGCTTAAATTTCAATTCAGTGATTTTAGACGATAGCTTTCGTAATGTTTTTAGACGATGGCTTTCATAAAATTTTAAGACAATGGCTTTCACAATGATTTTAGACAATGGCTTTCATAATGTTTTTAGACGATGGCTTTCATAATGGTTTTAGACAATGGCTTTCATTAGGCTTTTAGACGATGTCTTTCTTAATGTTTTTAGACGATGGTTTTCATAATGTTGTAGACGATGGTTTTCATAATTTTTTTAGACACTGGCTTTCATAGATTTTATTGACGATGGCTTTCGTAATGTTTTTAGTCGACGGCTTTCTTCATGTTTTAGACGATGGCTTTCATAATGGTTTTAGACGATGGCTTTCATAATGTTTAGATAATGGCTTTCTTTATGTTTTTAGACGACGATGGCTTTCATACTGTTTTAGACGACGGCTTTCATCATGTTGTAAACGATGGCTTTCATAATGTTTTAAGACGATGGCATTTTTAATGTTTTTAGACGATGGCATTTTTAATGTTTTTAGACGATGGCTTTCTAGATATTTTTAGACGATGGCTTTCATATTGTTTTTAGTAGAACGCTTTTATATTGTTTTTAGACAATGGCTTTCATAATGTTTATAGACGATGGCTTTCAAACTGTTTTAGACGATGGCTTTCATAACGTTTTTAGACAATGGCTTTCATTATATTTTTAGACGATGGCTTTCATATTGTTTTTAGACAATGGCTTTCATAATGTTTATAGACGATGGCTTTCAAACTGTTTTTAGACGATGTCTTTCATAATGTTTTAAGACGATGGCTTTCTTAATATTTTTAGACAATGGCGTTCATAATGTTTTTAGACGATGGTTTTTTTAATGTTTTTAGACGATGGCTTTTATAATGTTGTTAGACAATGGCTTTCCTCATGTTTTTTAGACAATAACTTTCATAATGTTTTAACCGATGGCTTTCATAATGTTTTTAGACGATGGCTTTCATAATATTTTTAGACGATGGCTTTCATATTGTTTTTAGACAATGGCTTTCATAATGTTTATAGACGATGGCTTTCAAACTGTTTTTAGACGATGGCTTTCATAATGTTTTTAGACGATGGCTTTCATAATGTTTTTAGACGATGACTTTTATAATGTTTTTAAACGATGGCTTTCCTTATGTTTTTTAGACAATGACTTTCATAATGTTTTTAAACGATGGTTTTCATAATGTCTTTAGACGATGGCTTTCAGAATGTTTTAAGGCGATGGCTTTCATATTGTTTTTAGGCGATGGCGTTCTAAATATTTTTAGACGATGGCTTTCTTTATGTTTTTAGACGATGGCTTTCTTAATGTTTTAGACGATAGCTTTCTTAATGTGTTTTAGACACGCACATGTACTCACTATTTGACCAATTAGATAATCTCATCATAGATTCCAAGATTAAAATTTCATACGTCAGACTCATCAGTGACACGCGAATAAATTAGTGAAGGAAGCTAAATGAAAAAGAAAGTCGAAGAGCATCGAGAATCCAATATTCCGGAAGGTTTTGTGGTCATAAATAATTATATTGTTATGTTTCTTATTGAGTGGAGCTTGTAATTGTTTGAAATTCAGACATCCCTAACTCTTATTAAGATAAGAAAAAGTTTGTTTTCAACTGGATAGGCGGACATTTTACGCTGCTGTTATGGAACATTTTGAATATTGTCAATATGTATGGTAATATAAAATCATGTAGTTTTAGATGAAATGAATTTTAAGAATTGTAATGTAATATTTGAGTAATAAAGAGGAAAATGTATCCTGTTTACTTGAAAGATTTCATCATTTTTTGTTGAATATCAAAATGAATTATTTGATAAGATGGTTAAACTAAACGTATGTAAAGGCTGGGGTTTTATGAAAATAATTCTGTCATTGATAATGTACATTGGAAATGTTATACATTTTTGCTAAACCAACACATGACTTTATGATATCAGTAGACAACATATTATCTGGAAAATAAGATTATTTTCTTTTCATTTTAGGCCATAAGATGCATAAGATATACAACTGATATACATGAGTTAAACTATGTTAAATCTATTATTGGTGTTTGTTGTTTGTCATTGGCATGGAATACATTGTATCTTTTAAGTGATGCGTATAGATTCTCTCATTGGTACCAGTAAATATCGGATTTGTCCCGAAAATTATGTATGACTTTAACAAACAATCTTTGCGTTTCTAAATGTGATGAAAAATATTGAATATTAAAACGTAAACGTCGAAAAATGATAGTAAAATTTCCTGTCATCCTTTTGCTTACACAGGGAGCTAAATTTAGACAATGTAAAACAGCTCATTTGCAAAAGTGAAACAACGAAAATACCGTGCTCCAAGGAATATTAAAAAAATTCTCTTATAAAAATTGCAAAATCAATAGCTTAAACATATGAACCGAATAGAAAAAAAACCTGTCATATTTCTGATTTGATATAGGCATTTCTTTATGTAGATAATTGTGGACCACACTTAGTGTATATCTAGCTAAACATTTCACTTATATGCCAATTGGATATAATTCAATTTCATTCCCCACAATGCATGAACAAAACAAGCAAACATGATAGGAACAAATGTATATAATGTGAATTTCACTGTAGTTCACACTTCTGATATAAAATGTAAACTGCGAATTGAGCAAGGAGAAAAAAAAGTCATGTGCAAGTTAACAAGTCTTTAAATTTGAGAGTGGGAGATATAGATCTGATGCGACTACGTTGATTCCGTCTCTGATATTCATTACTTTGGATATTTGTATTTCTGCCCTTTTTTAAAACATGAATAAGAATGTCTCAAATGTATTGGTTAAGACATCTCTTTTACAGAGTTGAACTGGTCGTGACAATATTACGTATCATGGCATTTGCATGTATATTTGACATGGGTTATACACTTTTATCAAATTAGTTCCAGTAACTCGTTATGATCAAAATATCTGATTTAAACAGTTATTTGAATGCTTTATGATAGTATTTTGGTCTACATGATCTTTTATTCGTTTCAAACAGAACAGCTCTTGTGTCATCATACTTTTTTCTTCTTTATTTTGTTTTCCAGAAGACCTCAAATTATAAATATGAATCTGGTAGGTATAAACCTGGTATCTTTGATGAGTTTATTTACGTAGGGTAATGCTGTCCTGTGTGAGAATGTTCTGTGCTAGTGATTTGGTTCTGATCGATGCTAGTTTTTGATGACCGTTAAAAATATGTAAAAAGCAAAATAAACAAAATACCGAACTCCAAGGAAATTCAAAAGAGAAAGTCCTTTATAAAAGGTCAAAATCAAAAGCTCAAATACACCTAACGTATGGAAAACAACCATTCCTGAATTTTCCATTTGTAGAAATAGTTGGATTAAACCTGGTTTTATAGCTAACTAAGTCTCCCATTTTTATGACAGTCGCATAGAAAACATAACATTGATAACAATGTGTGAGCAAAACAAACAGGCATTGTTTTTAGGTAGAAACGTCAAAAATTAGTGTACAGCAGTCAACATGGTAGTATAACATGTATAATCTTAACAATCAATAAAACAAATAACTGTTTTAACAAAGAAATACAAACCAGCAAATAGACCAAGTACATAAGCAAACATAAAAGACAAGAACTCAAAATTTACCATAACACAATGGCGGGATGTATAAGTACCGATCCACGTCATATTAAGTATATAATCAAAAATGGATAAACATAAAGGCAAAAAATATACATTGACACAAAAAGGTGAGGACATATTCTTGACTCATCAACTGTCTGCTCATACTTAGCTACGTTAAGTAAAGCCTGAGAAGCAGACACAAGCACTTGAATGCCGAATGAGTTGGGGAATGTATATTCAATAAGCAGGTTAAGTCGGTATATTGCTGATAAGGATGAAAAAATTTATAATTTCAAAATTGAAATCGTCTTGCTTGTCATAGATTCTGGAATTGAAAAGACGTTAAATATTTTGAAAAACAAAGAAGTGTTCATTTGAAGAACATCTGAATCGGAAATTCATAAATTTGGTGGCCTAATTTTATATTAAAAAAACGTTTGGCATTTGAATTCAATAAAATGCTTACCAATATCTATAAGTCGATTAATTTTACGGTACTGTTCTTGTTCTGATTCTGTGCCTGGGCTTTTTGTTGGATTGGTAATGACACACTTCTGGTGATTGTGATGACAAAATAACCTTATTTTGAATCTAACATTGCAATAATTCTATTAAATCTGATTGGTTATATTTTTTTTTATAGACCGCACATTTAACTTTTCAAAATAATCGAAAATAACATTACTTTAAGCAGCAACATTTTCAGTGCAATAACTTATAAAAATGTATTTTATTAGAATAGTTTTATTTAAGATATTAAATGTCAATAAAATGGTTGCATTCATCAACACAGCATATTTTAAACGATTTACAGGTACCTTATTTCAAGGAACATTTTCATCGTCATTGATATATTTTCTTTAATTTGTGGCACAATTAGAAATTTCTTTTTGGTATAAGTTCATTCGATGTAGGAATCGCAAAATATGTTTATAATATCGACGAAGCGGTGGCTCTTTATTGAGAGTAAACGATTCCTTTGATTTGTCTTTTACAGCTGGATTTATAAAGATAGATCATATGAGTACTGCTGTCTCTAATTCTTCCCTTAGTTTTTAATTTGTTAAGATAAAATAGCTGATACAGACTTACTTTTCATACATGACTGATAAACACTGAAACAGATGTTAGCAAACATGCTCCCGTGTGGCCTTCATCATAAACAAAACAAATATTGCAGACAACACCAAACGACAACCACTTGATTCAGACAGGCACATTTGACGGGGTATAATATGTTTGGAAGCGCTCAAAGCAACAAAAGAGGTCTTAAGATATCAGATTAGTAAGTAGCACATATTCAAATAACAAAATTCAAAGGAACCTAAATTACTTTGATCTAAGACCATTTGCAGAATCTACATGCTAGTTCAAAGTTGAATGTCATCTTATATGTACTTCAAGACTTCTTCAAGACTTCTTCAAGACTAAGTTCTTGATCGATACACAAATTATTGGTTTCACACTTTGAAAAATTGAGATCTCGACTTTTGATCGTGTACACATCTTCTAGCTTTTCAATTTTGAATTTTGTGCTCACAACTGTTAATGTCACACATTAGCATCAGACATTTTAAAAAGGCACGTTAAAGATAGTATTTAAAAGTTCGAATTATTGATTGAAAAGGGATAGCAATTGCATGGAAA
Organism: Mytilus edulis; assembly: GCA_019925275.1. Lineage (NCBI taxonomy): Eukaryota > Metazoa > Mollusca > Bivalvia > Mytilida > Mytilidae > Mytilus > Mytilus edulis. The sequence goes on from CM034355.1 coordinate 61,031,086, forward strand.
TATACATAGCCTAGGAAGAAATGCATTATATATGTTTGCCTACTGTTGTAATAATACAGGGGGAAAGTACCTCTTCTAATTGGAATGAAACGAATGAAGATTTATATATATATTTCATGGACTTCCATAGAAGAGTTTATTCTCCTCCTGTCTTTAAGGACAATGTCACGAAGGGGAGCCAGATTTTATAAATGCATTGAAAATTTTAGGCTTACGTTTTCTATTATAATTTATCGTTATGTAAAGTGTTTGCTCTCTTTCACTTCTATAACATAGAATTCACACTTCCTATCCTCAAATCTCCGCTATACGAGGACCAATAAGAGTCCACGTAGCCATTTTTGCATTAATGGTTCATTGCAAAATTATTGTGTGTGTGTTTAATGGAAGGTGCAGGCGAACATCTTGTATTGCTTAACTGTTTTGATCGGCAAAATTTCTGCAAATTTATTGGTACAAGATTATTGTTTGAGCATGCATCTGATTTTATGATCAGTCAAACCTCCTGCTTATTGGCAATGTTGGTTATACTGCTAAATTGACAACACTACAACACTATGTGACAGGAATACAGAAGCAAAAACAAAACGCAAGAATATTTAGGATAGATAAATACATAAAAATCATAAAAATACACGAATTGGTCAACGCCTCAATAAAGTGACGTATTTTAAGTGACATTATCACATTTTTTCTAAAAACAAAGTATTTCTGTTATTTCTAATTTTGCAGTGTCTCTACTGCAGCAGATGATCGGTTATTTTGAACTTATTTGAATATATATTTTTTACTTTCCATTTACTATTCTTATTATCGTCCCTTCATTTATCATAACGTTACTACAGAATAACTCGTTATTCAATGCATCCGATCTCTCTGATATTTAAGTTCATGAATGTACTCATTTTTAAATGTCCATGCAAGACGGGACGTTTCATGGCAGTCTAAATTTCTCCGACGTTAATCCCGGACGTCTTTCGTACAGAACCTACCTACTGTGATTATTACTTATTTGTTTTCGTCCTGAATATGTATGGACAATTTGCATCTGTACGTTAAGGAATAACAATTAATCAACTACATTTTGTTTCGTAACTTGAGTATGTCTTGATCGATGTAATGACAACCCTACAGAATTTATGATAACACATACACCAAGCCGTTCAATAAAAAAAAAACGATCCAAATTTGTCATTCCAGAGTTATTGGACTTCGCTTGTAAAATAAACAAAGAAAGTTTACATGTCATGTTATAGGACTTGTGAATGCATGTACACATTCGATTTAAAAAAAAGTTCATTGTCTTGTACATAAAAAAGAACTTACTTCAAAATACATTTTGAAATTTTATCAATCTAATCGTTTGGTGTTCTGGTTTGAGGATCTATTGTTTTAACGCAGCATGCGTAATTTTTGTTGAAATAAGAAGTCCAGTTTAAAAAAAAAGATTTTAGTTATATTCAGTTAAATTTAACGGAATAACACACTGCTTAATATATTATTTTTTTTTAGCCGGCCAATGAATTTTGTCCCGGCTGATAAGGTTGCTAACAGTATCGTTATTGTTTGAGGTTTTTACATTGAGGTTCAGCAAAAGGAAATCACGAATTACCAACATTCTAACTCATTCCATTATCGGAACTTGACATATCTCTTTACCATCTAAGCCGAATATAATGAAAGTTTCAACTATGTACTGGCTTTTGAAGCTGCAAAAACATTTTATATTTAACATTGACATTAAAGCCGGAGGTTTGGCATGTCACAAAACCAGGTTCAACCCAACATTTATTTTCTTAAAATGTACTGTACCAAATCCGGTCCATTGCCATTGTTATCAGAGTTACAATTGATACTATCATGCAGACATATTATACGTTCAGGTAATTCACATCCAATCTTTCTTTACAAAGCAATACAATAAATTTTCGGCATTCACCTCAAACCCCTTAAGGTGGTACCAAACACTTCAGTGAGATAACTCTCTAAAATCAGCTAAACGTTTTAAATACGTTGTGTTGTTGAGGGAATATTAAGCTTCTGAATGATCAAAATTAGTGTTTGTCAAATTGCTATATAACCAGTGTAATTTTTCCGATAAAATGGTTGGTTCAAATGTTTTGAAATTTTTATGTTTTTTGTCAAAGGGTCAAAGTAGATAAATTATCAAAATTTTAGGAAAATTAAACGAGCCAAAATAATTTTAGTGAATGTATTGGGAACCACCTTAAACAGACTTATTTAGAAGCTATATTGTTACAATACTTTTGTCAGGCAATTAAAGATGGAATATGTTGGTTATTGATATTGATTCAATTATAGGGTCTCTGCATCGAAAACACATTTATTCTAAAGCTGGATGGTAGCATGATACGATTATGTTATTCTCTTATATTTTATGATGGTATGACAATAGAACACTTACGGGAAGGATTGTGCTAAATTTTCATATGATGAACACACAATCTTTCAATCAGTCATTGATGCCTGGAGCTGCATGACAGTAGCTGCTTAAATGACTTTGTTAATTAATATATCATTGTCATTTTGGGTAGTTACCTATTTTGACATGGGACTCAGACTTCTCTTAAACTTAACTATACTGTGCGTACTGTTGTGTACTTGTTAATTGTACATAAATTAGAGATATAGGGGAGTCTTCAAATCTCACAATGCATGTTTAACCATGCCGTATGGAACGCCGGAACTGTCTTATAGTGTAAATATTTAATGTGTTTTGTCGCTTTGCTTTTACGTCCTGTCATTTCTTCTTTAAGTTATGTGCAGATGCCTTTATGTCCTGACACGGCATCTCTGTGTTATGTCAAATTAGTAATTTGTTTGGTCAAACAATTGTATGATATGTCATTGCTAAACTTTGTTATGAAAAATATGCATTACATTATGCTGTAACTACTATATATTCTGTGAGTACTTCGGAACTTTATGATCAACCAACTTTACATTCTCTCATTATTTATCTATGTTGTGTCTATTCTTCTTTCACGTCAGTCAGGTAATAATTGCGTCCTGTCTCAAGTTTTATTGTTTTGTCAAATGTTCTAAACGTTTTGTTGTGATACACCTTTGTTCTATGTGAATCTCATGATATTATAGTCTTTTGGCGTTATGTTGTGTTTACTCAGATGTATCTCCAGTGAAAAACATAATACATCATGGTATAAGTCATATACGTTTTGCCGTACAGTAGATACTCTCTGTGAGCATTCATTGCGTCATGTGCCTATGCCTTTTACATTATGTGCAAACAACTAATACGTTTTGTGCAAACCTCGTTTACGTTATGTGCAAACATCGTTCACTCTATGTGCAAACATCGTTTACCTTATTTGCAAACACCTATTACGTTATGTGCAAATACCTATTAAGTTATGTATAAAATCTACAACATTATGTGCAAACACTATTACGTTATGTGCAAAAACCGCTTTCATTATGTGCAAACACCATGCAAGTTATGTGCAAATGCCTATTACATTATGTCCAAACATATATTACGTTATGTGGTAACACCTATGACTATAGGTCCAAACACCTATTACGTTATGTGCAAACACCTATTACGTTCTGGTAAACGCTTTTTTGACACAGATTTAAACAAAACGCATCAGTGATATGCATTTTGAAAATGAAGAAAATTAAGATTTTGACCTTTCTAACAAACTGTTGATTTTCATAATTATATTGATTGGTGTAAAAATGCTATATACATACTATGTATCTAGTTTTATGGGAAATTATGTTGCTCCACTTCAAAAGTGTGCGTTATGAATCCATGCTGTTGTTTATTTTTTCTATGGTCGGGTTGTTGTCTCTTTGACATTCCCCATTTTCATACTCAATTTTATTTGAAAATTTGTTCTCTTTACTTGTTGAAAATTTTAACAAATATACAGACACGACTCTAGTTTCTCCAAGAGGTGCAACCGAAAGGAACAAAACGATATAAAAAAGAAGATGTGGTACGAATGACAATGAGACAACTCTTCACAAGAGACAAGGATGATTTGTTATTACCCTCCCAGTATGATTTTCATCTTTACTAGATTAATGCTAAGGAATCCTACAAAACGTTTACGATTTTATTTTCGTTCATTTCCTTTAACAGTTGTGAATATTATTTTGAATAACCTTCCTAAGGCTTATTTTTTCCATCGTCCCTGACAAAGCGTGTTGACAAGATGGGTATCATGAAAAGGGGTGGTCAGGTGACCCGTCCCTCTTATCTGGCATTTTTTTTTAAAACTCACAGGGATGTTGGGAAAAATATGATCCGATTTTGAATCAGACAGGTACACGGGTGTAACAAAAAGATGCGTTTTCTCTAAAAAAACAAAAAAAAAACCTGTTTTTTCATATTAAAAACTGCCTTATCCTGTAATCCACAAAAATAGCGCATTCACTTATTAGTCTGAAAGAAAGGGTTAACCTTCACTGGCCATACTCGAAATTAAATCCCGCAACTTGAAACTCCAGATAATGACTTTCATTTATCCGTATTTCGTCCGGTAATTTTTCGAATCGTGTCATCAAGAACGATACAAAAAAAATACATAATTTAGTAAATTATTATTGTTTTCTTCTATTATTTTTTTTATAAGTGATGTGCATATCGTTTCGTTTGTTGTTTATAAGAATGAATAAATAATTTCGTTGCTAAAATGGTCATCATAACATAATTTTTGCTTTAAATTAAAAAAAATACTGACTATCTTTTAAAAAAGATGTGGTATGAATGCCAATGAGACAATTCTCCACGAAAGACCAAATGACAAATAAAAAAATAACAATAGATCCCCTTATGGCCTCGCTTTTCGACCCGTTTCTAAAGCTCGTACAAATAAATTTTACGTTTACCGACAAAGTACATTTATAATCAATACATTATTCCACAGTTGATGATATGATTTTATCTATTTGTTCAATATTTCAACGAATATCGTCGTATAAATTAGAAACATAAACTTATTTTCCGAACGAACAGTCTTAAATTTAATGAATATTATGGGATATACGGTATAAACGGTAAGCTTCGATGCGTTTAGTCATGAACGCGAATGGTCCGATCATTATAGCTAAATGCACAATTAAACCAAATGTTCATAAAAGGAATTTGCTGTACATCAATATTCTGACAAATCTTATTTAAAAAAATATAAAATTTCCAACAAATATATTCTATTGGATCTAAATGTTATCATTCTAAAATATGTTTTGACAGTTTCCGTAAAATATTGCCATTTTTGTCGAGCCTTCGACTTTGGTCGAAAAAGCGAGACATAGCGATCCTACATTCCGTCGTCGTCGGTGTCGTCATCGTCGTCGGTGGCGGCGTCGACAAATATTCACCCTGTGGTTACAGTTTTTGAAATTGTTATAACTTTCTTAAACTACATACATGTATACTGGATTTCTACCAAACTTGGACAGAAGCTTGTTTATGACCATAAGATACATGTACATGTAGTATTCAGAATTAAAATTTGTAAAAATAAAATTTCATTTATCCGTATTTTACTTACAAATAAACCTAGATTTTCTGCCAGGAAATAATACATTAACACTGTGAAGCAACACATTCACTCTGTGGTTAATGTTTTTATAATTTTAATAACTTTCTTATACTCTTTTGGATTTGTACCAAACATGGACAGACGCTTGTTTGTGATCAAAAGATAGTATCAGGAAAGAAATGTTGTAAAGATTTTGTACAAGTGTTTTACTTATGAATGGACTTCCAGTCAACATCACAGTCTGAAGTTAATTTTTTTAAAACATTTATTAGATTCATAAACTAGCCTGTATTTTACCAAACGTAGACAGAGGCTTCTTAAAGTCAAAGATCGTATCAAGAGGAACATTTTTATTGATTTTTTCCTCATTTTTGTTGTGCCTGCGATTAACAGTAAAAGTAGTCGAGACACTGGGTTCCGCGGAACCTTACGAATTTTTAGATATATCGGTCCCCCTTTTCTCGACTACTGTTAAAGCGAGACGTTTTTTTTTTATAAATGGCTAGCGAGGCATGAAGTTAATATGATTCAATCCAATTTATCCTCAAAGTGCGGAAATAATCTTGAATTGATGCAATCTTGTTCGCCTTGAAATCGACGTAACATATTTAGTCAAAATTCTTTTTAAAAGAATCACCTATATAACGAAAAGAAAACTGTGACAGACGTTAACTCGAAAGGGAAGGCTAAAATTCTTCTGTAATTTTCCAGCTACTGATTATAAATTAAAAAAGTTCACTTTTGTATTATTGAATTTCAGAACCTTGTTGTTCATCCGTTTAAAGCACCATGCAACAATTGCCAGCTTACTCCCAGTTTTCAAGAATCTTTAAATGTGCAGTATGTCATTGATACGATTCGAGTTCTCAAAATGAATCAAGATAATCAAGGACAATAAGACATTTGTAAAAAATATAAAACTCTTGTTATGTTTTATTACTAGTTGAGAACATCTTTATGCTAAATATATGAATCAAAGCACTGAAGTACTGAACATCGGATGACCACAATTTCTTGTGGACGGTCACACGCACTGGTCTCAGAAAACCAAATGCACATCTCTTTACCTGAAAGTGACGATAAAGTACTGTAAAGTCTCGTTCACACCTTACCGAATAGCTCGAACTGACACCTAAAGCCTCGGTCACACCTTACCGGATAGCTTAAACGGACGCCTAACGGATAACTTTTTTTCAATCCGTTCATGTCCGTAAGACGTCCGTTCTTATCCGTAAGACGTCCGTTCATATCCGTTGAATGACTGTTAAGCGAACGTTTTATCCGTCGACGTCCGTTCTGTCCGTTGGAAAATTTTGAGCATGTTCAAAACTTTGAACGGACGTCCAACGGATAAAATGTCCGTTGAACGTCCGTTAAGCGTCCGTTTTGTACGGTACTCGTCCGTTTCGTTTCCGTTTTGTATCCGTAACGTGTCCGTTATACATCCGTTGGAGGTCTGAAAGATAAATTCACCAACGGACTTCTACCGGACATTTAACGGATAAAACGGAGTTTGAACGGATGAGAAACGGACGTATAACGGATAAAACGGATGATGAACGGATAAAACGGATGATGAACGGATCTGAAACGGATAAAAGCCAATTGAAAATTTCGCGTCAGAAATGCTAAACTAAATGTTTTGGTATGTCAGATTTCTTAAGGTAGCAATACACATTTAGATGTTTAGTTTTGCATTATGGCCCCTGTGATTTTTTTAAATATGAAAGTGTTTGTACAATAAAATTGATTTTTAGATAATTGAAGAATAATATAGCCTTCTTAGTGGGTTTATATGAACATTTAGATTGTTTTTAACAAGTTTTATATCGCTCACTCTTTTCAATTCAATTTTATGAAAAAAACGAGCAGAAATGCATATGATATTTTTTGGACCACTTGATAGATATAAACCTATGGATTCAGGAAAGGTATCACTGTAATTGATTGAAATTTTTCTTTAGACCAAATTTGGGAGACTTTTGTGACATGTTCACCCCCTTTTTGCGATATAGTGAATCTAAGAACGGCAGATTGTTGCCATGGTTACACCCAAAAGGGATTATTTTTCACCCTTAGGGTCATAAAAAAATCAAATCTATGGAAGATTCTCTTTCTATAAGTATATACATGCATAACACACATATAAATCCTTCTTTGTTAGACAGGAGGGGAAGAGGGTGTTTAAAAATTATGAGTGTCAATTTAAAGTTTTTTTCCTAACTGTGTATTGCTACCTAAGGTTCATGAATTCTTATTATTCATAATCGATCTAAGAATGTATGCACGTCTTCACAATCAAGTCCTTTGGCGGAATTTTGAAGAACAAACCAAAACCAGTTATACAGAAATATTTAGAAAATTTATGCGATTTACATGTACAAATGTATTATTATTGTCGCCTTTGTTTTTTCCGTGTATCTTGTTCATCCGTTTTATCCGGTACGCTTCCGTTAGGTGTCCGTTTTATAAATGCGTAACTCGTCCGTTGGATTTACGTTCGACATCCGTTCTGTCCGTTTCTCGTACGTTGCATATCCGGTGTGTGTCCGTTCTGCATCCGTTACACGTCCGTTTTATTCGGTCAGTACATCAACGGACGCCCAACGGATAACAATTTTGTCGACGGACAACTTTTATTTTCATCCGTTAGGCGTCCGTTTGTGCTATCCGGTAAGGTGTGACCGAGGCTTAACGGATATTTTTTTTTCAATCCGTTCATGTCCGTTAGACGTCCGTTCGTATCCGTTAGTCGTCCGTCCATGTTCGTTGCATATCCGTTAAGTGTTCGTTTTATCCGTCGACGTCCGTCGTGAACGGACGTCCAACGGGTTATATGTCCGTTGGACGTCCGTTAGGCGTCCGTTTTGTACGGTACTCGTCCGTTTCGTTTCCGTTTTGTATCCGTTACGTGTCCGCTATACATCCGTTGGAGGTCTGGCAGATAAGTTTACCAACGGACTTCTAACGGACTTCTAACGGATAAAACGGATGATGAACAAATGTGAAACGGTCTTCTACCGGACGTATAACGAATAAAACGGATGATGAACGGATATGAAACGGATAAATGCCAATTGAGAATTTCTCGTCACAAATGCCATTAAGATTTTTTATGGTTCATGAATTCTTATTATTCATAATCGATCTTAGAATAAGGCCGCATCTTCACAATCAAGCAGCTGTTATTCTTATGTCAGACACTGCCCTTTAGCGGCATTTTGAAGAACAAACCAAAACCAGTTACACAGAACATTTTCAATATTAATGCGATTTACATGTATTATTATTGTTGCCTTGAATTTTTAGTAGATCTTGTTTATCCGTTTTATCTGGAACGCTTCTGTTACATTATGTGTTCGTTTTATGCGGTACTCGTCCGTTGGATAAAAGTTCGACATCCGTTCTGTCCGGTACGTCTCCGTTGCATGTCCGTTATGCATTCGTTAGGCGTCCGTTTTAGTTGGTCAGTACATCAACAGACTCCCAACGGATAACAATTTTGTCAACGGACAACTTTTATTTTCATACGTTAGGTGTCCGTTCGTCTTATCCGGTAAGGTTGATAATGATAAATTAACCCTCATCGTAAAAGTCATACAAATCATCAGTAAACTCTGTTTTTTTTGTTATACATTATTTTAATACTTGTAAATTACAGTTACATTTATATATAATTTTCATCCATTTATATATCATTCTATTGCACTATATTAGTTATAGTGCTGTGCAAGTGCATGGTGGACACTCTTCTGTAATGTTTCGATTTTTCTAAAAGATTGCATTTGAGTGGGCATTCATATTTTCCAGCAAAACATTCAGGAATCTGATGTACAGTAGTTGTCGTATGTTTATGTAAAATATACGTGTTTCTTGTTTTTTTATATAGATTAGACCGTAGATTTTCCCGCTTGAATGGTTTTACACTAGTAATTTGGGGCCCTTTAAAGTTTGTTGTTACAAAAGATGTAAAAATGTCTGAAATTTTATTGTTTATTCAGTCATAATTTTCTTGAGTTTTGTTTTCATCATCTGATAAGTTAAACTCAAATGCAAATTTTTACGAATTTGATTTGGTTAGAATGATAGCAAACTTTTCAAGTTTTTTTTTTTCATTGTGTTTATCTCGTCAGAAAATTAAAATGAGCATGAATAATGTTATCACCAAATAAACAATAAAACTTCAGATATTTCTACATCTTTTGGTATCTATATTTAGAAAATCGCTCATACAGTTACTTCGTAATAATTTTTGAAAATTATCGATTTTAGTTGAAATGATAGGACTTTTTTGGACTGGGAACTCACTTTTGTCCAATGACTGAATATGGTCTAGCTTATCTAACAAACAATATATCTAGACTGGCATACGCTTAAATGTACCGCCTGATAACTGTACATGATTGATTTTATGTTTGAAGTTTAAAAGATAAATTGTTTTGCTTTAGGTATCATAATATGAGGCAGGCATTACCTGTGAATGGGGACGAAGTCTGTATGTATTATTTTTTTTTAATTCAATCATGTTGATAAAAGAAACCGAAATACCGTAGTAACGTTCCCGATTTTGGTTCTGTTGTTAGGGAATTAGCTGTGACGTTCTTTAAGTTATGACGTCATATTCGATGTAAACAAAGAAACGCTTTCATCAGGTAACGTTTTTTTCATATCAAACAATTATCAAAATTGAATTTGTATTGAGATCCAATCTTATATTTTAGTAGACTGATAAATATAATTTTTTTTCAAAGTCTCATGCAAACAAGATAGATATCTGCGCAAATGCGGGGAAAACCGGAACAGGAACTAGATCTTAAAAAAAAAAGTTAACGATTTTGAGTTCATTAGTAGAATGAAAAATTCGGGAAATTTTCCCGATTTTTTTTTTTTTTTTTTATTGATTTTTCTACCGTAATTGGGGACTTCGTCCCCATATAAACTGATAATATTAATGGTCCATGACAATGAGATCAAGGTCAAATATACTCTGACAGACAGACATGTAAACATTACAATCATTCCATACACCACATTGAATTGATCGATTGCTTAAAGTATCCCAGAAACACAACTTTGAAAACTTAACATGATGTCAAGTTCAGATAATACATAAAAGACAGACATGAACACATTACCACAATTCTGTTTACTAAATATAGTTGACAAATGAACCACAAAAATTAAGTCGAGGTAAAATGAACCCTGCCAGACAGAGATATTCAGTTTACAATCATTTCATACATCAAATATATATATAAACGAATATGTGGTATAATTGCCAATTAGACAACTCTCCGCAAGAGACCAAATGAAACAGAAAGTAACAACTATAGGTCACCAAACGGCCTTCAACAATGAGCAAAGCCCATACCGCATTGTCATATATAAACGGACCTGAAATGACAAATGTAAAAAAATTCAAACGAGAAAACTATCGGCCTAATTTATGTACACATATTTAACGATAAAACAAATATGTAACACATCAACATTCAAACAGAAATTGGCGGGATTAACATGTTAGTAGGATCACAACCCTTCCCTACACTGGTAGAGTGGTGTAACATTACAACATAAGAACGAACTATAAAAATCAGTTGAAATTAGCTTAACTAATCAGATGAATACAAATAGAAATACTACACAGAGTGGACGTGGCCGGGTACTTGCATATCCCAACAAAAACAAGTCACTAAGTACATACCTGAGAGTACTCGCAGTTACTGACAGCTATTTTAAAGCCACTGTCAACTAATAAATAAATCATGCATACAAAACGTATTATCAGTCATCCAATTGATTGATTAGTGTAAAGCCGTCATAAACAGTCAGAGAAAAACATGAACTTGTGCAATGTCAACATACAGGTATCGACATATTGTGGATCCATGAATGTGTATATGTATATAACAATAATATTTAGCGTGCTTTTAATTAACTGATAACAAAATCAATACTAATACCAAAAGAAATAATAATCCTATGATCTAATTACAGTGTTGAATTGCTTACCGTTTGAAATAAGTTTATTTAAAGGATCGATAAGTTAACAAGGATCGTTTCTAAATTTCCGGACACGGTATACAACATTTCCGTGAACCCAAATCATGATATCTATGGAAGAATTAAGTAAACTTTTAAATATCTTGTGTTAACGAAATCCCTGGCTAAATAATTTACCAGTATACATAGATTACGTTCGTTAAAATAAAAAAAACGGAACAACAGACACGGGCATAGCGAACGAGTTGTGAAATATAAACACCATAAGATGGTGCCAAAGGAACATCACCATCCGAAGAGAGAAATTAACAGTAGTGAACGAAAAATTTTCCCTTTGCCGAAAATATTTGGCCTCACAACTTTTTGGAACTTTTGGTCCTAGACGATCTTCAACTTTGTAGTTGTTGCTTTCAAACTTTTTACATCTGGTAATCCAACTACTGTATGATACCATTAACCTGCTAACACTGAGGTTGAGAGTTCGAATCATGCACGTGGCAGGTGAGTTTGACTCTAATCTTTATTGACTAGAGTTGTCAGTTTTCCTATCGAACTTAACGAAATCACATACCCAATAGTGGTGAAAGCAACGCAATATCCAATGAATAATATTTCCTATAAATAATATAATATTAAGTTACCAAATTTTAAAATCCGATCTAGGACTTTTATATTCGATAATTTAACTTTCTCGATTGAAAAAATCCGATAATCTACAAGTCAGTTTGTAAAATTTGGGCTCTCAAATGAATATCAGATAATTGATCAATCGAAATCATCTTCGAGTGAATTGATATTCCCTATGTCTACGCTATGCATTTACTAAATTGATCACGATAGAAATAAAAGCGTCCGAAGCGCTTTTCTGGATTTTTCTTAACCAGGAATGCTAAAAGCTGAATTTTGGAAATTCAAGGATGTATAAGAACCGAAACATTAAAAAGAATTATCAAATATAACATGGCCGAAATAAAATTCCCAGCTCATTTATACAGGCCAATTTAGCCTGGGGGAGTTCATATGTATAAACGGACAATTTTAGAAGTGTGTTAGAAATCATGTAAGTACCGAATGACTACCTATTGAACTGATGATATTTTTAGTTCTGATAACCCACCAACAGAGGCATCAACACAGTGTGTTGCCAAGAAATAAAACAATACGTTAAAAAGTTCAAATATATAAACACTGGCCATAATCGTCAAAAATTCATTAACTTATAAACAGCTAAATTCTTTCTGCTATTAACACCATGAGTACATACCGAAAGCTTATTCTAAATGTAAGTATACATGTAGACTGTTCACGGTAATTTATATGCTTTATTTGCTTCTAGTGTTAACAATTTATTCATGAAATTGCATCTTCCCTACTTTCAATGTAGGCTTTTTGTATGTACTTATGCATTATGTAGTATACAGCTATCATGTGTATATTTTTTGGGTTCAGAAATATAAAGGAATATATTAGGATGATTAAAGTAGTGTTATCGAAAACATTGATTTCAGTCAACCATCAACAAGACGTTTGAGAAAAAGAAATAACATACATGATAATAAAAACATGTTTTCAATATTCATGTTATTACAAATATATCAACTATATTTTTAATTTAAGTAGTAAAAGTAGCAATCATTTTTAAATTTTGAGAAACGACAGTTTGGTTTGTTTTCTCTTCGTTTCGTGTGTGAAAAAACCTCATCATTGATAGTAGTAAAATATATATGATATTTCATGCATTGGCAAATTATTTTAAAAAAATATGTTTTTTTTTTAGTAAAAGCTATATAAATGTTATAACATGTTTTTAATCATTAATGTATGACATCAACAAACAATCTATATGTTTCAAAATGTGTTGAATAATATTAAAACGTTAACGCCAATAAATTATAGTTAAATTTGCTGTCATCCTGTTGCTGACATTAGGAGCATAATTAAAACAATGTAAAATAGCTCATCTGTAAAAAGGGAAATAACAAAAACATCGAGCTCAAAGTAAAGATTAACAAGAGTGCACACGTTGAAATGTCTCGCCTTCTTTACTAATCATTGATATTATGCTGATAGTCCTAAGTATAAAGCGTTATTAAAAACTGTCACATAAACTGAACATTAACCAAGATAACTAACCTAAGACCACCGAACCATGAAAATGAGGTCAATGTCAGATAAACCATGCCAGACAGACAAGTATAGCTAACAATGCTTCCATACAACAAATAAAGTTGACCTATAACTTATAGTTTAAGAAAAATAGACCAACACACAAAAACAAAACACTGAGCAATGAACCGTGAAAATGAGGTCAAGTTCAAATAAAACCTGCGCAACTGACATATAGATCATAAAATATTTTCATACACCAAATATAGTTGACCTATGGCATATTGTATTAGATAAAAAGACCAAAACTCAAAAACTTTACTTTGACCACTCAACCATGAAAATGAGTTCAAGGTCAGATAACATCTGCACGCTAGACATGTACACCTTACAATCATTCCATACAACAAATAAAGTATAAGAAAAACAGACCAAAACACAAAAACCTTAACTATAATCACTGAACCATGAAAATGAGGTCAAGATCAGATGACACCTGCCAGTTGGACATGTACACCTTACAGTCCTTCCATACACCGAATATACCAGCACTATTGCTTATAGTATCTGAGATATGGACTTGACAACCAAAACATAACCTTGTTCACTGATCCATAAAATGAGATCAACGTCAAATGAAAACTGTCTGACGGGCATGAGTACCTTGTAAGGTACGCACACACGAAATGTAATTATCCTATTACTTATAATAAGAGAGAATTCAACATTACAAAAAATCTGAACTTTTTTTTTCAAGTGGTCACTGAACCATGACAATGAGGTCAAGGACATTGGACATGTGACTGACGGAAACTTCGTAACATGAGGCATCTATAAACAAAGTATGAAGCATCCAAGTCTTCCACCTTTAAAACATAAAGCTTTTAAAAAGTTAGCTAACGCTGCCGCCGCCGCCGCTGGATCACTATCCCTATGTCAAGCGTTCTGCAACAAAAGTTGCAGGCTCCACAAAAACGAAAAGTCTCTTATCAAACGGAAAAATTTAAAGCTCAAACATCAACCGAATAGAAAACAACTATCATATTTCTGACTTGATATAGGCATTGCTTGATGTAGAAAATGGTGGATCAAACCTAGATCATATATAGCTAAACATCTCACTTATATGGCAGTCGGATAAAATTCAATTATTTTCACCACAATGCATTTATACAAAACAAACAAACATGATAGATTTGTTTGCACTTCTGTTTTAGGGTTGAATCTGCGAGTTAGTGAAAAAGTGCAAGTTAAAAAGGCTTTAAATTCGAGAGGGGAAGAGATACGTCTGATGCGATTACGTTCAGTATGTCTCTGATATTCATAACATTGGATATTTGTATTGTTTTGCACTTTTTTAAAACATGAATGGGAGTGTCTCTTTCTATTTGCATTTCATTTCAATTTTTAGAGAGCAACCAGTATAATTATTTAAATTGAAAGAGAAATCTACCAAAGTATTCAAATATCCATATTCATAATCGTATGCATTCATTTAGTCAATCGTTCTAGTTTTTAATTGTTGCCATTTCCTTCTACAAATGGTAAGGACATCTACTTTACAGAATCGAACTGGTCGCGACAATATTACGTATAATGGTATTTGCTTGTACATTTGTAATTAGTTATCCACGTTCACCATTCCAGTAACTCGTTATACTCATGATATTCTAATGAAACAGATCTTTCTTTAAATGTAAATATACAGCAATAATAATTTTTACAAGGAAACACTAAAGTTTGAGAAAGCAATTAAATAAAATCATTAAAAATATGTTGTCACAACTTTGAATGATTTATGATAGTACTCATCGGGTCTACATGATCTGACATTCGTATAAACAGAACAGCTCTTGTTTCATTTTACTTTTTTTCTTCTGTTTTATGTTTTGCCTAAAAATATAAAATCACAAAACTGAAATCCGAGGAAAATTCAAAACGGAAAGTCTGTAAACAAATAGCAAAATCAAAAGCTCAAACAAATCGTACTAATGGAAGTCATCAAATGATAAAGATGAGTCTGGTAGGTATAAACACTTCACGTAAAGTAATGCTGTCTTGTGTGAGAATGTTATTTGCTAGTGATTCGTTCCTGATCGACGCTAATTACCGATGGTCGTTACAAATATGTAAACAGTAAAATAACAACAATACCAAACTCCAGGGAAATTCAAAAAGGAAATTCCTTTACAAAAAATCTTAATTAAAAGTTCAAACACACCTTAGTTATGGAAAACAACTATTCCTGAAATTTTCCATATGTAGAAAAGGGTGAACTATTTGTTTTGTAGCTAAGTCTCTTATTTGCATAACAGTTGCTATAACTACATAATATTAACAACAATGTGTGAGCAAAACAATCAGACATTAAAGGTTAAAACATCATCAATTGGTGTGCAGTAGTAAAGTAGTATAGCTTTAACAAAGAAATACAAAAAGTACATAAGCAAGACATTCAACAAGATGTACAGATGATAAACAACATCAGTATCTAGAATATTTATTTCAGGACCATCATGTTTTATTTTGTGAATTGTTTTATCACCAAGGTATATTTCAATGGACTTTTTTAAAAACAGGACGAGATGTTCTTTGACATATTCCTGGCTTTTAATTTAACATTGCAATATTTCAATCAAACTGGTAATACTTTTTTATAACTGCATATTAAGCTTTTCAAAATAAGTGGCAATATCATTACTTAAAACGTCAACATTTTCAGTGCAATGACATATGAAAACATGTATTATTAGAATAACTTGATTTAAGCTTTTTAATGTCTTTCGATGGTTGCATTCATCAACACTGCATGTTTTAAAACATTTACAGGTACCTTATTTTAAGAAACATTTTCATCGACATTGACATTTTATCTTTAATCTGTGACAAAATTAGAGATTTCTCCTTTGTTTGTTTGTTCTATACAAGGAATCATATAAAACGTTTACATTTCGACAAAGCGGTGGCGCTCCATTGAGAGTAAACGATGCACTCTATTGATCTTTTACAGCTGGATTTATGAAGCTAGATCATCGAAATACTGCTGTCTTTAATTCTCAGTTCATTTTAATTTTGCATTGTTTCTACTACAGCAGATAATCAATTATTTATGAACCTAATTGAATATATTTTCGACCTTCCATTTAATCAAATGTTTTTATGTTTTTATTGTCGTCCCTTAATTTATCGTGAAGTTGTTTAAAATTAACCATTTATTCACGCTGTATCGATATTTGTCTGTTCATACTAAAAACACGTCAGACAATGATTCAAACATTCATTCTAAAAAAATCTAATCGGCTACACTCTTTTAATTTTATCAATAAATTTTAAGAACAATAACATGTCTGTTTTAAAGAAAAATTTGAAAGACAGGATTTCGCGAAATAAGATTTCAAATCAATCTTTGTCAACTTTTGTATATGACACTTACGTATAGTTGTACTTCTTGTACTGTACTTGTACTACGGACACTGTATCGAATGAAATTATTGTGACACCAAAGATATTTACAAAATGAACTTAATTTTTGTTTATTTGAGATAATGCAGCAACCAGTGTATGCTATGTGTCTTTTCCTCAATAGCAGTCATTATCTGTATCAAAGATCTTTAGTATTTGTTACTTTTTATCAACAAAAATAACCGATACAGAACAAGGAAATACGCACAGAGAATCAAGACATTTCTTTATGTTCACCAACTGTTTATTAGGACATATCTGTAAGGTGACAAGATCAATATCTGTACCTATTGAGCAGAGGTAACTTTTTCTACATGCGGTCAAAACGATCATGTAATATAGTCATGCTTGAGGGTTTACTGTATAAACATTTTTCGAAAATCAGTAGCTAAAACTAGAATGTAAAATGGTTATTATAATGACTCGTATTCAGATCACGGTGTTTATTATGCTTTTTTGAGCATTTTATTGTAATTTTTCTCTTTGAGCGATTTTCTTGTACTCTATGATCAAGACGTAAAATGGACATGTGTATGATCACAATATACGGACCTCATTAATGGTGATATGCTATGTATATAAAACTCCATCAACGTATTCATTAGAAAAAACAAAAGACACTACAGAAGTATAACAATTACAAATAAGTTGGTCTAATACACTGAGTATGTCTCAACACACTGGTGACATGTGTTAGCGGTATTGGAATAGCCATCTGATAAATAATATTACCAATTGTGTCCTATTCCGAATAGGTAAGGCATTGCATAGCAGGGATGTATCTATAGTCTGAATCACGTACCTTAATATCAACACATCATATCTCAGCTGTTTTACTTCATGTGGGTCACTCATTTTTATATGACTGTTGCATAACAATTGCCGTGGCAGTCTAATTTTCCTGACCTTAATCCCAGACGCCTCTCTTACAGAACTATTTATTGTATTTATTGATTGTTTGACTTTTTGCCACTGGACATGTATCAATCAACAGTCAATCAATCACAGTTTGTATCGTAACTTGAGTTTGTCTTGATTGATTGAATTAATGACAACTTTATAAAGTTGATGATATCTCACCAAACCGTTCAATAAAAACCCAGATCCAAAATTTCATTCTCGAGTTATTGGACTTCGCCCGTGGTATAAACAAAAGGCATTTGTTTATGTAATGTTGTTGATTAAGAATGCTTCGATCAAATCACTACAAACGTATCACAGTTGTTTGACTGGTGAATGTACACTTTCGATTTAAGAAATGTTCTAGTCTATCATACCAAAACAAAATGACTTCTAACAGTTATAATTGACACAATAATTAAATTATAGAACGGATTGACTGCTGTACCGCTATTTTTAGTTTAAACAATATTTATTAAAAAAAGTGCATGAAATATAATAATACAATATAAATACAGGGATTCGGAAACAAGAAAAACTTATATAAATCCGTCTCCCTTTAAAAAGAAATGACAAAATTAGGAACATAGTATATGAGAAACTCGTATAATCTAATTTTCAATTCACATTTAACATGTTTATTCTGTGGTTTGCCCGTTACTCAGAAGTCAGTTTGATCGAAAAATGTGATCAACTCTTTTTATCATAGTTATGGTTCATGTTTATGAGATATATGTAAATGTTCCGAAAAAAAGGTAACATTCAATCAAAGTTTCAACATCTAAATCGACATCGATATAAAGATAATTGTTATGGACCAAATCTCCCTGTTTCTAAAATAGATCTTTGTACAACTTTAAAAATATTTTCGTTTTTCTCATCACTGATGAGTTCACTACCTGATACTAATGTTTTTACATTATATATTGGTAGTGTAGAAATGGTTTGTGCCCTGATGAGTCTATAATTATGACATTCTAGCAAATAGTGTTTGCTGCTCTCAACTTGCCCACAATTACATAGGCTGGAAAGAACAATATTTTTCTGGAATAGGTGCTCATTTAAGCCACTGCAATTCAACAGGAGTCTGGCGTGAAGTATTTGACCGCTATTTTTGACATATTATACCTATCATATATGTTTGTTTTGTTGATTATGATTATATGAATCCTCTCAGTATCAAAATATTTAAAACAATTTGCACAAAAATAATTCCGTTTGTCATCTTGGTGTAAGTTAAAATTAGGTATCAAATGATGATACGTTATTTATGATATTTTATTTTGATTTGTTGTGTTTCTGAACATTTTAATATAACTTTATTATTATGAGCTGATGTATTTTAGTAACTTATTTTCAAAATACAAAACAGTAGTAGCATTCAACAAGATATAAGTTTATGAATTCTGAAATTCAAAGTCCATTAATAATATTGAGTTGAGATAACAATTATTTTTACTTTTTAATTGATTTTTTTAATCCATTTTTAAACAATCTGGTTAAGTTTTTAGAGTCTTAACTGTTATATAGTTAATTTGATGTCGTATGCATTTAAACGTATGTTATAACTTTGTCGTCTCGTGTATGTACAAATGTGTGTATATCTTTTAAAATGTAAAGC
Organism: Mytilus edulis; assembly: GCA_019925275.1. Lineage (NCBI taxonomy): Eukaryota > Metazoa > Mollusca > Bivalvia > Mytilida > Mytilidae > Mytilus > Mytilus edulis. The sequence continues at coordinate 61,050,712 of CM034355.1, forward strand.
GCTAAGAATAATTATATTGTTATATAATGCGCTTTTAAAACGCCTTGTTATCGACATAAATGAATGCGACAAACATGAAACTATACAGACAATTAGAACTAACACCTTAAGACCTACTAACAAAAGAATGAAAAGAATCGCACACTACAATAGAGGGACGAACTATACCAAAGGGACAGTCAAAGGTCGAGTTCTAAGGAAAGAGATGCGAGAAAGATACCAGAGGAACATTTAAACTGATAAATCGAAATAAACTCACAACGCCACGGCTAAAAGGAAAAAAAATTACCAGCACAAAAACAACATTACACAAAACAACATAGAAAACTAATGACTAATCACTTCGAAGTCTAACAAACCTGAATTTATCTCCTACACGTATGTCACTAGACACATTGGATGGGAATGGGTCTCAAGGCGGTAATAGATTATGAATCAGTAATCGAAATAGATATAAAATATAAAAGTTGACTGTAAAATGAGTACTTATACGCAAAGAAACCAATAAAGTGCCCTTTTGCTCTTCATAAACTATTTAATACACGATATGTAGGCAATGTTAGTTTAAATCTTCTCAGTAACATAAAATAAGATCATATTGAAACAAGAATCACCAAATTTGTGATTTTGTTATAAAGCTGACCTTGTTAAATCAGAAGTTCCATGTATTAATTGATCTCGGCGATAAATGAGATGTGTATCTAAAGTGTCCCTATACATTTAAAGCTGAAATTTCAGGGTGAACCAAAACGTTTTCTTTGGATTTGTTTTGTGGAAATTTTGATGAACTCTGTTTGATACGTAAAACCAACGTTACTTATTTGCTGCCTATTGAATTGCCGATAAACAATTTAAAAAAACATGTCAACTACTTGATAAATAAGGAGATGTGGTAGGATTGTCAATGAGACAACTAATCTTCATTGTAACGGACAATTATCAATTATAAGCTATATAATTCTAACAGCATCCTTATCATGTCTGCTTTTTGCTTTTTATTAGTTTTGTTGAAAGATAAGAATCGAGCTTCACTAAAACCTAATCCTATAATCCCGACTGATAACATATTGAGACGTCATTAATCATCGGCATAAGGACATCCTTCGTAAATATAGCTCAACATGCAGACTTCTTATACGTTCAGGCATTTCACATCCAATTTTTATGGAAATATTCTTTATAAAGCACAAAAATGTCAGTATTCACCTCAGAAACTAACAAAGCCTTTAAATAGACTTATAGATATAGTTACGATACTGTTGTCAGGTCATTAAAGGCTGAAGGACGTCTCCGGGTGCGGAAATTTCTCGCTACATTGAAGTCCTGTTGGTAACCTTCTGCTGTTGTTTTTTCTATGGTCGGGTTGTTGTCTCTTTGACACATTCCCCATTTCTATTCTCAATTTTATTAAGTAAAGTATTCAGAGCGAAACTGAATTTTGCATCCATGTTATCCTTTAAAATACCTTTTTTTAATAGTAGAAATTGTGTAAGTTACAGAATTTATATTGTAACATTCACCATCAAACTATGAATAGGTTAAATGATTAATTTTTGTTCTTTTCCAAATGTTATATCGATTACAATATCAGTTCGCTGAAACAATGTCCATATACTGTGGATTCATTTATTTTCGTTGGTACCACTTTTCGTGGTTTGAAGAAAACTTGCATATTCGAGGATATTTAATTTCGTGGTTTTGGCAATATATACATACATTCCTTTAAGAAATTTGTAATTAGTTGAATATTGAAATTCGTGGTTCCTTTGTGCCCACGAAAGCCACGAAAATTGGTATCCAACGAATATTAATGAATTCACAGTAGTCCACCAGATAGGTGAACAATTGTGCACTTTGTGTTAAAATCATGAAATTTGATAGAAACCGAACTAGGACCATTCTAGACAAAATTTTATATGGAGGCAAGCTGAATTTTATCAACTTCTAAATTCAAGATCTATATATCAATTGATGAACGAGCGATAAACAGGCCAGGAATTAATGAACACACTTGTCTTCCTACACATAACACTTATTGCATATGCCACAAGTAAAATATGAAGTCAAACTTTGAATGGGTCTCAAGGTGGTAATAAGATCTCATCTAAATAGCGAAATCTTTACTTCCAAAAATTAGTGTCTTTTTAAAGGTGAAGCTACACTCTGCAGAAACGATTAAGTACACAATATATAGGTAATGTTATTATAAACCTACTCAGTGCAAGAAAAAAAAATCTTAATTATTATGTTTGTCATTTTGTTATTTGCAATTAAAGGTACCAGGCTTATAGTTTGATAAGCTAGACGCGCGTTTCGTCTACACAAAACTCATCAGTGACGCTCAGATCAAAATATATAGAAAACCAAACAAGTATAATGTTGAAGAGCATTGCGGACCCAAAATTCCAGTAAAACAAACATTTTGAAAAACAACATGGAGTCACAAATGAAACTGGCATATGCAATAACTGTTCCGTATACCTATTAAATTTAAGTAAGAAGTAAAAAATCTATTCAATTCAACTAATACATTTTAACATCTCTGTGTTATCTTTAAATACAGAGATGAAGTTTAATACTCATTTTAACTAATGTTTACTACACTTTTATCAATAAACATTTGATTTATTAATTCTAATTAAAAATATTTTCTGAAACTGTTTTCCCTAATTATATGATAAACAAAAGACCTTAATTTATGACCAAGTGTCAATATGGAAAATATTAATGCCGTGTAATGCATGAAATGACACAACTATTTTTTTTCAAGTAATGCATTTGAATTGCAATTACATGTAATGCAAAATGCTGCATTTCACATTACATGCAATAACTTGGGAAAATGACAAAGTTGCATTACCTCATGCCTGTGTATGACCATACTTTTTCATATTTTTTACTCAGTAACTGACTTATTTGAATAATTCCTCTATTATTAAAACTTAAAATATAGAAATCTTATTCTGGATCAGGCACAATCATTTTGAAGATTATGCTGCATTATGCTGTAGGCGTTTAAATTTTTTTTGAAACTTGACATATAATTCAGCCACTAAAATAGTTTAAAATATCATTCGACTTAAGATTCTATTTTACCTGGTCGATAAACAGTAAATTGGTTCATTACTGTAGGCCGTACGGTTATTTATAGCTGTTAATTTTGGTGTTCTTTGGTCCCTTGAGGAGAATTGTCTCATTTGCAATTTTACTTCATGTTTTAATTTTTATATGCCACAGATTTTAGTACAATTTGAATTACAACTTGGTATGTGAACTTTAACTGAACACCAAAACATAATGCTCCTATCTCTTTTTTTTTCTAAAATATAAGTTATTAGATCTTGAAATCATTATTGTTTTTAATTTTAACGATTAAATCGACGTTTGATGGTATTTTGCTTTCCTAGTAGACCACGAATATTTGTGGTTTTAATATAAATTTAAGAAAACAACTTTACCGATTGTATTTTGCTTTGTTTTCAAAGATTTACGTAATATTTTGACATATGTTTTTCAGAAAAAGTTAGAAACGCATTTTTGTCCGACTTTTTGATGTAGTTCACCGAGCCAAAGTTGTATGTAAAATTTTTAAATAATCTGTGACATAGCCAATTAATTTACTGTTTCTTAAACTTACATGAAGATTTCATATTAAAATTTTCAGAACATCATTTTTCCATGCACAATTTTTTTATGCTCATTTCATGCTCATTTCTGCAGTTTTTATTGTATTTTTTTCATCTAGTACAACACGAAAATTCATGGTTTTAATACAAATTAAAGAAGAAAAGAAGTTTGACGATTGTAAATGCTTTCTATACAAACATTTACCTATTTTGAAAGATAAAGTTCACAGAATCATAGTTGTATACAAAATTCAAAACAAACATGTTGCATAGCCCATTCCTATAACTTGACCTTAATTGAATCTAACCTGTGTAAGATTTTTCTTTGGCACATTTCCGCATTTTCTATTTATTATGGCCCGATGTGCTATTTTTTTTTTTTTACATCAATTTTGTTTTTCAATTGCACTGTTTTTGTTTTTTTCTTCTATATATATGATTACAACGTTTATAAAACTTCCCGTTTGTCTTTAAATTTACCAGTAGGAGATCGCCTCATACGTAACATTCTAGCGATCATTTATAGACAATTAATTACGTATTCATATATGTGTGCCTTAACACTCAATGCTTTGGTGTCTGTGTTATTTCAAATTCACTTCAACAAACTATTTTAGGATTTTTAAAGTTGAAATGCATTATTTGGCATTTAATATGTGTTACTTGTTTTAAAAATAGAAAATTTACATTTATAGAAACAAACACAACATCCAGGGATAATTACTTTTTCATCCCGTTGCAATTTTTAATCGTAGTTATGTGAATGTCCTGTTCCAAAAACAATATTCATATCTTGAACATATTTTAAAAACGACCAATGTCGTCTATATATCTATTGCTTTATGTACCTACAGATGGGTGCAGTCCGAACCTGTACAAAAGATAACATAACACATATCTTTTTACCGTTTTTCTAGTTCACTTAGGAAAAAACAGGCAAGCAAGATTAACTACATCGGTGGTAGACTGACTGTTGCATGACCTATAAAAATTTCTAAAAAACACCCTGATGGTCACGAAATGCTTACAATGTTGAAAGTTATGTTTAGTATAAATTTAAAATCAATTAAGCATAAATTTTCAAAATTTTTTACTGAACAGTATCATATTTAACAGTCAAATTATTTATAAGCTAACAAGTTTACGAATTGAAATTCAGGTCTAAATTTTTCTTAAAATATTGGTAAATATTGTTTAAGGTTAAACTTGTGCTGTGCTGCTCAATTTAAGCACATTGTTTTATTTGGGAAGAACATTGATTCGGTCATGTTAGTTTTGATACATGTTCATGTGTTTCTTTGACGGTTAAATTCTATGAGGTTTAATCTTGTTTTGTGTTATAAATTACCTTATTATTATCAGTTGGTCCGAATACACAGTTATCGTCCTTTGATTTTCGTTCTTCACGAATAAAGTCCCTAGTGTTGAAAGTGTGTTGCTTGCCAAGTTTTTTTTATACCCTATTCCTTAATGTATTTCTTTGTGTTATATGCCTCAAATAGCAATTAGGGAGTGTAAAAATATTCTGGTCGTGAATTTTAAAGTTAAGTAAAGATTTAGTCCAGCTGTACAAAGTTAAATTTAAGCACTTTCAGGACCCCATTAACATAGAAATGTTCATATTTTGAGTTAGAGCCGACTGTAAATGTATTAGATAGCCCCAGAGCCGATATGTTTGAGGACCCGCTTTGACCATGGGCTGATGAGGGGTCTGATATGAAAAATTACATTTTATGTTCTTTTTATCATATGATTCAGCAGAAGCCATACAAAAAACTTTGTAAATTTCATTAATTGTAATATTTGTTTTGCAATTTTTAATAAAATATATATTTATTAAGGAGAAAACACATAATGTTAAGTCGGCTATATAAGTCCCCGATATAAAAAAAAAAAAGAAGAGCGAAACGATAAAAAAGAAAAATAACGGCAAACAAACGTAGACCGTAGACACTTACCAACAACAACCACTGACTACTGGATCCTGACTTGTCACAGGCAGATAACACATATAGTGAGGTTAGACAGGTTCGTGAGTGCCAAACAGTAAACAAAAAACTAATATGAGAAACAGCGATAAACGACAACCACTCCCTATACTGTGGATAGGATAATACTTTACTCATGCAAAGTATCAATTATATACTACCCTTGAAAAAGTTTTAAAGTACATTATCAAAGAAAACAACAATACACACAATACGATAACATTGAAACTGCTTAATAAATACGGGTAGCCTTTGTGAGAAATAAATAAAGATACAAATAGTTGTCTCAGAAGCAATAATACCATATCGTCTTTTTTTTATTAAGATACAAAAAAAATTGAGAATGGAAATGGGGAATGTGTCAAAGAGACAACAACCCGACCATAGAAAAAAACAACAGCCGAAATTCACCAACAGGTCTTCATTCAAAACATAATTTATTCAAATAATTATATATGGTGAGAGGTAAAGATATATAGATCGATAATGATTGCAGGTACATGTACATTTGTACAAGGATAGATAATATTTTTAAAGGTTGATGTTAATAATTTATAGTGTTTTTTTCTCATTTGCTTTCCCCCCGACAAATAGGACTTTAAAAATTTGGGCCCCCTTAGTTGCTCCCCTGGGCAACTGAGGGTTGATGTAACAGGTGATTGTTAATAAAATATGTTTTGTATTTAAAAAATAAAAAAAACCAATACACACAATATCTTATCAAATAGTAATATCAGTTACTGAAAAGAGTTTTTGTTCATTGTTGAAAGAGTAAAGGTGACTTATATAAATATAGCAAAGCCACGCGGAGCAAAAGAAAAGAACATATCGTGTAATGCCAAGAATAAAACTGTCCCGACTTTACCTGCATCGAATGTTAGAGAAACATTTTAACCTTATTCAAATTAAAAATTATCGTATTGTTGTTCATGCTAACACTTTTATTTCTATCGAATTTTCAACTATTTTGAATGGATGTAATCAGTAATATTTAATAAAACAGATAATGCATTATTTCCTCGACTTGGAGATAAAGTTCACCTAGCAACATTTTAAGAATTTTGTGACAAAGCACATTTACTGTAACTTTACCTTTATATATTCCCTCATTTGTTATTTTTTTCTATACTTTACATTTTCCATTCGCAATAGTCGTGCACATTTCCGCATTGTTCTATTTGTTTTGCCTCGATATGATATTTTCGAATTTGGTCAGTTGATTTTTTTTTACATCAAATAAAGATATTTTTGAGCGCGCTAAATTTGTTGTTTAAGCATTTTTTTCTTCTATATATATATATGATCATAAGGTTAATCAAACTTGGTGTTCATCTTTAAAATTACCAGTTAAAGTTCACCTCACACGTAACATTCTAGCGATCCTTTGTTTAGAAGTAATATAACTATTAATGTATCTATATATGTGTTTGCTTCACACTCAATGCATTGGTGTCTGTGTTATTTAAATTCATCTTAATGAACTATTTACGGATTTTCAAAGATAAGACAATTAGTTGATCGACATATAGAAAAGTGCATATATCACAAAACGGCTATTTAATTTTTAATTCAGAGGCAAACACAGCATAGCATAAAAAGTGTATAAATTTGGGACAGTTATAGCATTATTTTAGTTTCGTCGTTCTCTCCATTTTCCAAATTTTCCTCCTCAATATACAATCTTTGCATTAACTGTATATTACTACATTCCTCCTTTATTTGTACATGTTCAAGCGAAAATTTAATAGAGGACTAGGTATACCAGGTGCTGTATAATTTTCGAAAGCACTGTCAGAATTTCCTGTCAATTGCGACAGCGTCATCTTTACCGATAAAAAATCATGAAGTCGCCATATTGAAAAAAATATTATATAGGCATATATTCATATATTCATAATATTCATATTAGAAAAAAAAGTTGAAGTTGTATAATGCAGTCCAAGATTTTTGTTATACATTCCGATGGTCCAAAGATATGTTAACTACTTACTTTAAGTTACAGTTCAGTACTGATTTATAATAGTCCTATACAGTTTTTATTATAAACAACAAATTGTGAACAAAATTTAAAAGCTTTCTGAATATTTGAACTACGGATTGTTAATGACGGTTCAGTATTTTAGATAAAAAGAGGCTTGTTAATTTTTTATAAAAACATTTTGCTGTCATTATGTTTAAGTATTGCTGTAACTTGTATTATACCATTCGTCCTTATTAAATATATAAAATTTACTGATTTGTGATACTGCCATATAATAATTAAGTAAACATTTTGTCATTTGGGTTGCAGGCACAATTTTTCTTTGTATTTTCTTAAAGCATATTATTAAATCTCTCTTCTCGTACTTGTTCCCAAAATGCTATTTCATTTTTTATGTTTTTTTGCACAAAAATGTGTATTTTGAGAAATAATCTGTGCAGATTTCGTACGACTTGTAGCTTAAACAATAGCATGATGACCAATGCTTTTTATTATATTTTGGAAACAGCATTTTCCTTTTAATAAAGTATAAGGAAATCCTTTCGAAGGAAATATAAAAGAATCATCCACCTTAAATACAACCAACTAGGAACAATTTTCACAATATGGTGCAAATGTGATCAGTTTTGTTTGATGCGCCTAGTTTTTTTTTAATATGTTGTACAAACCAGTCTTAAGATATTAACACTACTGATTAGTTTCGGGTCGGCATTTTGAATACATATTGAAAATGCATAACCTTAAAATTGTTGCGATAAAATTTTGGTCTCATTTGATATTGTTTCAATCTTGCTGGCATTAATTACACAATTTCTTCTAAGTTTTCAAATTTACCGATTTTTAATACCACTCTTTGATTTAACATCGTATTTAATTTGGCCTTTTCACATTTTTTGATTCGAGCTTCACTGATAAGTCTTTTGTAGAGGAAACACACGTATGGCGCAGATGTAGAATTATAATCCTGATATCTTTAATGTGTAACTTAATTTCCATCTGAAAAAATATGAACAGTTTTGGTTCATCTGGGTGGGTAAATGTTTCTGTGATAGAAATTGTCCTGATTTTGTGAAAACTAATCTTTTTTGCGACGATTCAGTATTTTGATATAAATATAAATAGCTGACACTAAACTGATTATATTTATCACTAGCCTGGCAACCCTTTGGTTAATAGTTTGAACTCTACATATGGCAGGTACGCTCGTTTCCAAAACATCTCGATGGCCCCCTTTCGGATACTAGTGCTTCCTCATCACAAAATCGCCAATAGTAAAAGTGGCGTTAAATATAACTAACCAAAACAAGCAAAAAAAATACAATTCGCTATGATAAAACAACAACAAAAAACATAACCTTTATCATTACTATACAGGCGGAAACCCGATTGAAAAAGAACAAAAGAATCGAAGTTCTTTGTTAGAGAAGGCGATAAGTGCTAACTGTAATGTTTACTATAGTTACAAAAAAAATAAAAGTTAATAGAAACAAATTAAATGATGATTTTCTTCTCAATTACGAAGTGTTCTATTTTAAAAACACCATTTGCATAAGGTTTCAATTTATCTATTGCATAGTGAAGCAGAACAATTATATATCAATTCGACGACATGGGTATCAAGTTGGATGTAGAAAATGCATAACCACCGATTAAAAAAAAAAAATACAACGGACGGAGAACATATCAATCTATAAGTTCTAAACTTTTCGTATCTGCCCTTCCATTATGTGGCTCAAGAATTTTTTTTCTAAAAATGGGTAACAATTGTATCGAAAAGTGAAAATCGAGTGCACCTTTTTATGTTAGGGCGTGTTTGAATTTTTTATATCAAAGCTACAGGTTGCCTTTATAACATAAAAGATCCCGGTACTAAAAGATGAAATATATGGGTCAAGTGAAATACCTATCTAATGAACCATAAAATCAGAGAAGTTGTTTTCGAAAAAGCTATTTTTTTACTAAAAGTACTTGAAGACAGTCTTTCAAGTTGGATGATGAAAATATATCTTTTTGTGTGTGATAACTAAGCTTTATAGTCTTCAACCACTAAAAAAAATCTAGTCTGCCCTTCCACGAAATATTAAATTAGAATTTTTTTGAAAATTTATAAATTTTCAAAAATTCCACCTGACAACCGATTAGACAATAGTTTTAAGTTCAATCAAGGCAAACAAGATCATTGACTCATGCTCATTAGCTAGTCGATACATTTGTCTTTTAAAATACAACTGACATATAAAAGGGATCGTAATGGTGCTATACGAATAAATTTGTCGATTATCAAGAGTAAAATTGGCAGCGCGTCATCCCCACAATGGCTTCCATTTCTACGATTGTGAAAATGAACTGGCGTAATGGGGAAATAATTTTGATGAAGTAGACTCCGGACTGTATAAATGTATCAATTGAAAAACGAAGATTTAAAGGGCAATTATGGAACGCCGGAACTGTCTTATAGTGTAAATATTTAATCTGTTTTGTCGCTTTGCCGTTACGTCCTGTCATTTCTTTTTTATGTTATGTGCAGATGCCTTTATATCCTGACACGGCATCTCTGTGTTATGTCATATTAGTAATTCGTTTGGTCAAACAATTATATGATATGTCATTGCTAAACTTTGTTGTGTAAAATATACATTACATTATGCTGTAACTACTATATATTCTGCGAATACTTCGGAACTTTAGGATCAACCACCTTTACATTCTCTCATATTTTATCTATGTTGTGTCTTTTCTTCTTTTACGTGAGTCAGTTAATAATTTCGTCCTGTCTCAAATGTTATTGCTATGTCAAATGTTCTAGACGTTTTGTTTTGATTCACCTTTGTTGTATGTAAATCTCATGATATTATAGTCGTTTGGCGTTATATTGCGTTTATACATATGTATATCCAGTGAAAAACATAATACATCATGGTATAATTCATATGCGTTTTGCCGTACAGTTGATACTCTCTGTGAGCATTCATTACGTCATGTGCAGATGCCTTTTACATTATGTGTAAACAACTAATACGTTTTGTGCAAACCTCGTTTACCTTATGTGCATACATCGTTCACCCTATGTGCAAACATCGTTTACCTTATGTGCAAACACCTATTACGTTATGTGCAAATACCTATTAAGTTATGTATAAAAACTACATCATTAAGTGCAAACACTATTACTTTATGTGCAAATAGCGCTTACATTATGTACAAATACCGCTTACATTATGTGCAAACACCATGGAAGTTATGTGCAAATGCCCATTACATTATGTCCAAACATCTATTACGTTATGTGCAAACACCTATTACGTTATGTCTGAACACCTATTACGTTATGTGCAAACACCTATTACGTTATGGTAAACGCTTTTTTGACACAGATTTAAAAACAAAACGCATCAGTGATAACCGGTTCAGTGATATGCATTTTGAAAATGAACAAAAATTAAATTTTTTATCTTTCTTACAAACTGTCGATTTTTATAATTATATTGATTGATGTAAAACTGCTATATACATACAATGTATCTAGTTTAATGGGAAATTATTTTGCTCCACTTTAAAAGTGTGCATTATGCATCCATGCTGTTGTTTTTTCTATGGTCGGGTTGTTGTCTCTTTGACACATTCCCCATTTCCATACTTAATTTTATTTGAAAATTTGTTCACTTTACTTGTGGAAAATTCTAACAAATATACAGACACGACTCTAAGTTTCCAAGAGGGGCAACTGAAAGGAACAAAACGATATAAAATAGAAGAAGTGGTACGAATGACAATGTGACAACTCTACACAAGAGACCAGGATGATTTGTTATTACCCTTCCAGTATGGTTTTCATATGTACTAGATTAATGCTAAAAATGTAATGACGTCTCCCACGATTCACGTAGCAACTAAGGAATCCTACAAAATGTTTAAGATTTTATTTTCGTTCATTTCCTTTAACAGTTGTGAATATTATTCTGAATAACCTTCCTAAGACTTATTATTTCCTCCGTCCCTGACAAGGCGTGTTGAAAAGGTGGATGTCCTGAAAAGGGGTGGTCAGGTGAACCGCCCCTCTTATCTGACAATTTTTTTTTTAAACTCACAGGGATGTTGGAAAAATTTGATCCGATTTTGGATCAGGCAGGTAGACGGGTGTAACAAAAAGCTGCATTTTCTCTAAAAATAACCCCTATTTTTTTCATATTAAAAACTACCTTATCCTGTAATCCAAAAAAAATACGCTTACACATATTATTCAGGATGAAAGGGTTTTCAGCCTTTTTTCACCTTCACTGGCCATACTCGAAATTAAATCCCGCAACTTGAAACTCCAGATAATGACTTTCATTTATCCGTATTTGGTCCAGTAACTTTTCGAATCGTGTCATCAAGAACGATACAAAAAAACAAAACATTATCTAGTAAATTGTTATTGTTTTCTTCTATTCTTTGTTTTATAAGTGATGTGTATATAGTTTCATTTGTTGTCTATAAGAATGAATAAATAATTCCGTTGCTAAAATGGTCATCATAACATAATTTCCCTTTGAATTTCAGAAAATACTGACTATCTATAAAAAAGATGTGGTATGCATGCCAATGAGAAAATTCTCCACAAAAGATCAAACTGACAAAGAAATAAATAACAATAGATCCCCTTTTGGACTTTAACAAAAACCCATACCGCATAGTCAGCTTTTTTTTTTAACCCATTTAGTTTTTTCACCAGTTTGAAAAAAATTGTTACAGTTAAGTAATTCGCTTTTATCCTGCTATTAGCTAGTTATTGTATACAAATAACAGGTAAACAACATTTTTTTGCTTTGTTTGTACAAATACAAATAAATGTTCCTGCTACCCGCTTGCATGTTGATCAATCGGCAATATGGATTTCTTTCTGGTATTAGTATTTTGGGGTTTTCTTCGAATCCGCGTTTCAATAGTTGTAAAAAATCAGAGACAATGGTTAAGATTTAACAACCTATTCTCAAATACCAGGTGTAAACTGTAAACAATTATATATGTACATTGTCATAAATAAAAAATGTATTAGTTCTCGCTGCGAAATAGGAGAAAATTCGGCAAGCCTCGCTTTTCGTCCTGTTTATAAAGCTCGTACAAATAAATTTTACGTTTACCGACAACAACCTATTCTCAAATACCAGGTGTAAACTGTAAACACTATATGTACATTGTCATGAATAAAAAATGTATTAGTTCTCGCTGCGAAATAGGAGAAAATTCGGCAAGCCTCGCTTTTCGTCCTGTTTATAAAGCTCGTACAAATAAATTTTACGTTTACCGACAACAACCTATTCTCAAATACCAGGTGTAAACTGTAAACAATATATGTACATTGTCATAAATAAAAAATGTATTAGTTCTCGCTGCGAAATAGGAGAAAATTCGGCAAGCCTCGCTTTTCGTCCTGTTTCTAAAGCTCGTACAAATAAATTTTACGTTTACCGACAAAGTACATTTATAATCAATACATTATTCCACACTTCTTGAGATGAATATATTTTTTTGTTTAATATTTCAACGAATATCGTCGTATAAATTAGAAACATAAACTTATTTTCCGAACGGAGAGTCATAAATTCAATGAATAGTATTACTGGATATACGGTATAAACGGTAAGCTTCGATGCATTTAGTTATGAACGCTAATGGTTCGATAAATATAGCAAAATACACAATTAAGCCAAATGTTCATAAAAGGACTTTGCTAGCCTGCACATCATTATTCTGACAAATCTTATTTTAAAAAATATAAAATTTCATACAAATACATTCTATTGGATCTAAATGTTATCAATCTATGTTTTGACAGTTTCCGTTAAATATTGCCATTTTTGTCGAGCCTTCCACTTTAGTCGAAAAAGCGAGACATAGCGATCCTACATTCCGTCGTCGTCGGTGTCGTCATCGTCGTCGGGGCGGCGTCCACAAATATTCACTCTGTGGTTACAGTTCTTGAAATTGTAATAACTTTCTTAAACTATACTGGGTTTCTACCAAACTTGGACAGAAGCTTGTTTATGATCACAAGCTACATGTACTATCCAGAATTAAAATTTGTAAAAAATAAAATTCCATTTTTCCGAATTTTACTTATTATAAATGAACTAATATTTTCTGCCAGAAAATATTACATCCACTCTGTGAAACAACATATTCACTCTGTGGTTATAATGTAATATTTTTAGAATTTTAATAACTTTCTTATACTCTTTTGGATTTGTACCAAACTTGGATAGAAGCTGGTTTGTGATCAAAAGCTAGTATCTAGAAGAAAATTTTGTTCAGATTTTGTATCTGTGTTTTACTTATGAATGGAATTCCAGTCTGAAGTTCATTTTTTTTAAACATTTATTAGATTCATAAACTAGCCTGTATTTTTACCAAACGTGGACAGAAGCTTCTTACAATCAAAAATCGTATCAGAAGCTTCTTACAATCAAAGATCGTATCAAAAGGAGTATTTTTATAGACTTTTTTCCTCATTTTTGTTGAGCCTGCTATTAACAGTAAAAGTAGTCGAGACACTGGGTTCCGCTGAACCCTTACGAATTTTTAAATATATTGGTCCCCCTTTTCTCGGCTACTGTTAAAGCGAGACGTTTTTTTTTATAAATAGCTAGCGAGGCATGAAGTTCATATGTTTCAATCCAAATTATCCTCAAAGTGCGGAAACAATCTTGAATTGCTGCAATCTTGTTCGCCTTGAAATCGACGTAACATATTTAGAATTCTTTAAACAAAAATCACCAATTTAACGAAAAGAAAACTGTGACAGACTTTAGTCAGCCATCATTCTGCTGTTGTTTTTTTATTTTGGTCGGGTTGTTGTCTCTTTGACACATTCCCCATTTCCATTCTCAATTTTATTTAACACGAAAAGGAAGGCTAAAATTCTTCTGTTATTGTCATGCTACTGATTATAAATTAAGAAAGTTCACTTGTCATGTTTTGTATTATTGGAATTTCGGAACCCTCTTGTACATCCGTTTAAAGCACCATGAAACAATTGCCAGCTAACTCCCAGTTTCAAAATCTTTAAATGTGCAGTATGTCATTGATAAGATTTGAGTTCTTAAAATGAATCAAGATAATATAAGGACAATAAGACATTTGTAAAAAATATAAAACCCTTGTTATGTTTTATTACCATTTGCGAACATCTTAAAGTTTATGTTAAAAATATGAACCAAAGTACTGAAATACTGAACATCGGACGACCGCAAGTTCTTGTGGACGGTCACAAGCACTTGTCTCAGAAAACAAAATCACATCTCATTACCTGAAAGTGACGTTAAAGTACAGACATTTATTTTTCTGTGCGTGGATGATAAATTCGCCCTCATCGTAGAAGTGATACAAATTAGTAAACTCTGTTTTTTTGTTATACAATATTTTGATATTTGTAAATTACAGTTACATGTATATATATTTTCATCCATTTGTGTATCATTCTATTGCACTACATTAATTATAGTGCTGTGCAAGTGCATGATGGACACTCTTCTGTAATATTTCCATTTTTCTAATAGATTGCATTTGAGTGGGCATTCATATTTTCCAGCAAAACATTCAATGTCCCACGCAGAAAGGGGGAGCAAAGACAGATAACTCTGCATGGGAATATCGCAAACGTTCTTGAGATATTCCTCCGCATGCGGTAACACACTTTTCTGTACGTGTGTATAAATATTAAAGATGTTTTTACTTTATTTACAAATGTATGTTTTTAACGAGTTAAACGAAAATTTCATATCATTAATTTATGTTAAAAAAAACCCTATTTTTTTTCTCTTTTTGATTTCTCAATCAATAACCAGTGGCGGAACCAGAATTTTTGAAAATGATGGAGCTGAGTTAGTTGGTTCTATAAGCAGTCTGATTAAGAGGAGGCTCGGCACTCAGTTTTGCCAAAACTCCCTGCTAATTAAAAAAAATACAAGATAGGAGGTGGCGAGAAAATATCTTCGTCCTCAGTCAATATAATCTAAATAGACGCATATATAATGCGTTGACGTTGTCAAAAGTCTTTAATTCATAAATGTAATTTGGCGCCTTCCAAACCCATACGTTATAATTATGTATGCAAGATATGGCGACCTATGAAATGACCCGCTTTGTGTAGATGAAAAAGAACATTACATAAATAAAGTCGTTAGTGCTCTCGTTTGAATTGTTTTACATATTCTTTTCGGGGCCTTTTATTGTTGACTATGTGGTATGGGCTTTGCTCAATATTGAAGGCCGTACGGTGACCTAAAATTGTAAATTCCTGTGTCATTTTGGTCTCTTGTGGAAAGTAGTCTCATTGGCAGTCAAACCACGTCTTCTTTTTTTTTATATCAACTTATTTTCCGTTCACATTTTCCGTAAAGAAATGAGGTTGCATTTTGTTTTTTACAAGTAGCTTTTTTTGCTTCGAATAACAGGGTAGAGCTTTTAGTTTCAGTCGAAATACACGCCATCTTGAAATAATTACTTTTCACTTATAAATTATGTTTGGTTGCTTCATGATGTGGCTGAAATTCAGCAACAACTATTGGCTTAAATGAGATAAATATTTACAGACTGTTCTCTTCTGAGGACATCAAATGCCGGAAAATTAACTGTGTGTATTACATTTCAGATCAAATGTTATTAATTCATGGTCGTTTTATCATGCATAAAATACTCACTGAAATAAAAAAAAATATAATATCAATCATTAATACGTTTTTACTTGCATTTCTAATCTGCAATATATAGACGTTACGAGCGATGCTCGTGCCTATAAGCGTAACATACGTTATCGCTAAAATCTGACGTTTTTCATGGTTTAGACGCTACAAAAATACTTCTAGAATAAGTAAAGTTAATGTACCTGTCTAGTTAGGGGAGGGTTGGGATCCCGCTAACATGTTTGACCCCGCCACACTATGTATGTATGTGCCTGTCCCTAGTCCATGTAGTCAGGAGCCCGTAATTCAGTTGTTGTCGGTTGTTTATGTGTTACATATTTGTATTTCGTTCATTTTAAATAAAATACGGCTCTTAGTTTTCCCGTTTGAATTGTTTTACATTGTCATTGCGGGTCCTTTTATAGCTGACTATGCAGCATGGGCTTTACTCATTGTTGAAGTCCCTACGGTGACCTATAATTGTTAATGTCTGTGTTATTTTGGTCTCTTGTGGAGAGTTAATTGTCTCATTGGCAATCATACCACATCTTCTGCGGGACCCCCAATTACGGCTTCAGTTGTTCTCGACAATTGTCGGTATGGGGGCTTTATACTTCAAATGGAATTATTTATGCAGTCTTTGTAAGTAACAACCAAATAGTTTTCACAAGAATAACATAACAGATACGTAACTGTCAAATAAGCATCATTCAAAGAAGAAGAAAAAACTTGATAGAGACTTTAAATATTAGGAACGATTTAAAAGATATTGTGTCACGATCTATACTCCCAATTCGGCGCTTACAATACAGAAACTTAGTGTCGTTCAAATGTTTTCCGCAATATTTAAAAAAATCTACCGCAGATTGTATTATTTCGTTCCCGCGAAAAAAAATAATGTCTACTTGAAAAAGCCCCCGGCTGCGTCCTAATGTCCCTTTCACGAAGTTTCGAAGAATAATTTCGAATAAAAATTTCATATTCGTGTCGGAAACTAATGTTAGTAACATTCAAAAACAATTTCGTGACTTATACTGAACCGATAATATTAAGTGATAATACATGAAATATCCGGCAAACTTTCTACTCCGTCTGATGTCCAGCGAATTTTTCTGAAAGTTCTCTAAAGTACTTTAATATGTTACCCGGTTTAGTGTATTTTCTGACAAGTGTAAGTTTTTTCTTAGTTTTTACAGTAGTATATTCGTATCGTTTCAAAGAAACATTGAGAGCATCATCCGAAACATTCTTCGTCCGTTAATTTTAAAGAAGACTCTTTAGTGCTGTAAGATAGAAACGCAAAACAAAAATGCTCGTACAATTACGCACCCAAGTTTTACTCGTTTAAACTTGCAAGTGCTGCACTTTATTTAAAATTTGCGAGTAAAAATAAAACATTCAATCTGTTCCGGGTTGAGGGCAACACTTATCAATATCATAGAATGATAAAAATAATCAGAAAAATCAGTAACATATAGATAAATCAAATCGTAGTTTAAAAAGTATCTCTCTATATATGTAGAACAAATATATGCACCGACAATCGACTAAGTTGTGCGCTTGTTCTGTGTGTTTTTATGGCACTGCGTTTTTTTTTGCTTTGTCTATTCAAAACGACGTCAGGTTGCCGCCGTAAGAAATTTAATGCGTGCGACATCTAGTCACCAATTTTCAAACATTGTTTTCTCGGACAGTACGAATGCAAAAGAGATAAATATAGATATTTTGAAAATATAAGAAAAATAACATGTCTATATAAGACTTTGATTGTCGACTATAAAGTGCAAAACTAGTCATCGTTTTCGTTTATTTCGACTGGACACAACGTTTTTGTAAAAAATAACGCGTGACATTTTATTCACCAAATTAAAAAATGTAGGATTTTTTTTTGTTTTTGTGTTTGATCGATTTTGCCTTTGAAATTAATTAATTACAAAAAAATAGCATTAAACTAGCTATACCATTTTCTCACCTGATGACATCATTTGTCCGTATTTTTTAACTGTTTTCGTTAAAGTAGTTTCGAAAATGGAGATGGGACACTATGAAACTGTGCAGATTTGCATGGCGTAACAGAATAAGACGCCATTACGTTAATTTAGGCACACCTCCAGAGAGACACATCTCGAGAATCGTGTCTATATATTTGTAAATATTAGAATTTTCAACAAGTAAAGTGAACAAAATATAAAAAGAATGGATGTATAACGCACACTCTTTAAGTAGAACAAAAATCTAAATATTTATAAAACATTTTTATATCAATCAATATATAAAAATACTACATTTCCAATACTAAATCAACAATCCAATGCTAACATATTACCTTCAGTTCACTTTCAGCATCCAATGGATATTAGCTTGAAACAGAATACAGCGAATTAGTTCAGAGCTTTTTAGAAACTAAAACTTACAGTTTTCTTAATTTTCAAAGTGTATATCACTGATGCGTTTTGTTTTAATCTGTGTCAAAAAAGCGTTTACCATAACGTAATAGGTGTTTGCACATAACGTAATTGGTGTTTGGACATAACGTAATAGGTGTTTGCACCTAACGTAATAGATGTTTGAACATAATGTAATAGGCATTTGCACAAAGAGTAATCGGTGTTTGCACATAATGTAAACGGTATTTGCGCATAACGTAATAGTGTTTGCACAAAACGATGTAGTTTTTATACATAACTTAATAGGTATTTGCACATAACGTTATAGGTGCTTGCACATAAGGAAACGATGTTTGCACATAGAGTGAACGATGTTTGCAGATAAGGTAAACGAGGTTTGTCCAAAACGTATAAGTTGTTTGCACAAAATGTAAAAGGCATTTGCACATGACGTAATGAATGCTCACAGAGAGTATCAACTGTACGGCAAAACGCATATGAATTATACCATGATGTATTATGTTTTCACTGGAGATACATAGGTATAAACACAACAAAACGCCCAAAGACTATAATATCATGAGATTTACATAGAACAAAGGTGAATAAAAACAAAACGTTTAGACCATTTGACATAACAATAACACTTAAGACAGGACGCAATTATTAACTGACTTATGTAAAAGAAGAATAGACACAACATAGATAAAATATGAGAGAATGTAAAGGTGGTTGATCATAAAGTTCCGAAGTATTCACAGAATATATAGTAGTTACAGCATAATGTAATGCATATTTTACACAACAAAGTTTAGCAATGACATATCATACAATTGTTTCACCAAACGAATTACTAATTTGACATAACACAGAGATGCCGTGTCAGGATATAAAGGCATCTGCACATAACATAAAGAAGAAATGACAGGACGTAAAGGCATCTGCACATAACATAAAGAAGAAATGACAGGACGTAAAGGCATCTGCACATAACATAAAGAAGAAATGACAGGACGTAATGGCAAAGCGACAAAACACATTAAATATTTACACTATAAGACAGTTCCGGCGTTCCATAGGCAATACCTGACTTTGTTATTTTGATAAAGAATATAACAGTAAAATTGTGAGTGTGAAAAGCAGCATCTTTTCAGATCACTGCTGGTAAAATCATACAAGTACAATGCATGCCTTTTTTTTCATGATAGCAAATTAATTAAAGTTTGACCATTTTCGATAGTTTAATATCAGCTGTTAAATTTATTTTTATTATTTAATAACAATCTATAAAAACTGTATGTGTGAAAATTAGCTTCTGAATAAATAACTGCAGGTGGAATCATACCTCTCTAATACATATCTTAATTTGCAATAACAAATGTGTATGTGTTTGACCTTTTTATGATATTATTATCTTTCATGTTAACACAAAAACAAATTGATTTAGTTCGAGCTTCTAATGCGCTTTTCTTGATTTACTTTCACCAAGTTCATCATACACAAACATTTGACAACCATTTTTATGTACGACCAGAACAAATGAAGAGTAATATGGACAACAAGGGACATAATGAATAGATAAATTAATCTACGGTCAACTTTCTTCAGGGCGTTAGAACCAAAGTTCCCTAATAATTTATCGTTTAATAAGAGAAACATAGATGTCTTGTTTCGAACAATACATAAACTTGATAAATCTATTAAGCTTAACGCAATTTGAAAATATGCATTTCACTTTATTGCTGGGGTCATTATATCACCATAGACCACATTTTATAAAATTCGTATAGGTGGATTTATGAAACGTCAACAATTCTTTATTTTTGTAATGAAATTAAGTTTATACTGTTTCCACAATTGTACTATACATAGTTTGTTTCATTAGCAAAGATTATAAAATGCATTGTCCAACAAAACGATAGCCAATCAATCAATCAATTTTGATTTTTAACCCTGTAACTACTATTCCCATGTGAAATTATATTTTTTTAGGACAAACTTTGAACGACACACAATTTCTTCCTACATGACTTTTAAATTTTCTGACGTCAGACACGCAAAGATAAAAAAGAATGTGATTTTTAAATTTTATAGATGCTTTTTATTTTAAATATTTGTTTGTTTTGAGATTTTGACACAGTGATGACTGCTATACTCATATTTGGTTATTTTATCTATTATGTCTGTTTTGTGTACGCATCATTGTAAATATAACAGAATATGATGCGACTGTCAAACAACTGAGGGGTTTGGCGATATACAACCAGTTCAATCCACCGTTTTCTACATAAGAAAATGCCTGTCCAAAGTCAGGAATATGACAGTTGAAATATTTTAGTTTGATGTGTTCGAGCTTTTGACTTTGCCATTTAATAAGGACTTATATCTAGAAATTGACAATGAAGGTCGGTTGAAAACACAACTTTACGACAAAAGAGATTATGTCAGCCTCTCAATTGTGACCTTTTCATTTTTTAACAAAGAGTTCAAAATGACGACGTTGTAATCATCACTTTAAATAGTTAACTGACACCATCACGAGTTGGTTGACCGTAATGGAATATCCATTATATAAATGCTATCGTATATGTTCCTTATGTCGTAACTGCAATCCCGTTTCCCTTTCATAAATGTAACTTACTGAATTAGACTTACATCCGGCTTGTAATAATATGAGCAACTGGACGAAATCAATACCAGTGTTTGGTGGGATTCGTGTTCTTTTATCCCTATTTATGACACTTTCTTCAATCATCTTTGTCAATATAATGGAATTTTAAGCGAATGTGAGAGGTTTAGCAATATAAAACCATGTTCAATCCACCATTTTCTACATTTGAAAATGACTGTACCAAGTCAGGAAGATGACAGTTGTTGTCCATTCGTTTGATGTAAATTTATCATTTGATTTTGTCATTTGATAAGTGACTTTCCGTTATGAATTTTCCTCAGTGTTCAGTATTTTGTGATTTTACTTTATACTGACAATGAATTACAATGATTCAAATTTAAACAACAACAGTAAGAGTCTATATTATAAAAGTATGAATCGTAACATTTAGAAGTAAAAGGACATTTTTTTAAAACTGTTCTTAACAGTTAAACTGTGAGTGTGAAACCCAGCTTTTTGCTTGATAGCTGCATGTGACATTTTGCACGCACAGTTTTCCTGTAATATCATATAAGTTAATGTTTCACAAACATATGTTTGTATCTCTACGGTTAAAAACAAATATTTCATTAGTTTCATGCATCTGTAGCGCTTTTCCTGGCTAATCTTCGTTATATTGTTTAAAACGTACCTTTGGAAGAGATTTTACCACTCCGGAACTTAATAAAAAGACAATTTATCTACGGTTACTAACAAATTAGTATGTGTTTGGCCTTTTTATGATATTCTTATCTTTTATGTCGTGCTTCAGAGAAGCTTTCCATGATTTATATATCAGGTTCATCAAACACAAACAAAATCTGTTAAGCCAAACAAAATTAAAAAAATTGCACTTCACTATTTTCTGTGCTTATATATCTCTGTAGACAACATTTTATTACATTCCTACAGGTGGATTAATGCATCATCAATAAATCTCTGTCTTTGTGATAAACTCATCATTGATAGCAGGATTGAAGTTTTGTATTTGCGAAAGATGCACGTTTTGTCTACAAAAGACTCAACTGTGACGGTCAGGTCAAAAAAGTTATAGAGCCAAACAATTTCAAAGATGGAGAGCATTGAAGACCCAATATTTCAAAAAGTTGTGCCAAATAAAGCTAAGGTAATCTCTTCTTTGGATAAGAAAATTCTTAGTTTTTCGAAAAATTCATAGTTTTGTTACAGGAAATTTATAAAAATGACCAAAAAGTTGATATTCATGTCAACACCGAAGTGCTGACTACTGGGCTGGTGATACCCTCGGGACGAAACGTTAACCAGCACTGGTATCAACCTATTGGTTTTAATTGTTATCAACGGTACTAGGATTAGAATTTAATACGTCAGACGCGCGTTTCGTCTACATAAGACTCATCAGTGACGCTCAGTTGAAAAAAAGTTATAAAGCCAAACAAGTACAAAGTTGGAGAGCATTGAGAACCCAAACTTTCAAAAAGTTGTGCCAAATACAGCTAAGGTAATCTCTTCCTGGGATAAGAAAATCCTTAGTTTTTCGAAAAAATCAAAGTTTTGTAGCTGGAAATTTATAAAAATGACCATATAAATATATAAATATACCTATATCAATGACAATTCATGTCACCACAAGAAGTGCTGACTACTGGGCTTGTGATACCCTCGGGGAAATAAATCTCCACCAGCAGTGGCATCGACCAACAATACCCTGTCAAAAATAACTACAGTGAAAGCTGGTTGAAAAAATCCTCCTCCTTATACAAAATAATGCTGTCCTGTATATAAACAGGTTAACCCACGAAAATATTTTAAATATGATATAGCAATGTCACACAATATATTGTGCCATGCTAAAAATGAAACTACACAGAATTTACGTGCTGTATCTTAAGAAACTCCTCAACCTTCTGCAATCTAAACATGACCAAATTGATTTTCATTACGAAAAGGGATATCGGTTGCCGATTGGTCTACGCAGTAGAACTACTGTATCACTAGCCTGTCAACAGTTGTTAGGTTATGGGTTAAAATTATGCACATGGCAAGTGCGCTCGACTCCAATCTTAATTGACTAAGACAGAGAGTTGCCGAAGATCGATAGTTCTCACCGGGCATTCCAGTATTAATTTACCAAATTGAGCGCCACGAAACAACGCAATAGAGCTGAAAAAGGAATAAAAAAGCAATCAATCAAATAATCATACAGGAAATGTATTAAAATGCATAATGATTGAACAACAACAGCAAGAGTTAACCAATAACATAAGCGAATGAATCAAAACATTTAGAAGTAAAGGACAATTTCTAACTTGTTATAACAGTAAAACTGTGAGTGTGAAAATCAGGTTCTTGTTAGATTACGACAGGTGCAATCATACAAGTACAATACATATCTTCGTGATATCAAATTAGTAAATATTTCACAAAAACATTTTTATTCTGCAATTAAAAATGTTTACCAATTTCGTGCATAAAGGTACATATATTTTATTTGTATATTGAGTTAAAGTGAATTATGTTGATTATTTTGTTAATATGGATTTTTGTCCAAAGTTGTCTTAATAATTGCAGCTAATAATATCTATCACTACGAAGTAACCAAGCGAAAACTTAAGAATAAGCAACACGAACCCCACCAAAAACTAGGGGTGATATCAGGTGTTCCGGAATGGTATTCAGATCCTGCTCTACATGTGGCACCGTCGTGTTGAGCTAGCCTGATCTAACTGAAAATCAACTACAACCGAAGAATAACATTTGTGTGTGTGTGTTGCTTCCTTGCCCTTGCCAAGCTCTTAGGAGTAAAAGCAAACAGCGGCCAGCTCGCACTTAGTAAAGGTTTTATATGTATCTGGAAACAAATACGTTATCACATACATAATACTCGATTCATTAACTTTATGACGCTGATAAGAAACTTTTTCTCGCGGTTGATCCGCTATGTGAACCGTAATGTTTACAAGTATATCATATTCCTTTTTGGTTAGTTGTTTTGTTCATAAATTATGTCGCTTTCTTTCATGTTTGAATTGTTTGATATTTAATCAATTTGGAACATTTTAAAGATTTTGCATGCGGTATTGTTTTGGGTATTGTTGAAGGCTGTGTGGTGACAAAGATGTTTTAACAACAACTTAATTAGGTCTTTGATGGTTAGTGATCTCATTGGTTATCATTGTATATTTTACATGACTCCATATCGCTACTTCTTCGTATTTAAACGATGTAAAGATATAATGATGGATTTCCTTTACTCAAGATAAAAATAAATAGATATATGAAGATGTGTTTCAAATAGAATACTTTGCAGTTACCTGGAATCACAATGACCTATTATTGATTTCTAGAAAATAAAACCGTTGCTAATGTAGCTCGTGCTATGCTGTAGTTGTTGATCTTGTGTTCCTAGAAGGTGTCAGAGCACCCATTACATATCCCTATCTGTTCAACAAAAGTTTTAGCTTTCTTTTAAACTTCATAGAAACTAGGTATTTCTTGAATTGAAAAGTTTGATGTCTGCAAATTTGTTGGTTAGTTTAGGTAAACAAGGACTTCAAAAGCACTATTTTGTGTCAGAGTAGGGGTACTTTTACGTACGTTCTAAATTGGAGGGAGTAATTGGTGGTCTGACACCTAGAATTCAGACATATTCCATTACTTTCAACCGACTTGAACCGATCTAACGATCTTATGATCAATACGAGAGTGAATTAAATCTTTCTTCAAGCTCAGATATGTTTTAAGAATTTTAAAGTTTTTAACGCAAGTCCATAAAAGTAAACGTGTTTCTGAAGATTGGTCAGTCAGAAGTCGCCTAACAAGACGACCTTTAAACCATTACTTTCAATAAAACAGTAATTTGCTTTTATTGTTTCTGGATGAAACTAAATATTTAATACAAGCTACCGTGTTTTTTTAAGGTTCCTATCATTAGAATTCTAGTTTTTAACAGATTATGTATTTCTAAGAATGCAAACTAATCAAATCCTACAGTATTTATCCCCAGTAGGAACGATTTTCAAGAACTTACTTACTTTCCTGTCATTATTTTCTTGCTTAAAATTAATGTGTTTTGTATGTTTTGCAAGCTTTGATGTCTAGTATTGTAAGTATAAAGTCATTAACACATTGTAATGATTTCCAAGGTCACAGACGAACATGAGGGAATTTTAGATAAGTTTCCGGTTTCAAATATTGAAATAACATTATCAACATAATGAGTCATCAGTTATGGAAAATAAAACAGTTTCTTGTTGCAAACTCAATGTGTAAGACAAGATTTGATGACCTTGTCATATAAATATTTGGTAAATAATATTATTATAATGATTTTTCAAGGTTACAAAACAAAGAATTTGACATTTTAGAATAGTAGACAGTTTAAAAAATTCAAAATTAATAACTTTCAAAACAATGAAAAGGTCAAATGACAAAAAATAACAATAAAAAAGAAACGGAACCAACTTAATTTGACGTACTCGCTTTTTTTTAAGGTTTTAACATTATAACGTTATTATTGGAAGTATTTAATAAGGGATGTGTATGTTAAGAATATGTAAATATTGGTAACAAAAATCCTAGGATATCGCATGAATTTCTAAAACAGCGCGACATGTAGCGTCGACATGATAAGCGTCTCATATAGTATGCCTGCATCCACATCCATGTGAATCCATACTCAGTAAAAAAATCATAATCGATATGGTAACAAATATGATGACTTTTTCTGATTTTGAAGATTTAAGACGGCAAAACATGTCACAAGTGTGTGGAGACACAAATTTAATGTATTGGTGATCGGATTTCTTCCTTACATCGTAACTACAATCCCCTTCCTACCGAATTAGACTATTTACCGGGTTGTAATAACATGAGTAACAAGACGGGTGCCACATGTGGGACAGGATCTGCTTTCCCTTCCGGAGTACTTGAGATTACTCCCATTTTTTGTGGGGCTCGTGTTGCTCAGTCTTGTTTTCTTTGTCGTTTTTTGTGGACTATTATATGTCTGTTTACTTAATTTTTTGCCATGACGTTGTCAGTTTCTTTTCGATTTATAGATTTGACTGTTCCTCTGGTATCAATAGCTGTGATATATTGGGATTATTAAATAATATAATTGAACATTTTAATTCCGAACAAATGGATTGTTGGATTGGTCTGTTTGTTGCAATTCGTAAGAATTTTATTATTAACATTGGTTTTTTTCGGCTCGATTATTTTCTTGTATAGAAAAGATAATTACACTTCAAAAGCTCGTTGTCAGGGTACCTCATCCAGATAAATGTTTTACCTGAATGTGTAATAGTTTTGTTTAATATTTTATTCATGTAGAGGTATCTCACATTTCAGTCTTTAATTTGTAATACCGTGTTCATATAGCGATCGGTGGTATCGTATGACAGCTGATCCTAGAATCATGTTTGTAATCTTATTTGTTAAATACTTTAAATCGTTTAAGTGAGACTGCCTATACTTTATATCCGTACTTTATACGCAATTCTGTACAATATATTATGTAAAAAATTAAAAGTTGTGGTAAAATTACCAATGAGACAACTTTTATGTGAAATATATATAGAATAAAATACGAGATAGAAACAGAATTGAAAAGAAAACTTTGACTTTTATCTGTAAAGACAAATTGTCAAGTCATGCAATACGTCATCTCCTCTACGACAAATCCGGAAAAAAAGGATATTTTAAGCAAAGTCACACATCGAATATAAATATGATAAATTTGCTTATAATAGAAAAATAAACCTTGCATAAAGTATGAAAAAATAGATGTGTGAAGATTTTTCGATATTCACATGCAATGCGTAGTCCCTTTTTTGCATATATATCACCTTACTTGATACTTAAAATAACAATTCTAACCCTGAAGGGATAATGTATGATAAAAGACTTGGCCCCTGAATTTCAAAAAAGGCAATATTATGACAAGCTTTTACAATTATGTTTATTAATAGATAAATAAATAAGGAAATATAATCTGGACACTTTGGTGCAGAAAGATAACTTATGATGTCATTATGGCGTCAATTACAAGTAAAGATGGCTACAATTAGTATCAGTTTTTAGATTTTTCGAATTCAAATTTCTTCAAAGACGTTTTTCATTTGGCATTCCAACTGTTTTAATTCTATTGCCATTAACATGTTTTGGACAACATAAACATGAGCAACACTCCATTGCTGCGTCATTAGTGCATTTAAGGTTAAAACTTGCAAATCCAAACTAATAAAGCAAGGTATGTTAAAATACGCGAAAAAAGTTGTGATCGAGATGAACGAAAGCAGCCTAAAAGTACTGCCAACTGTGTATAAGACAACATTGCCTGAGGGAGTTTAAACCTTTGTTTCTTTCGAAATGATAAGATGTAGTCCTCATATTTTGCTTTTTATATGACAGAATGGTACAAAGAAAGAGTTTAGTTCTCTCTGTTGATGGTAAAATATTGTGACGTAAAATTATACCGCACTATAGAAGTCGGAACTGTATTGCAATTACCTTATCCTTCCGTTCCTCTGCCCGTTCGTTTAAAAAATATTCGGTACAGTTTTCTCAGAAGCTATGGAACATTATGACTTCGTACTTGACCAGCAGCTCAAAAAGAATAACGTGTATGTTCTTTGCGAACATCAGATTCCTTTTTCTGATATATTCTTGATAAAATAACTTTAGGGAAATGGGATTGAAAACGCACTCTGTACTTTTAGTTACTTTAGAACATTAAATATTTTATTCATCAATATCCTACAAACTTTCAATTGGTCAGAGAAAGTTCATATGGCATTGTGGTTAACAAATAAAGCCAGAAATTAATTGTAGAATATTCTGAAGAAAAAAGCGACTCAATAAATTGTTTTATAATTTGTTCACTTTGCAAGAATAATATCTTATGCAACCTTACATGTAAGCCTTACATTATGACCTTCAACATGTTTGGAATATCTATTTTGATATCTCAATTTTATTTTAAGAAATAAGTTTTAATGTCAAATTCACATTTTTCTTTGTTGTTTATCACCATATGTATTAAATAGAACTTTAACAAACCGTAACTATTAAATTTACCTTTACATGAGAAATAGAATTGAAATTATATTTCTAATAACTGATCGAAATATCTAAAAGGATTAATAGTTATCAAGGGTACCAGGATTATAATTTAATACGCCAGACGCGCGTTTCGTCTACACCAAAAGAGGAGAAAGATAACAAGAAGACACTCACAAGTCGAAGACAACTCACAACAGAATGACAAAAAAGAAAGACTATGAACGGGACAATAGTCGCTTTAACTAAACAATTTTTATACTGACACCAATGTGTGGCAAAACAGAGAGATACAATTTGTTAAATTGTCAAAATAGGGGAACATCAGCCTACATTGTATTATAATCGATATCACTTAATAAATAAACTAATATGTAACAAAAAATACAAAATGGTATATAGACAAAGCATATAGGCATATAAGCAAATATTTAAGACAAGAATACAAAACACTACCACAGCGTATATAAAAGCGGTGAAAGAATGTTGCTACATATAAATGGAAATTCATATAAATTAAAGCTGAAATAATTCCTTTATCGTAAAAGATTGTGCCTAACTGACCCTCATTGTCAATTTCTAGATGTAAATCGAAATATATAAGAAGCTGAATACATTTTTTTGTGATATTCTATTTTTTTTACAGTTCATTGGAATATATTTTCAACATAATCAACAAACTTTGGATAAATAAGTGAGAGTACATCGTATTTACAGCGGATCTTGAAAATAAGGGGTAATGCTATATTTTTTTGAAATGCTCCCAAATGAAGTCTGTCTCATAATAAAAGAATACGTTGGAAAGAAGATGACTACAGTTTGTTCCTACAGGAATAACGATTGCGTATTGTGAAAACATTATTCTATCGTAGGTTAACTAATATAAAATAAAGCATCTTGCTTATGATGCGAAAACGTTATTCTATCGTAACAAATATAAAATTAAGCATCTTGCTGCAATCAGTTATATAGATATGTTTGTTTGCACCAGAGTGTTTTTTTTTGCTATTTGACAAAAGGGATGCGACTGATACCAAAGGGATTCCCAAACTCATAGGTCAAATAACGAAAACGACCAAAAGACACACATCAGCATTATACACAATACATGTGATGTTTAAGCATATACTGTTCAACATGTTGCAGCTGTCGTGTGCTATTAATGATAGTAAAAACGCAGTGATACTTCCAATTTAGTATGTCACATTTGAAGATAAAAAAGATTTCAGGCTTCAACATTTAAAACAAATCCGTCGTCATTTGTGAAACAGATATTCCATATTGGTTAACCAACTCGTTATGAAGTCTACAATTTTCAAAGGTTCACCATCTTCATATGTTATTGATAGAAAAGGGTAAACCATGCTACACAAATGAACAATTGATCAGAATGCTGGAGTTTCTAATCGACAACTTATTTATACAATTTGGAGGTAAACTTTTTCAACAAGTTGTCGGCATTCCTATGGGAAAGAACTGTGCACCTCTACATGCCGACTTTTTAAAAATGAATAGGAGTTCCTTCAGACACTTGTCAAAACAAAAAGATCAAATAAGCCAGATTATTTACTTAAAGATATATTGATGATGTCCTTTCCATTAACAATCCAAACTTTTGTGTTTGGGTTCAATTAAATAACGGCAACAGTAGTATACTGCTGTTCGAAACTCATATCCCCTAGAACAAGAAATTACAGAAACACAAGACACGGCCCTTCTCGCCTAATTTTTACCTATTCTTATTTTAATAGGGACTTTCTGTTTTGAATTTTCCTTGGGGTTCAGTATTTTTGTGATTTTACTTTTCACTTCGCTTTCGATCGGATAGATGCGATTGACAAAGTCCTCTAATTTTATATTATTTGGTTTGAGGACATCATCTATTTAGCAGAAGGATAGACTTAATGATAATTTTAGATTCTTTTCATTCTTTTCATTCTTCCGAAAAATACATGTTTAGTCTGTCTATCTCATATAAACAGAGGAACTGAACAAGTCGACAGGAAGAGAAGAACAGTTGTTCCCATTGGAATCCCTATTGGTTGATAAAAAACAACATATCTATGAGAAAAGAATTCGTCGTAGTGTTTTGTAAATCGAAGTTGTTAAGTATTATTTAGGTTAAACGTATTTGTTGATATTTTATCTTTTGTATATACTGTAATGTTATTGCATCTTATAACAGTTGTTCTATTCACATGTATATAGTTTGAAGGTTAATTAGTTTTGTTGTCACACTGGAAACCAAGTTTTTATACTGGAGAAATCTGCAGATGTTTTCAATATCTAAATCGATTCTTGGATAAATAGCGAATTATAAAATAAAATTTTGGTTTTTACTAGCTTTTTCCAATTGATTTTTCTGCAACATCGTAATCAAAGTGTTATTATGTTTTGTCATGTTGAAAAACTTGAATGGATTTTTTTTATCAAAATCAGATAATCAAGTGTAATATAAAAAGATTGTCGCAAATATCTTAATTTCATTAATTCTGTGTCAATTTAACCCTTTCTGGACCCATTATATAAACCAATTTAATAAACGTGTGGCTTTCAATGGTCTCAATTGAGGACTAGATACGTTTAAGGCTCATAACCTTTATAAGCACATAGAATTTATCAAAGTATTCTATAATGATGATGAAATTTACAAGCTTATGGAATAAAAAAGGCACTCGTCGAGAGTATCGTATATTAAAATCAAAATGTGAATGATGATTAAAGAAACAGATTCTTACATAGTTACGCATGTATTATCGCCAATGCGCGAATTTTAACATTCGATAATTAGACTATCACTATTGAATAAATCGGATTATCCACTGGCATTAATGTAAGAATCTATATATACAGAATGAAAAGAATAGTTACTACCAAACTTGTAATAAAACAAAGTAATAATTTAATACCCTACACCTAACCAATATTTGCTGTGATTAGTTCTTTTGTATATTTTAGGCAATATAGGAAAAGTGTACTGACATAACGGTCTCTAAACCCATAAGTTCCAAATGAAAGGTTCGTTAGTAACACCCAAATTGATCATATGTCTCAGCGGGGGGATGTGAAAGTATAAAACAATAGTATATGCCATTACACATAATTAACAGCGCCTGGTGATGTTTCATAGCCTGGCCGGATCCGGTCAAAAAAGAACCTCAATCAGAGACAGAATGGTGGATTAATGTTTGCACCCTATTTATATAGCTATGATAACCATGGTAATCGTCGGATCAAAGTTATCCTGCGGTTCAGATTAAATCGGCGGTTCACTTATTCAGCGTATTAAAGTTCTTCGGCTGATAAATATGTAACTGGTTGATAACTTAATTAGTTCAATGATCCTTTCAGTTAAAAAACATGTTACAGTAGTATTATATAGCTAATGTACTAGAACATGTTATACAGTCAACATTTTGATTTGTTACGGTAAGTATATGTACATGATATGATAAACATGAGACCTGTTGATATAACCCGAATTTGGGCTTTAGAATTGGGTAAAGTCTTTTTTTTATGAAATACATGGTAGTCAATTTGTCATGATACACCTACATATCATGTCTTAAAATAGTATTTCATCGTAGTCATTTTGTCTACATCTTTGGCCTATGATGCACCTAAATTTCACGCTTTTCACATGAAATTCTTCTTAGTGTCTAATTTTATTACATTCCGGAGCGTACCAAAAAGTCTTCACATGTCTGATGGCTTAGTTTAACACTGACAAGGACAATGACGTCATACTGGAATGTGATAACTAGATCAACGTTTTGCGGAGCTTTTAATGTAAGAGTCTCGACCCTAAGAGAAATAGGTTTAACAACTTGTGAAAACTTGATATTGCTTGATTTTTACTATCGTTTTTTGATTAAAATAGTAATAATAAACTCGCCTAGGCTCTTTTATTATTAAATTGAAATTAAATATCTCGATTTGATATAAAAAGATATCCAGTTCTCACTCGTTATGAAACCTATAATTATTCTTCAAATGCGTATTATACAAGTAACCAAACATATTATTACTAGCCATATATTTCATTCGGCAATTTATAAAACATACAAATTGTCTGATGTGTTCTTCAGATATATTTTTTGATCATTTTTTGAATAATCGAAATGGCCAATGGTTGTTAAGAAATCAAAAATCTCGATAAGTTTTGGCTAAAATAAAAATACCGAGGTTAGTTCAAAAGGGTAGTCCATTAAAGTGACAAATTCAAACATTATCAACTAACGGAACAAGTAGAAAGCAATAGTATTCTTGACTTGATGCAGACATTTCTCGAAATAAATGGTGGGTTAAATGAATGTGACCTACCAAATTAGACTATTTACCGGATTTGTTATAACATGAGCAACACGACGGGTGCCACATGTGGAGCAGGATATGATTACCCTTCCGGATAACATGAGATGACCCCTATTTTTTTGTGTGGTTCGTGTTGCTTATTATTTAGTTTTCTATGTTGTGTCATGTGTACTACTGTTTGTCTTTTTCATTTTTAGCCATGGCGTTGTCAGTTTATTTTCGATTTATGAGTTTAAAAGCCCCTCTGGTATCTTTCGTCCCTCTTTTAAACATGCTTTTAAGGTTAGTTAGTTTAACTTCCACCAAGTGTATGACAGTTCTGTTTAGTTGACAAAATTTATTTGAGCAATTCAAACCGACATAATAGGTTAATATGACAATAACATTAAATGGAATCCAGCAGCCAAAACATATATCTCAGACATACAACACAAAAATCAAGCAAACAAATCTTATATCAAACTAAGAAGCCAACGACAAATTCGTAGTTGATAGTAAATTTGACAATGAACGTAACAACAAAATTCTTGCAGTCGATATTAAAGTGACACAGTTGAAGTGATAACACGAATAACTATTTTTGACTAAATGTTTAATTATATAAACTTCCTAATTATACAAAGGTATATCGCTTGCTTATTGGTTTCAACATAGCAAAGCTGAAATTCATGACAATACAATCTAATATTACTTTCTATATTTACAATTTCTTCTTTAATTTGCGACCTCAAACATTAACAGAAGATATAAAAAACACCAATAAAATACAATTACGTACAAGTCACAACAAAAACCAAACAGTATCATGGCAAAAATGAAATAAGCCCAAGTTAAAAATACAAAAACCTGAGGAATGTCAATCGGTTCCTTCATCACTATATGTCTGTACTAAAGTCTAAGTGACATATTGCTGTAAGTTGTTAGTTGTAATATGCATCACTCGAGAATTACATGTTCCAGTCTGTTGTCGTCTATCACTTTTCTCGTTCATCCCACACCATCACTGTGTTTTTCAAAGCGGATGGAAGAATCATTTCGTGCCATACAATCTTCAATATTCCGAGTCCTAATCTGGCAATGGACTAAATTGTGCCTTCTAATGTAGAACAAATTCCAATTAGCTTTCTTTTTCATTCAAGGCAATTTCCTTTTCGTATAAGGTAAATAAAACAAATGTTTTATAATCATTATATTCCCAAATTCGTGAAATGTAGCTCACAACCCTTTCTTATGTGTTAATCTTTTACTGAAAACTCAATAACACTTGCCTGCGTATAGACAGACTCTCGTTTGGTTTTGCGTGTCCTCTTGAAACAAGAAAAGAGGCGCTTCAGACTAACTCGAAAAGCAGAATTACTTCTAAAGTAAATGAATGGTGTGATTCCTGTGCTACTAAAAGCCAACCAATGACAAGTCATCCACACTACATCAGCATGAGGCATATCGTAGATCTCTGGATATGAATCGCCAACCAATGTAAGTGTGTGAATTGGAAGCCATGCAAGTGCATATGCTGCTACAACAGCTGCTAATACTCGAACAGTCTGCAATTATAGACATAAACAGAAGTAAGGAACTGTGATATTTATCATGGAATTTGCACACTATGAATGTATATAGGTTCAAATAAAAATAACACAAGTTATGACTTATTTGTGTATTGTTGTATGTAGGGGTGTAGTAAATTTATGGTGAGAAAACACATATATATTTTTTCTCAATTATTAACTAAGCTCTCCAAAAAACCGTCCTTATTATTAGTTTGTATCTTTTACTTCTTGAAAAAATAGGGCCTTGCAATTATTCGAACAGACACATAAGTAAATTGAATAATACCAACATGTGAAGAATATTTTGTAATTGAAATATTTGTATCTATTATGCATTATTTTACTCTATAGTTCTTTCAGTGCCAATATTTCAATATATAAATTATGTGCATAAGTATACTGTAAAGATTTTGCATACTTATACTGTGTATATAATAATCATTGAGTTCTTCGTTTGTTTTTTTTTTATTTTTATCCTGCGTTTGTAATGCATGTACATAATATTGTTGATGGTAATGTCGCGAAATGGAGTATATATTTATTAGAAGCCCTGTTTGTTTTTATAGTTATAAAGGGACTATGGTTCGAATTCACCTCGGCACTGTATGTTTATTATGTTTATAAGATTTTACTTTCATTTAATTGGTCATGATAATATCGAAGTTTAAAACAGAAATTAGGTTCTGGCGTCTCTTGTATGGGTAGGTGATACATATGATATAAATTTCCTTACATTGATTTAAGGAATAGAGAATGTTCCAAGCCTGATTTTTTTCCTTCTCAAAGCAGCATAAATTGATAAATGTGTAAAAAAAGGCAAACTAATCGTCAAAATAATACTTAATAGTGGTATTTAACAATCGAAACTTCTTCTACAAGTTTGTTCTTCTAATTAGAATAATGTAATTACCTTTTTTTTACTTTTAATTTGAAGTCTATCTCTTTTGATGTCTTGCTCGCCGGGAGTTTTCCTTAACCAGATTATGACACCCATATGAGTGTAGCAGACGACCATTATAGCCAATGGAAGGAAGTATTGCAATATCATGACAACAGCACTGTATATTTTCTTCTCTTCTTGGTTATGCCAGTCCTCCATACAAATACCAATCTGCCCATTTCCAGTTTCCAGATTTACAACTCTAGCAAACATAGCCACAGGAATTGCTGCAAGAGCTGCCAGAATCCACAGAATTATCATCACAAACCTGGCTTCTTTCTTATCTAGTCGTTTTCCTAACGGATGCCATACAATTTTGTGTTGATCATAAGTTATGAAAACCAGGGTAAAAGCTCTCTGCAGAACTGAAGTAACCTGTAAGAATCCTACAGCTGGACATAGAATTGCTCCGAACGGCCAGTAATGAAATACCAAGTTGCTAAGCACAGTAAATGGTATACAAATAGTCGCCATTAAAATGTCACTAGCTGCGAGATTTGTCATGAAGAAATTTGTAACTGTCTGCTTCTTAAGCGTGAATGTTGTAAAGCAAACAAAAGCATTTCCACCAATTCCGATTAAAACGACTGTAGAGTAAAGAAACAAAAATAGCACTAAAACAACCATATTCATAGCCGGTGGATAAAATTCAATGCCGAATGTTGCATTTCCTGCAGTCAAATTATATTGAGAATAATTTTCTGTAGAATATTCGTAATCCATCATAATGAAGTTGTCAAATTCAAATCATATTAAATCTTAATTTATAAACGAAATGATGAAGAGTATCGCTTGAAATGAGGAATAATAACAACTATCGCTTATATAAAGGTCGGATAAACTGCACCTTCGAAAGTGTTAATCTAAACACGTAAATAAAATATGAAACTGAGAGAAGTGCTAATAAGGAAATATCAATTTCAAAAGATTTGACCTTTGTCAAATTGTATAATTTTGAATACAATGGCTTCTTGCAGCATTTAAAACAATCTAAGCTGTGTTTTTTGCAGGTTTGCTAAAGACTATATTGCAAATAAGAAACAAAATGTCGAACGGTATTCCTTCCAACCTTAACATAACTTGAAGACATTTTTACAAATAAAAAAAAACATTATACTTAAATCAAAATTATCAGAACTTTATGATAATCAAAACTTAACCTCACTTTTCAAATGACAACATATTCATTCAAAATGGCATGCTCAAGATCTCAAACACCAACGTAATGACGTCATACCTGTTTATATAGTACATACTCACATACAAATTACATAACAGGTAGTATTTTGTGGAATAGAACCTACATTGGATTAAAGAACACACTGTTTTGAAAATGCCTGTACCAAGTCAGGAACATGACAGTTCTTGTCCATTCGTTTTTTATGTGTTTTTGTCATTTGATTTTGCCATGTGATTATGGACTTTTCGATTAGATTTTCCTATGAGTTCAGTATTTTTGTGATTTTACTTTTGTGCACAAAATAACATTATAGGCAAAACGTAATGTTTAAAAATGTATTTAATTCATAAGAAATGAACTGACTACTATACGTGTAGCCTCATAAATCAAACAGAAAGTTTTAATTTTAGTCTTCTTTCAAGTAACAATATGGAGATCTGCCATTGAAACAAACCTGCATCAAAGATGAAAATGAAAAAAATGTAAAGGTCACAGGTTACTAAATGACCTTCATCGTGACCAAAATCTACTTTTTGAGTAGCAAGATATGAGAGACCCCGTCATCACAAAATGAGAAATAATTCAAAAGACAAAACAAATGCCTTGGCTTCAGTTATTAACATACAATGACAAGCAATTACTACTTACAACAACAATTAACAACTACCATAGTACTTAAAAATACTTAAAGGCCATTAGTAACGATGTATACAAATATTTAAATATGAATTTCCTTCTCAAATATCTATAAAATTCGAATATTGAAATATGTCGCTATAAGTAGTAAGTTTGATTTAACTTTTGTCAACATTCGCTGAAGAAATTGTTGTACCAATGTGTTGCTTGTAAATAATATAACCTCATTTAAAACCGCATATATGCGACCTTTGTTGGGAGGTGGATTGGGCATATGTTTGTAATGTTTGATGGTAGAAAAATGTAAATGAAAAAACTTTAACTATGTAAGTTAAGACAGCAGAAGAAAGACCGATTTTATTAATTGCATCGACTCTCAAAAACAACATGTGTGATACTGCTGTTAAGTAAATGTATATAAAATGATATCCTTTGGAACCTCGAAAATCGACTTTGCACATGCCTACTCTATTCTAAATTTACATGTTTGTTTATACTTTTAATTAACGAGGTCATAAGCCATCGACAGTTTTCGTGTGTGAAGTAGATATCCAATTTAATGACGTCTAGTCAGGAATACACACGATTTGCACACTCCGAAACATGTGTGACGTATCGTCGATTAACTATCACAACGGTTAAAATCAACGTAACGTAGCAAGGTGGACGTTACCATTCTTCGTAGATTGCAAGAACTGTCGATATTGTATAATAATCCAGACATTGTGTATGTTCTTCTGTTAAACCTTGTCAATTTTCATATCATATTAATGATTCACAACAAGATTTCCCTTGCATACAGTTGGTAAATACAGCCCAAAATCAGTTAAATTGTAAAGATCTGCTATAAAATTATGATTTGGTTTAGTTATTTGAACCATACCTATCTTATATGTTTCCGGTTTTGGATGTGCTGTTACGATATGTTAACAAATCTAAGTTTTTCTATTTCGATTTGCATATATACAACCGAACGAACACAAATAAATAACTGAACTAATGTCATCACTATAGACAATAACTGTTTAGTAGCTTTTAATATCATCTGTATTTGTACGAGGCTAGGAAACAAGGTGTATGCGAGCTTTTAGATATTACACCTGTTCCGAACCGAGCACAAATATAGCTGATATTTAAAGATTTGGCACAACTTTTTGGAATTTTGGATCCTCAATGCTCTTCAACCTTGTAATTGTTTGGCTTCATAAGTATTTTGATATGAGCGTCACTGATGAGTCTTATGTAGACGAAACGCGTCTGGCGTACTAAATTATAATCCTGGTACCTTTGATAACTATTAACAGTTATTGTCTTTATCCTGCAATTAATTCTGTATATTAATTGTGTTTTGAAAGACACAAAAACACATGTTTCTATATTTATTTTCGATTTGAAATCTCTTGAGGCCGTGTAGTAATACGATAAAGTAATCACACATTCAGCTGAAGAAAAAAAAAGAATCTCGAATGGTCAACAATAATACATCGCTCAAGGCGAATACTTAACTATTTTAATTTAACATCAAGTAATGTTAAAAACCTATCTACGAAACAAAATACAAATAAAAGAATAACCTGTGTTTTAAAGGACGACTTACTTGGCGACCCCTTTGTTGCTTACTTT
Organism: Mytilus edulis; assembly: GCA_019925275.1. Lineage (NCBI taxonomy): Eukaryota > Metazoa > Mollusca > Bivalvia > Mytilida > Mytilidae > Mytilus > Mytilus edulis. The sequence goes on from CM034355.1 coordinate 61,089,291, forward strand.
AAGATATATCTCTTTGCTCACTATTGAAAATCATACGATGACCTTTAAAGTATTAATTCTACTTCATTTCTACTCTGTTGGATACTTATCTTATTAACAACCTACACACTATCCCATTTTTCGTTTTTTTCATAGTGTGTATCGGAAATTCAGGTGATAAGTTGTAAATTTTCAGTTAAATTGACCAATAGCTTAAGACTTAGTAATATCCCAGCAAAGATTGCACACACTTATTCTGGATATGACGCATATTCAACATTTGACATTTGGAAGTGTTTAATTCCTGTGAAGTCCGTTGGTTTCGTTTTATTTTTTAATTCATACTTATTATCATTTTGTGCATAAACCTTGTTTCACAATAGTCAAACCACGATATTCCTTCTTAACAGTAGACTGTACTCAGATTATAACCTGATTTAAAATTATACATTTTGGCCTATTTCTCAGACAACTTTGTTCAACCTGATTAGGTGTCACACCACCAATTACCTCCTCCAATTTAGAACGTATGTGAAAGAAGGCCTACTCTCACAAAAAATAGTGCATTTGATGTCATTGGTTACTTAAACTTACCAACAAATTGACAGAAATGAAACTTTTGGTGAAAGAGAAATATATAAAGACCATTTGAAGGTCAAATTTACTTGTTTATGAGTTTGCATTCAAAATTGAGGATTAATGCACTCCGTAGTATACTAAATCAAGATTTCCAGAAAACCAGGGGTTATTTTTTAGTGGTACCTCAATTCGGAAAACCGTTTCTTTTTTATATGATTTTTAGAGATGGTATACATGTATGATTCAGAATATAACTGGTTTCTATGAAGTTAAAAACTGAGGTAAAATATTTAGAAAGCTGTGAAAATTGAAAAAATTGGTTGAACAGATAGGGACTTTTAATTGGTAGTATGACACCATTAACGCTAATGTTGGAATTTCTCAGAATTTACATACGTTTGACTGTGTCGTTTATTTCAATTCAACCTTGAGGTTTATTAACCAATATTTATTAGGATTTTTTATACATATTGACTATAGCAGATCTAATCAATAATATTCGAAACCCCGGTTGTACATTAGAAATGTTGTTTTACAATAACATCTTAAACTGCTTGTTAAATTTGTTAAATATAAAAAGAAGATGGTGTGAAATAATAGCCAATAGACAACTATAGATCACCTTACGGCCTTCAACAACCAGCCAGAACCCATACTGCATAATCAGTCAAAAAAACGGCCGAAATGACAAGTGTTAAATAACTCGAACGCAAGAAATATTAACGGCCTGTATGTACACTTAATGACAGTAAAATAATGTGGTATTTAGCAACAAACGACAACCCTGAATTATGTACTTTTGACATAGGACATGCACTTGCAAAATGTGGAAGTGTTATACTAGTTTGAAGGTGCTAACCCTGCAATTAACCATAACAATAGTGTAACAGTACACCATTACCGCAAAGAATGAAAATCAGTTCAAAAGTACCTAAACGTTTTACCAAATGTGACTTAACAAATGATGCTTGAAATTACATGACAAAACGACGGGTGCCACATGTACAGCATGTTCTGCTTACCATTCTGTAGCACATAATTTAAGTTGTTGGTGGGGTTCGTGTTGCTAAGTGTCTAGTTCTATATGTAGTGCTGTGTATGCTGTTGTTTTGCTTTAAGTTTTCTTGTTTGCCATGACGTGTCAGTTTATTTTCGATTTAGGAGTTTGAATATCCCTTGGTATCTTTTGTATCTAAGGGAAGATTTTCCAATTTATGGTTTTGAAAGAAAGCGATAGTATCTTTAGAGACTTCTAAAACTGACGATACAAAATAAATTGTATAAATGTTTTTGGTAAACATATCCCAGGAATAGATTGCACTATTTTGCACAACTTTTTGTAATTTCGGGTCCACAATGCTTTTCATTTTTTTACTTTTTTGTCTTTATGACTATCTTGATCTGCGCGTCATTTACAAGTCTTATGTCGACAAAACGCGCGTCTGACGTATTAAATCATAATCCCGGTAGCTTTAATAAGTTTTTGATAAACAGGTATGAAGGCCTTACAGTGCCCTAAAATTGTTTATTTATGTGTCATTTTGGCTTTTGCGGATAATTGTCTCATTGGCAATTCAACCACACCTTTTCTTTTTATATATGTGTATGAACAAGGATGAATAATATACGTTAAAAAGAAAAACAAAACCACAAACATCAACAGCAAATAAAACAACTTAATATTCACATATGGATTTAACAAAAACATTTTGAGTTCATTAATATCCACTTTATGAAAATGAAAAGCATAAACAAGTGGTTGCCTGCCCTTTACTTTTTTCAATAGAAAATAAATAAGTTAAACAATTTGATAGTGCGTAATCTACTAAAACAAGTCAATTATTAAACATTTTTGTAAGAAAAAGAAAACATCTATTTTTTTATTGTATTAAAATTATTTGTTATGTCTTAAATTATTTCAATAAAGTTATCACTGATGTTTCAGATTTTTATTTGGGTTAATATATTCGATCTTTTGAAATTTCGCACATCCCACTTATGCATAAAGACAGGATGTACCCAACATGATACATCTCTTAATAGAAGAAAACTATTAACATTAATTCAAAGGGGCTAATTTTTCTTATTGATGTTATTGCTCATCCATTTTGAAAGGTTCAAGTACCTTATCCACGATGAAACACCTTATATATATAAACATTTCACCGGTCTTCACGTCTGAAACTACAAAACAAATTGAAATCAAAATTTACCGATAAAACCCTTAGTGTGTACTTTATGAAAAAACCATTATATAAAACTACCAGCAATGCCGCTATAACTATATCAAAATATCATGAGAAAAGAAACCCAACTATAACACCGTCATGTTGTCGGTGATAAGTCTTCATCGATGATTGTACACTTGAGGAACCATGTAAAGTGTCCGTAGAAGTTTTTGACGGATTATCTTTATCAATTTTACTAGAAACCCTTAGTTTAATTGCTTCCTTGTAAGCAGCAACTCGTTATCCTTAAAGTAAAGATATACTATATTGATATAAGAATGATAGAAAAGAGCAATTGAAAGCTACATTTGATCTATACTTTAGGTGACATAATGGAGATGGACACAGTATATGCAGTGTATCCACAATGTAACAGACGCGTGGTTTTAATTCTCGCAAATGAGCTTTTTTTTTGCTTGTGTGAATTCTTGGGCGTTTTTATAGTAACTATTTGATTACAGTACCCAATATTTGATTATAATTTAATTATTCGATAGTCTAGAACTGTATTTATAGATTATTTATGTTTTTTTAAACGAGATGCATTTTCTCATTCTCATCTCATCGAAGGGCGGAGCCCTGAGATGAGATGAGAATGAGAAAATGCATCGAGTTTAAAAAAAACTTAAATAATCTATTTATCGCTATTATTTGTATTTTCGGATATCATTTAATTTAAATTTCAGTAAAAAAAAGTATCTTATACGATGATAATGCATTTTCTTTAGTGGTACTATTTTTTTTGGCGTAGGCTTATTTGATATATATATGTAGTCGCTCAGGTAGTTCATTCATTTGCTAAAAAGATGTCTCATCTGACCATCCGGCGTGTTCAAATATGGCGAATACCATTTTCACTGTTCATAAGCTGTAATTTGGTGTTTCTACGTATCAAAATGAAGTGAACGGTTGAATATATTATGTATTTTCAAAGAAGACGAAGAAATATACATGCATGAAGAAATGTACATGCAGACAGACCTACGATGATTTGAAGTAGACTTATGTAAAAAAAAAAAGGATTTTTTTTATTTGTTCATAACATGATTTGATTACTTTTATTAACTTCCAATAAATTATTTATCGGCGAAATTCACGGTAAAATATTAAAACGAGAAATCATCTTTTATTGTTGACATTTCAACGAAGTCATCCGATAACTGTTTTTTGTATAGTTCTGGCTAATCTTTTCTGATTGGCCGACACTCTAGCGCATGAATTATATTAGTACGCTGTTGCTAAGGACCTTAGAAACTAGCGATAATTTTCATTCTCACTCTACACGAGTGATATGAAAATTATCACAAAAAAACATCAAAGGAAAAATACAGATAATAGCGATAATTATGATTATTTGACTATCTTGTTAAAAAAATTAATATTCTTGATGTAACTATATTGGCTAATCATTTTAAATTATGTGATCACTTCGACATCCCCATGCTGTGCCTTGCTGATGAAACAACAACAAATCTAGAAACTTACATTGTTCATGTACATTTCAAATGAGGAATACTTGTAGATGTTATGTTGGTGTTTACTCTGTTTAAAAGAGGGGCTAAATATACCAGAGGGACAGTCAAACTCATAGATCGAAAATAAACTGACAACGGCATGGCTAAAAAAGTAAGAGACAAAACAGACAAATGATAATATACAAGACGCAACATAAAAAACTAAAGACTCATCGTATAATATAATTGCGATCGGTATTTATTAGATGTTAGAACGTATTAAAGATCATGTCGTCAGATCATCGGAAACGCACCGGTCCAAATGAATTTGTGAGTATATCTTGAATGAATTAAAATGCATTAGTGAGTACATCTAGCATGAATATTAATGCATTTAGAATTATATCTCGCATGAAATTAATTTTCATTTAGTGAATAATTCCTATATGATTTGCATGTTAGGGAATACATTGATTTGATTGGTCGAATGGACTTCCGGTAGTTTATCTTGACGTTGGTTATTTTTCGATAGACGACGTTGACCCAACTTCTTTTTTTCGTAACCAATGTAGCCAAGACTGCAGCGATAATAACACCGACGTTCACAACATTTATTTTCACTGCACGTTAATCGTTAAATTAAATAATAAACACAAAAAGATTCGTTTGAATGATAACAAGAGTTTTTGCAATTTATTTTTTATATCAGATTGCCTATTTCATTGTGTACATATGTTTGCTTTAACCAACAAAATATATTCATGCGCCAGGCCTATTCAATAACATTAATATACAATTTACGTGTGATATATGTAACGAGTGTTGAAAAATATATTCCCTATTTCAAATTTTAAAAAACTACAAGGATTAAACGCTTTTTTATATGGAATTTATTGGTGTATAAACTGGACTAAGTCACTCACAAACATATCTTTTTGTTTGTGAGTGAATTGGTCGAGTTTATACACCAATAATTCCATTTAAAAGATGATTAATGCTATAGTTTATCACACCTGAAGCCCTTGCCTATTGAAAAGCGTTGACATTCCCCTAATAGTAAATGTTCCATGGTTTTAGTTTATTAACGACATAACAATACAATGAAGATATATCGATGTAAATGACTGTAAACATAACTTTTAGTTTGGTGCAAGGCTACGCTAATCAACTGTAATCATAATATATATAAAAAAAGATGTGGTATGATTGCCAATGAGACAACTCTCCAGAAGAGACAAAACGACACAGAAATTAACAACTATAGGTCATCGTATGACAATGAGCAAAGCCTATACCGCATAGTCGGGTATAAAAAGCCCCGAAATGACCAATGTAAATTAATTCAAGTGAGAAAACTAACTGCCTAATTTATGTACAAAAAAAATAACGAAAAGCAAATATGTAACACACAAACAAATGAAAACAATGAATAACAGGCTCCTGATTTAGGGCAAGTGCTTTAAACTATTTTCAAAAGAAATAAAAAAATCTGATTTCAATATTGAAAGTTGTCATGGATATATTTTCTCCGAAAATAATTGTGGTTGAATAAGGTCAATTAATGTTGCTAACATATCTACGAAATATTCAAAATCAACGAAGACCACTCGAAATTATCATTTACAGACGTTGAAAAAATTGTCGGCCCTTTTTTTATGACTATATGTTGTCTGTTTTGGTCAATATTGAAGATAGCTATAGTTCTGTGATACTAGGCCAGATATTGGTTTTCCTGTTTGAAATTGTTTTACACGAATAATTTTTGGGCCCTTTATTACTTGCTGTTCGGTGTAAGCCAAGACTTTGTGCTGAAGGCCGTACTTTGACTTATAGTGGTTTACTTTTGTTAACTGTTTCTTGGATGGAGAGTTGCCTAAATTGCACACATACCACATCTTCCTATATCTTCTAATATCTTCTCCATTTAAACTCAGTTTGGATACTGTTTTATGAGCAGCCATATTCTAATATCATAAATTGCAGATCGTTCAAAAAGTGAGGTAATGGTAAAGTCCAACAGAAATTTCTGAATTACTGCTTAAGGTACCGATGACATTAAAATACCATAACTCTTTGTATGACACATATCAACAATTTGATATTTGAAAGTCTTTGATTTGTCGGTCGTCTGTCAGCGTCTGTATCATTGACATATACCTGTAAATTCGTTTTATTCATGTTAACTATCCTTAATTAAGGTAATATACTTGGTCAAATATGGTCAAAGTACGATTGTTCAACAAACATGTAGACTGTGAAAGATAATTGCCTGATTTGACATTATACGTTTTGGCCTATTTCTCAGGCATATTTTTGGATTAACTCTACTGAAATTTGGATAATAATAGGGAAAACAATTTCGTTGATTTGCGTCGACTCGTCAATAAATATATTTTATACTGCTGATTAGTAAATTAATATGGAATGAGATTAAAAAGAACTAGGAAAATCGACCTCATACTGTTTCTCGTGCTATCCAGTCTGGAAGGAAAACACACAAACTATTGGTACTCTATGATGATGTTAGACATTGTGTAGTTAATACATAGTACACTCACGTACGTATATCAGTCATTAATAGTTTGAAAGCAGGATCAAAATGTGCTCGCTTCTACATGAATTTTTGATAGAAAAAGTGATACAGCGACCGTTTCGATCCCTTCACTTAAGAAGGCAAACAGTAATAAGTAACAAGACAACTAAAACAAAAATCAACATACAGGATTTAACAAAAGACCTTTTTTCTTTTGTTTCCACGGATCTTAACCTGTAAATCTACTTAAATAATTTAAATCACAATTGACAAACATTATACTTAGTGTGAACAGACTAAAGGTTGTAAATTGTATTACAAAAAGTAACATAAATGCCAAAATAACACAAAATACAACAAAAACAATATCTACAATATGGTTTGTATAAACTAAAAACTGAACAACAAGAACCTTACAAAAGTCCGTAATTGATTCCAGAGGCCCTGAAAGTTGTGTTGGTTCCATAAAGTACACATTTGGCGATAAGTCTCATATGGCGTTGTCCAAATCAAAGAAAATAGGACAGGATTATAGCTACGATAAATGGAATATATATTTGTGTCACAAACATTTCATAACTGTGTACCAAATCAAAATAGTTTCCGTACGACGTTCGAAGACTTGATTCCAACTTTGTTCTTAGAAATCTCGACTGACATAGCTTCATCTGTATATAAGATGGTCGAAATGTCCATGGCTATGAACAAAACGGAATCGATGTAGTCATGACGCTTTAAATTTGACGCATGGGTTAAAATAGTGCTGAGTGAAGCAAATAAATTCTACTGCTGGATAATTCCTGAAGGAGTATAGGGACTTTGTGTTGAACCTATACCTAGGCTGTACGTCGAAAGCCACAACACACACGAGAATACCCCCACAACAGTGAAACCAAACTAAAAACCACTAACATGAAAAGGGAGAGAGAGAAAAGGTACAAGATTTCGACAGCTGTTTCAAAATGTGCTCTCTTCTACATTAATCTTTATAAATAAGGAACAGCTGTTGTTTGGATTTCATCATCAAATGAGAAAAGAAAATATGAAAGAAACTCCCAATATGTCTCATGAATTCTCAAATTAGAATGTAGTCGAAATTGAAGTCTTTATATGAGATTAGAAAGTTTTTTAATTGGTCGAGATACTGAATTATTTGAGGAACCATCGTAGACATTACGTTGCTGAAGTGACCACTCGAAATAATTTTTTTTACATTTTGCACGACAGCGCCACGACAACTATTTTATAGATCTTCCATTACAAAAAATCCTACGATCTGTTTTGACCTGGGCTATAGTTGTTAATTTCTGTGTCATTTTGGCTCTTGTGGACAGTTGTCTCATTGGCAATATTAATTCAACCACATCTTCTCTTTTTATATATGTGTATGAACAAGGATGAAATATATACGTTAAAGAGAAAAACAAAAACAAAAACAGCAACAGCAAATAAGACAACTTAATATTCACATATGTATTTAACTAAAACATGTTGAATTCTTTTCATTTAATATTCACTTAATGAAAATTAAAAACAAAGACAAGTGGTTGCCTGCCTATTTTTTTAAATAGAAAATAAAATAAATAAGTTTAAACAATTTTATAGTGCGTACTCTACTAAAACAAGTCAATTATAAAACTTTTTTTTTTTAAGAAAAAGAAAACATCTATTATTTGATTGTATTAAAAATATTTGTTATGTCTAAACTATTTCAATAAAATTATAACTGATGTTTCAGATTTTTATTTCGGTTAATATATTCGCTCTTTTGAAATTTCGCACATCCCACTTATGCATAAAGACAGGATGTATCCAGCATGATACATCTCGTAATGGAAGAAAACTATTAACATTTATTCAAAGGAGCTAATTTTTCGTATTTATGTTATTGCTCATTCCATTTTGAAAGGTTCAAGTACCTTATACACGATGAAACTCCTTATATATATAAACATTTCACCGGTCTTCACGTCTGAAACTACAAAACAAATTGAAATCAAAATTTACCGATAAAACCCTTAGTGTGTACTTTATGAAAAAACTATTATATAAAACTATCAGCAATGCCGCTATAACTATATCAAAATATCATGAGAAAAGAAACCCAACTATAACACCGTCATGTTGTCGGTGATTAGTCTTCGTCGATGATGGTACTCTCGAGGAACCATGTAAAGTGTCCGTAGAATGTTTTTTACGGATTACCTTTATCGGTTTTACTGGAAACCCTTAGTTGAATTGCTTTCTTGTAAGCAGCAACTCGTTATCCTGAAAATAAAGATACAATATATATATATAAGAATGACAGAAAAGAGCAAACGATAGTTACATTTTATCTATACTTTAAGTGACATGATGGAGACGGACACAGTATATGCAGTGTATCCACAATGTAATAGACGCGTGGTTTTAATTCTCGCAAATGAGCTTTTTTTTGCTAGTGTGAATTCTTGGGCGTTTTATAGTGACTATTTGATTACAGTACCCAATATTTGATTATAATTTAATTATTCGATAATCTAGAACTGTATGTTTGATTATTTGACTATCTTGTTAAGAAAAAGTAATATTCTTTATGTAACTTTATTGGCTTAACATTTTTAATTATGTGATTACTTCGACATCACCATGCCGTGCCTATCTGACGGAAAAACAATAATTCTAGAAACTTACATTGTTTATATACATTTCAAACAAGGATTACTTGTAGATGTTATGTTGGTGTTAACTCTGTTTAAAAGAGGGACGAAAGATACCAGAGGGACAGTCAAACCTATAGATCGAAAATAAACTGACAACGCCATGGCTAAAAAAGTAAAAGACAAAACAGACAAATAATAGTATACAAGACACAACATAAAAAACTAAAGACTCATCGTATAATATAATTGAGATCGGTATTTATTAGATGTTAGAACGTATTAAAGATCATGTCGTCAGATCATCGGAAACGTACCGGTCCAAATGAATGTGTGAGTATATCTTGAATGAATTAAAATGCATTAGTGAGTACATCTAGCATGAATATTAATGCATTTAGAATTATATCTCGCATGAAATTAATTTTCATTTAGTGAATAATTCCTATATGATTTGCATGTTAGGGAATACATTGATTTGATTGGTCGAATGGACTTCCGGTAGTTTATCTTGACGTTGGTTATTTTTCGATAGACGACGTTGACCCAACTTCTTTTTTTCGTAACCAATGTAGCCAAGACTGCAGCGATAATAACACCGACGTTCACAACATTTATTTTCACTGCAAGTTAATCGTTAAATTAAATAATAAACACAAAAAGATTCGTTCACATATCTTTTTGTTTGTGAGTGAATTGGTCGAGTTTATACACCAATAATTCCATTTAAAAGATGTTTAATGCTATCGTTTATCACACCTGAAGCCCTTGCCTATTGAAAAGCGTTGACATTCCCCCTAATAGTAAATGTTCCATGGTTTTAGTTTATTAACGACATAACAATACAATGAAGATATATCGATGTAAATGACTGTAAACATAACTTTTAGTTTGGTGCAAGGCTACGCTAATCAACTGTCATCATAATATATATCAAAAAAGATGTGGTATGATTGCCAATGAGACAACTCTCCAGAAGAGACAAAACGACACAGAAATTAACAACTATATGTCATCGTATGACAATGAGCAAAGCCTATACCGCATAGTCGGGTATAAAAAGCCCCGAAATGACCAATGTGAATTAATTCAAGTGAGAAAACCAACTGCCTAATTTATGTACAAAAAAAATAACGAAAAACAAATATGTAACACACCAACAAATGAAAACAATGAATAACAGGCTCCTGATTTAGGGCAAGTGCTTTAAACTATTTTCAAAAGAAATAAAAAAAATCTGATTTCGATATTGAAAGTTGTCATGGATATATTTTCTCCGAAAATAATTGTGGTTGAATAAGGTCAATTAATGTTGCTAACATATCTACTAAATATTCAAAATCAACGAAGACCACTCGAAATTATCATTTACAGACGTTGAAAAAATTGTCGGCCCTTTTTTTATGACTATGTGTTGTCTGTTTTGGTCAATATTGAAGATAGCTATAGTTCTGTGATACTAGGCCAGATATTGGTTTTCCTGTTTGAATTGTTTTACACTAATAATTTTTGGGCCCTTTATTACTTGCTGTTCGGTGTAAGCCAAGACTTTGTGCTGAAGGCTGTACCTTGACGTATAGTGGTTTACTTTTGTTAAATGTTTCTTGGATGGAGAGATGCTTAAATTGCACACATACCACATCTTCCTATATCTACTAATATCTTCTCCATTTAAAATCAGTTTGGATACTGTTTTATGAGCAGCCATATTCTAATATCATAAATTGCAGATCGTTCAAAAAGTGAGGTATTTGTAAAGTCCAACAGAAATTTATGAATTACTGCTAAAGGTACCGATGACATTAAAATACCATAACTCTTTGTATGACACATATCAACAATTTGATATTTGAAAGTCTTTGGTTTGTCGGTCGTCTGCCAGCGTCTGTATCATTGACATATATACCTGTAAATTCTTTTTATTCATGTTAACTATCCTTAATTAAGGTAATATACTTGATCAAATATGGTCAAAGTACGATTGTTCAACAAACATGTAGACTGTAACAGATAATTGCCTGATTTGACATTATACGTTTTGGCCTATTTCTCAGGCATATTTTTGATTAACTCTACTGAAATTTGGGTAACAATAGGGAAAACAATTTCGTGATTTGCGTCGACTCGTCAATAAATATATTTTATACTGCTGATTAGTAAATTAATATGGAATGAGATTAAAAAGAACTAGGAAAATCGACCTCATACTGTTTCTCGTGCTATCCAGTCTGGAAGGAAAACACACAAACTATTGGTACTCTATGATGATGTTAGACATTGTGTAGTTAATACATAGTTCACTCACGTACGTATATCATTCATTAATAGTTTGAAAGCAGGTTCAAAATGTGCTCGCTTCTACATGAATTTTTGATAGAAAAAGTGATACAGCGACCGTTTCGATCCCTTCACTTAAGAAGGCAAACAGTGATAAGTAACAAGACAACTAAAACAAAAATCAACACACAAGATTCAACAAAAGACCTTTTTTTCTTTTCTTTCAAGGATCTTAACCTGTAAATCTACTTAATTAATTTAAATCACAATTGACAAACATAACCCTTAGTGTGTACAGACAAATGGTTGTAAATTGTATTACAAAAAGCAACATAAATGCCAAAATAACACAAAATAGAACAAAAACAAACAATCTACATTATGCTTTGTATAAACTAAAAACTGAACAACAAGAACCTCACAAAAGTCCGTAATTGATGCCAGGTGCCCTGAAAGTTGTGTTGGTTCCAGAAAGTACGCATTCGGCGATGAGTCTCATTTTGGTGTTGTCCCAATCAAAGAAAATAGGACAGGATTATAGCTACGACAAATAGAATATATATTTGTGTCACAAACATTTCATGACTGTGTACCAAATCAAAGTAGTTTCCATACAACGTTCAAAGGCTTGATTTCAACTTTGTTCTAAGAAATATCGGCTGACATAGCTTCATCTTTATATAAGATGGTCGGAATGTCCATGGCTATGAACAAAACGGAATCGATGTAGTCATGATGCTTTAAATTTGATGCATGGGTTAAAATAGTGCTGAGTGAAGAAATAAATTCTACTGCTGGGTAACTATTTATGGAGTATAGGGACTTTGGAGTTGTACCTATACCTAGGCTGTACGTCGAAAGCTACAATACACAAGAGAATACCCCCACAACAGTGAAACCAAACTAAAAACCACTAACATGAAAAGGGAGAGAGAAAAAGGTACAAGATTTCGATATCTGTTTCAAAATGAGCTCTCTTCTACATTAATCTTTATAAATAAGGCACAGCTGTCGTTTGGATTTCATCATCAAATAAGAAAAGAAAATATGAAAGAAACTCCCAATATGTCTCATGAATTCTCAACATAAAATATAGTCGAAATTGAAGTCTTTATATGAATTAAAAAGTTTTTTTAATTGGTCAAGATACTGAATTATTTGATAGTATGTGTGTGTATAGTATCTGTAATACTGTCAAAGAATCTTCGAGTTATTGCTAAGTCTTGCTCGTAAAACGTTCTATTTAAATTTTAAAAAAAAATCGAAGAAAATAAAATGATTTTGGTTTACATATTTTAGACTTCTCCTGATTATCAAAAAAATAATAATAACTTATACCACCACTACACATGTAAACTTCTAACATTCAATAAGTATTCAAACAACCAATCTTACTAGATTTATGAGTTTGACTGTCCCTTTGGTATCTTTCGTCCCTCATTTACTATTTAAGTCAACGCCAAAGGCTCTAAAGTACACCCATTGTTTTGGGAAAGTTCAGCATGGTTACATTTTCTGTGATAAGTAATGCAAAGATCTTCCTATCAAATATAAAAAAGTAAACAAATACCACAGACAGGACTGTTTTAAAGACGCATAAAAAAATTGTCGGGCCCTTTTAAAGCAATCTGATATTAGTTTTGCTAACATTTGAAGGTAGTACAGTGACATTTGCAGAATACCACTTCATTGAAATCTTGCTCAACGACAATCATCCCTGTGTCTCTTTATTACGTACTGTAGATCTAAACAATGCAGAAAACATTTTTTTTCAATTTTTCAACATGACTGATAAAAAAAATGAATTATTGCTACATGAACCATTGACATTAAGATATAACAAAAAAACCTTTTAAATTTACACACACGTATCTTAGATATGAGACATATTGAACTTTTGATATTTAAATGTTTTTTATTTAGTTTCTAGGTTAAAGTCCATAATAACTATGCCAGCGAAATTATCTTTAAATGTCACTTACATTGATATTCCTTTTTTCGTATTTTTTAAGTAAAGTATTACCGAGTCATATATGTATCTCCTGTCAACACCTGCTGTAACGTTATTTCAATAGCAAAATATCATACAATTCATATTACAACCTTGCGGGATACCGGTTTAATTTGATGCCACTGTTTGTTATTTCGATAATTTCTCCTCATTGCTGTTCGAAACAAAGTATGAAAAATACAAAATAACAAAAGTTGATGACATATATCTGTAAGATAGCAGTTTTTATATTGTTTTTACAGTTTTATTTTGTTTTTGATTTCAAACGTCATGGTTTTTTAAAGTTATCAATTCCCATTTCACTACAAATAATTATATACCATAATATTAATATTCCGAGTTAGTTCATGTCAAGAAGACTAAAACATGTTACGTTACTCTTAGAAATAGTTAAGATTTTTGGATTTGAAACAATAACAGTATTAAGAATAATAGGGTACGGAAACATAAGTTGTTATCGATATATGGAGCCTAAAGGCAAAATTCTGAATTATCAGCAGATTGTATCGTCTTTTTAGATTAAGTAGAATAATCTATACAAACAATTCTTTACAGTCATTCTACAAATATGAAGATTATGACAGGTAAAATAGAAATACGATTTAAATGAGGTACAGAAAACTGAGTAACACAAACCTTCGATTAACATGAAATTTATTTTATCATTAATATGATCCTTTTTATAACTAAACTATAATCGAAACTTCAGATTATTTGAAAAACTAAGGGTTTTCAAAACCAGAAATAGATTACCTGAACTGTTTTTGGCAAAACCATTCGCAATTTGGACCTTCAAAATCATTGAATCACGTAGTTATTTTGCCTTGTTAACGTTTTTGTATTTAAGCGTCACTGATGAGACATTTCTCGAAGAAATTGGCGTCTGAAGTTCAAAATGACTAGCAAGGTATCTTTTAGGGATTGTTTTAACTTGAAAAGCTCAGAATCTAAGAATTTAGGTGAAAACTCATATTATCAAAGGACGTTACTCTGAGTTGCAATAAAAACTGCTTTTGTTTACAGTTAACAGTGTAGTTTACCAATATTAATAAATCAGTGAATAGTAATGTGATTCAGAGATTTAAATAGAAATATAAATTCACAGAATCAGATTGACTTACTTATAATTATTATTACATTAAACTGTGCATTTATAATGGAAAACAAAACTCAAGTCAAATAACTTAACCTACGAAAATATACGTCATGAAGAAAATAATTAATGAAAATTGTTATTTGCAAATTTTTTTTATAAGTTAATTCGATCGTGATATGATCGTCGTGCAAAAGGTATTATTCTTTTTTTTAATCTACATACGAAATAAAAACGTTTATTTGCTCTTTACTCTCAAATATTTCTAAATGGTACTTCTAATGCACGTTTGAATGTTAGTATTGTACGTAGTTAAACATAACTTCGTATCAAAAACTGAAAATTAAAATATAAAGAAATAGAGGATAAACGTCATAGAGACAATAACCCAACACCGCAACATAAGAAACAGTGTTCAGAGGTAAAAAAAACTTTGTTTTCAACAAAATATATACCGCACAATATAGCAAGCTCTTGATAGACTCGAGCTTAACAAAATGCTTAACAGATTAAATCACAAACCTGTCATCAATACCAAAGTTCATTCAGAACAAAAAAACAAGCAATAAATAATAAGTGTGGTGTCATCCTAATCTTTCCATGGGCATATTTTTGAAGGAGGTGTAAATTATTGTCGCATCACAACCATTTATTTCCGGTTTGATAGAGGTCAGGGGGATGTTAAAGCGTATATGAAAAAGAAACAATAACACGATGTGATTTACGTGATTGAGAACCAAGAAACTTATAAACAGATATATCATGTTATGGAGGGGTACTTGCGAAAAATGCAAGTCGAGGGAATTAAATTTCCCGAGCCGCTAGGCAAGGGAAATTTTGTCCCAAGACTTGTATTTTTTGCAAATACCCCTCCATAACATGATATATCTGTTTAATTACACCGAATAAATTTTGATTTAAACTCTCTGTACTAGGAAAAGGAAATATTTATTTAAGTACAAGTACTGTCATAAAATATACCGCGGGAACTATACATGTACTTTTACGCGTTCGAGCTGTCTTTATGTAACGTCATATCCGAAAAACATGGCGGGAAGATGCTCGCGAGGGTAAAAAAGGAATATTTCAAATTGCAAATACCATGGTATTTGAGGCATATTCACCGGCAGTGGTGAATAACAGTCGGATTCGTTTGAAATGAGGAAAACATGTTAGAATATGCGAAAAATACACTGGCTATCAGCCAATCAAAAGCTGGCATTCTTATATAAAGTGTTATTAGATATTAAAGACTCTTATCTCTACACTTTTGAACGATGCATGCACTCTTTCGTACATCATCTCATATGCGGTATAATTACACCTTAACATGATATATTGTTTATAATACTGGTTCCTTTACTCTCAGCATGCAATGTATTATTTTCATTTGAGTATACACGGCATATATTTCGGAAGTAAGTGGTTATAGTAGATGTATAACGGTACTTTACAGAGAATATCTTTTACGTTCGCCAAAACCATTTCTCTGTTTTTAAAGATTGGATTCCAAGTAATATGACACATATTATTGTTTCAAACAAAATCAAAGTTAAATACAGATGATGTGACTTCGTTGAAACTTTAAAGTGAAGGTTTGAGTCAAATTGATTAATACAGCTTATGATTCTTAAAAGATAAACGAATTAATACATATACCTATGAAATTTCGGCTGTCATATCAACAAAAGTTTTTATTATCTATAACACATGACAATTTATTTCAATTTATTGATAACATAGTGTTTTTCAATAAACTGCACATTTCGATAAACTAATACATCATTAAGTTACCAGTTCAGTACTACACCTCCAGTTTCTGGTACATGTCAAAACATTGACGGAAATAAAATAGTCTTTTTCTGAGTTTTTTCTGGACTCTATTTTTTCTGTTTGATTAAAAGTGTATACTGAATTGAAACATATACTAGTATATAGATTTAAAAAAATTCTTGCATCTTTTTGGGATATCAGAAAAGTAGAAGGATATAAGGTTACTGGAAAAGGTGCGGTCTAGTAAAAACAGCAAACAGAAAGTAGAAAATAAATGTTAAGACTTCAGGGTTACGTATTTTTTTTATTTTTTTTCCTGGGATGACCCACTTTTTCGATTAAATCACAATTTCATATAAGTACATACATGAAATGAACATGATACATTTTTTCCTCTATATAGCATATTTTATTTGTTTATTTCCAAAGATCAGCTGTTACTTGTTAGCCTATGAAGCAGTCAATTACAAGACTGTAACCTTTAGATATAACCCCAAAATTTAAAAACACAAAATTCAGTTATTATTTCAGAATATTGATTCGTTTTAACACTTTTCAGTAAAATACTTGAGTAAAATGAAAACTGTTTTTCATAATGTTTTGCCCACAAACTGCGTTTCGTAATATTCAGTATATGAACTTTTTGAAGATGGTGTTTTCTCCCCATTGCTTTTTTTTTAAATTTTGTTGAAAAACAATTATTATTGTAAATAAAAACTACAGGATATAGAAATATTCTTGATAATGTTGTTGTAATGCGGTACTAATATTATATAAAAAAAAACGAATATGAAATACGAATCATATAAATTCCTTAATTCAAGGTCAAGGATGTTTAAAACCACGAAAAAAGGTAAACAAACAAAAAGAGAAAGGTGTAAAAAGACAAGTAACTGTAAACTAATCATGTGAAGTAAACAATCTTGTCTCTAAAAATGGGTAAGTCATGGATAAAAGTACAACGATAAATCATCACTTTTACCTGTTTTTGTCTTTGTATTAAGCTAATGCAACCTTGGTCTCTTTGATCTTTTTACATGTTAAAAAAATCTAGAATAATTGAATAAAAAGACTAAAGTAACATATTCAGTCTTTTATACAAATTAAAAAAAAAAAAAAAAAATTGGTAATTTTCGGCTAATGACACTTTTCGCGACATACCATATGCATATCTAGGGAAGTCGGTTTTGGTCCACATTCTTTGTCGTATAAACGACATAACTTTGTCGTAACAATATCACTATATTATAATAAATATATCCTCAATCAACAGAACACATCTAGAGTTTTTTTATATGAAATAAGAAGTGGCGGATCCAGAATTTTTCATAAGTGGGGGCCCGTTGACTGACATAAGAGTGAGCCCGCTCCAGTCACGCTTCAATGATTCCCTATATAAGCAATCAATTTTTTTCCCGGTCCCCCCCCCCCTCAATCCGCCTCTGATTAGAATGAACACTGGTAAATCTTTCAACATTAATTTAATTAAAGGATGATGAGAATGGTTCTTTTTATTGTCATAATTTGAATGATTTTTTATATGTTCATGTATAGACAAAAAGCCCTATATTTCGATGCTCCGCTCTACCAAGCTGGAACACTTTGTTCTCGTAACACTTTATTGTTCTTTTTACTTCCATCTTAACATTACAAAAAAACAAATCAGAAATCATCAGCAATTAAAAAAATTGAAAAGTAAAGATGAAGGCATTTATGAATAAATCAATAGTCCAAATGCATGAGTGAGTTCGATAGTGAGGGTTTCATACCGAATACTATTTCATTAGTCAACAGTAATTTGTTGACATATATATTATTATTGATATGATCATATTCATAACTGAACTATTAAAATAACTTTTAAAATATTTCAAATTTTACTCCGGATTTTCAAAACCAAAAATAGTTAATTTAAGCTGTATTCCAGAATTTTGACTCCTCAAAGTAATTGGATCAAGCAGTTCTTTGGCAATTTTATTTTTTTGTATTCAAGTGTCACTGTTGAATTATTTCTGGACGAAAATCGGCTCTGGCGTTTAAAATGATAATCAAGATATTTTTGTTTGGGTATTTTAACTTAAAAAGTAAACTAAGTTAAATATTGGATATCACATACTAGCAAAGGACGTTAATTTGAGCTGTTGTAGATACTGCTTGTGTTTACAATGAACGTTTAAGTTTACCAACACCAATAAAAAATAAAAGCACACGATTAACCTTGCCAACTTTTTTCCTTAAATCCACTTCAATTACAAAATTAAAATGAAAAAATAAAACTGATGAAAAATATTTAACTGAAAGAACCTAGTGAATGAAATAACATTTAACTTACATCGTTACTATATTAAATGACATCTCTTATTTGCAAACTGTTTCTTTTTATTAGTCAATGCTGTTTGCTAACAACTATTTCTAAGATGAATTCTAATGCATTTTCAATGTTAATTTTGTAGGTTTTTGAACATAAATTCGTATCGAATAGAAACTTATAACTGAAATTTGACATACAAAGAGATGTAGGATAAACGTCAGAGAGACGTTAACCCAACACATTAACATAGATAACCATTAACAGTATTCAGAGTTAAGAATTTGGGTTTCAACAAAAGACATACCAAACAATATGACAAGCTCTTAACAGATCCGATCTCAACAAAATGTTTAACAGATTAAACAGTGACTATCACACACCTGCAATCAATACTAAAGTTCTATTAGAACAAAACAAGAAGCGACAAATAATAAGTGTGCTGTCAACTTTTTTCCTTACCATTGGCATATTTCTTAAGGAGGTGTAAATTGTTTTCATTTCCTGTATGGTAGCGATCAGGGGAACATTAAAGTGTTTTATGAAAAAGAAACAATGACATGATATGATTTATATATTTTTTTTAACAATAATCTTTTATTTGTTATTTAAACACATTTAAACACATTAAAAATGTTTGTGACAAACTGAACAAACAACTAACATACACTCATACATATAATATACACTAATATATAATTACCAAGACTCTTATCTCTGCACTTTTGAACGATGCAAGATTTCTTTCCTATATCATGTCCAACCTCCCAGTCCTTAAAATTGGTTGTACCCCGCAACCAATACAACAATTTAAATCAAATTCTATGTACTGTCTTCCTTTAAATATACTCAGCATTTAAGTAATAATTTTATTTGAAAATACTCAGCATGAAACGTAAAGTTTTCATTTGTAAAATACTCACGTTTAATGTAATATTTTCATTTGAATATACTAAGTATGTACATTTTGTAATATAATGTATCATTTGAATAAACTCAGCATGCAATGTCATATTTTTCAGTAAATCACGCATGCAATGAACTTGTTAAAAATCAGCACACATTCATGGAGAATATGACAAAAGTTCAGATGCAATAAAGCTATGTTTAATTTTGTATATATGTTCTATGCGTGTCCACCCCGGCCATATTATTAATAAAACTTTATAATACTAATTGTTAATTGATTTAGTGTGTTTTAAAAACTGTTTTGTCAGAATCAATTTATACTTTCTAACGTTCAATTTTTATTCTTATATCAGATAAAAAACTTTCCTCGAAAGAAATTCTATATACCCGTATGTTATAGTAAATATAAGCCTTTCAATTATACACATCATATTTAACTTTTTTTCATTTAATGTGTGATATGACTTTGAATGTGCATTAGCTTCGAGTTAGACAACAATTTCAAAACACTGTTCTTTTTGTTTCATGTATTGATAAATGCTGAATTTCGAAATAATATTACGTTATGAACAGATAGTACACTGGCTAAATTATTTACAAAAAAGCTAATACACCTGATTTATTATTAACTTGCAAGGAAATAATGTGAATCCGTATTCATGTGAGCTTCATTTAAACCCCTTAACTGAAGATAGATTGTGCATGTAAAGAGAGGGGGATAGATACCAGAGGGACAGTCAAAATCTTAGATCGAAAACTAACTGACAACGACATGGCTAAAAATGTAAAAAAACAAACAAAAAAAACCCAGACAAATAATAGTACACAGACAAAATAGAATTGAGCATTGTAAATTGTGTATGTTAGTCTTATTTTCAAATCGCATTAACGTTATATGATACATCATATATGTATTTTAAAAATTTGATAAATATTGTTTTCCCAACGAACTTTACGTTTCGATAAACAAAAACATTCTTTAAGATATGATGAAAATTAACTTTTAAAAAATCCATTATTATTTCAGAATATTGAATCACTTATTAGTCAAAAATAAAAAGTTTTGCATTCAAAGAACTGCTGTTTAACATTAAGAATAGCCTGAAAATGGCTTTTAACGGCATTTTAAATCTTTAAATCTTTCAGATGTTTTCGTTACAAATTGGGAACTGTTGATCCAACTCTTGTATCATTATAAATTCAAATTGTTTTCTTTATTTAGCAAAACATAATGATTGAACCTTGATTAATCTATATAATATATCCAAAAGTAGTACATAACAACGGTTTGTACCAAACATTATAATAGTAGCATGATAATAACACCTTTTCACATAACAGCCTTCGATATTAGGCTGATTTAAGTTTGAAGTTTGAAGAAATAAAAGAGTTATAGTTGAGGAAGGTCTATGCCAAATTGCATGCTTGAAGAAGGATGTGCACAATTTTTCACACAGCTGCCGTACTATGTGTAAAACAGCAAACTAACGTTATCACGATGACAAAAAATAGACTGCTAGGTAATCTGTACTAATACCTCCCCCCACATCCAACCGAATGCACATAAACAAATAAAAATCAAACATTGTATTCAGTTTCATAAATTTCGATAAACGACGAATAGAAAGAGAAGTTTCAATGACAAGTCCTTTCTGTTAAGTTTCAAATGTTTGAAATGAGTATTAATGAAATGTCAAATTATACAAGTATGTATCAAAAACCGTGAAGTAGGAGTTGCGATGACAATGATAGTTCTAATTAGTAATTCTAATCCAGATTTCAAAGTGAAAAGACTATAATTGTTGAAAAGCTATAGACAAAATCAAAATGACAAATTTATATCCTGAAAGCGTTCATTTTGGAAGTAAATCTAGCACGAACCTTTCATACGCACGATTTTTTTAGTTGTGTCTTCACTTTGCAAATGTAAAACTAGAAGATATTCAAATCTAATTAAATATGATTAAAAAAACAGGAGTTGGCATATGTAGTGAATAAATGGAAAGTGTGTCCGTTAACAAATTCCTTAGATGCAATTTATACACAGATTTTTTAAAGGGGCATGGGCAACAATTTAGACGACACATTAAACTATGATTATTGGTTTGAAAGTCATTATAATCTTATCAGTATTCGTCCAAACTTAAATTTTGTCTATAGCTGGATGTGAGTTATGAATGCTCATTGAGATCACCCATAGTTGTTGGTGGATTCGTGTTGCTTATTCTTTATTTTGCTCTGTTGTGTCATGTGTACTATTGTTTGTCTGTTTGTATTTTTCATTTTTAGCCATGGCTTTGTCAGTTTATTTTCGATTTATGAGTTTGACTGTCTCTCTGGTATCTTTCGTCCCTCTTTTATTACAAATATCTAATGATATGAACAGAATATTGAAAATAAATACTGAAAAAAGTACCAACACAAAGAAAAATTACGCTGGCTGATTCGATCCAGATCGAGGATTTACAGATTTCTAATCCATGACATGAAATCAAACAGACATTTAAAAATCATTATATAACTAACTTTGAAGTTTCGAATGTATACTACTGTAAATTCAGAATTGTTTTCGATATATTTTTTTCTCAATATCGCAAACATTAAAACTGTTTAAAATGTCAAAAATGCCAATATTAAATGCACTCCATAATTACTGAATATACAATGATACAGTACTGTCAATTAACGATCAAAGAGGCTAGAAATGATTTAATTATGGCTAATGATTACTAAATTCATCGTACAAGTTGAATGACCAGTCATATGTGTGAAAAGACAGGAGTGTTGTTGTTGCTTAGTTGACAATATTTAGGATAAATTTGGTGGTGAGAAGAAACACATTTTTATTTTAAATGTTATCAAAAAAATAGAATGATATTTTGTATGTTGGTAAACAACACAGTACACAAATATTTTTTATGATAGAAAATGATTGTAATATGCAAAATAAAGGCAACATTAGTATAACGCTGTTCAAAACTCATAAATCCATGGACAAAAAACAAAATCGGGGTATCAAACTAAAACCGAGGGAAACGCATTAAATATAAGAGAACAACGACATAACACCGAAACGTAACACACACAGAAACGGACCAAGCATCAGACAAAACACCACGAGAATAACAAATATAACATGAAAACCAAATACATGAATTTGGGATAGACAAGTACCGTGCCACGTCTTATCTCAATATCTCAAAAATAAGATTTAGACGATACCGGTATGAGTTATTTTACGAACGTTTCTACTTTTAATAAATAATAATGAACAATTTGTAGTTAACAGCACATCACGAATAATCTGCTTGTTGACATCACTTTAAAGGTAGATGAGGGGTATAAATTAAAATCCAAACAATATTTTTTATGATTTGTTGGAATGTAGTTTGCACCATGCCTTTTTTCAAGAATATGATACAAATTTCGGTCACTATTTTTCATACTACGGGTTATGACATCCGCGTTATATGTGTGTGGACATTCTTTAATTGTATGTATTTAACGGAACCGTCCATTAACGATACCAAAGTATTAACCTCGAACATAAATTAACGAGTATCCTCACACATAGAACGTGTGTTTCAGATCTGATGACGAAAGGCATATACATCTAAGTAAGGTTTTATTTACAATGCAAACCAGTCCAAGCCTGAAATTATCAGAATTTGTACTTGACTGTATATAACTCGACTCTGGTCTTAATCATACTAAATCATCCGCGTTCTATGTGTGTGGACATTCTTTAATTGTATGTTTGAGGTTGAAAGTTGATATCGTTTACGGACAGTTTTGTTTTTTAGCGATATACTCGGTTCAATGGCCGAATAGACATCCTGTTTTGTTTTTGTCTTCAAAGTGATACTTGTAAAATGGTTTTTGTTTTGTACATAACGGTAAACGGTATCAGTACTGGTTTTTCCGAAAATCCCTCCTCATTTACTCCTCTTCCCTTTTATCAAATTCACATAGATCATATATGATCGTCACATTGACAATAGCTCTTTCGATATCCATATTGTTCTCCCCTAAATTTTAACTCCCTGATGAGAAGGATGTGTCTAGTGAATGCAATGGACACGATGACTATGTTTTATTTCCCTTCTGCTTGTATATAGTGGATTAAACTTTCATCCATTTTGTTTAACACTATTGCCTAACTTATCTTTTATCAAATGGGACGGAGGAAAAGTGGGATTCGTTATGTCTGCCATAATAAAACTCGTTGAAATGCCTAGCGATATCGCTTTGAATAAACTAGTAGTAGTATGTTGGAATGAGCAAATAAACAAAAAATAACACTTTTTAATCAGAGGCCTTGTAAACATGACCTGAAGGACATACACATCTCCTAATATGGCAGATTCCCCATGAGGTCTTCCTGGACTTGTTATTGGTCGGGCAATGTAAGCCTGAACATAGTTTTGGACATCAGTATGTTGTTCAACAGTAAAGGTCGTATACTGATCTTTATATTTGTTAAGATTTACAGTTTTGTATCATTAAAGGTCATACATTGACTTTTATGTTTTGTTTTTATTATTGTTTTGTGTGATGACGACGTTTGTTCTACATCTTTTTGTTTACATTTTCTAAAATAATTCAAATGAATGTATACAGAAAACGGAACAATATAGACATATCAGACTCGAATTGAACCTAAAAGTTTCATAACATACCAAAAGGAGAAAAAAAACGTATGTTAAGAGCACAACAGCAACCATCAAATGAAAACATTTGAAAAGATAAGCACGACTCATCCGATCATTACACAGAAAAAAGAATAAGGGCTTCATTAGGGGCTCCGGACTAGCGGATATGTGAAAGGTTGATAGCAAGATAGCTTAATTTTGACAAAAGTATCTGAATTCAACTTATTTGACAAAGTGTAGAGATTATTTAAAGAACTTGAATTTTGAAGGAAAGAGGTGTCTATCTGTATATAGTGCATTTGATGCTTCCGAAATTGAAAAACATATTTCTAAATCTAATTAATTCGTATATCAATTTACTGTGATATGATCTGAAAAGAAGAAGAAAGAAAGTTAAAAGAACAGTTTGGTTTTTTTAAATTTTTTAAAGCAAAATGTTGAGTTTTGATTTGTGTATTACTTTCCTTATTTTACTATTTTGCCTATATCATGAACAGTTTTTTCGATTTTTTTAAAACTTTTTACTTTGTTCAATCGAAAAATGTCTGTGTCTTATTTTTTCATTATTCTTTTTTTCATCAATATTTAAAATGAAATTAAACTCTTCTGTTAATTTTTTTATATATATTTTCACTTACCCATTTTCCATAATTATAGACGTTATTTCTAGCTGACCCAATGAAGATAATTCAGAAAAGCGTGTTTTCCTCAGTCTGAAAATATAAAAAAAAGTTCCATGAATATCAAGGTCAATTTTAGACATAAATACATCAGGTTAGTTTTATGTGGCTATGAGATCATATCAATCGTTCTCTATTTTAATAGCAACCAATTGCTTCCGCACTTGGTCAACTTCGCTGCTGGTAGACTATAAGTCACATAGAGTATCATCAACTACGTAGTTTGCTTAAGTTTTCGCATAATTTCCTATATTGTCCATCCATATTACTGCACTTAACACCCGTCCAGCAGTCAGCATATCGGTGCTAATATGAATATCAATTGTATTAACAAAATTATGAATTTTCGAAAAACTAAGGATTTTCTTATCCCAGGCATAGATTATCGAAACCGGTTTTGGGACAATAGTTTAGACTTTTAGGTCCTCAATGCTCTTCTACTTTGTAATTGTTTGGCTTTATAACTTTTTAGAATTGAGCGTCACTGATGAGTCTAATGTAGACGAAACGCAAGTCTTGCGTATTAAATTATAAGCTTGGTACCTTTGATAACTAGTATATAAATGACAAAAAAAATACTAACCTCAAACACCGTCTTTAAACAGATTTTATTTTTATGTTGTTGAAAAAATAAAACGCCATAAGGATGTGCTTAGATGATCTTAGGTGAAATTAAATAAATCAAGAATTTTAAACTGATACTATAAGCGGGAAGAGTATTAGTTAATGCTCAAATACGCTACAATTATTGATAGGTCATGGGGCTCCTTTTCCAGATATTTGATTTATAAAATATGGCGTGAAAAAGTTGACTCTGAATATTACCTTATATTTGCATAGGTATAATTTGGGTCTCAAAAAAAAAAAGAAAATCAAGAATCTGCTTAAATTTTGTTAAACGACCTTTTATGAGGTTTTATATGAAAAGATAAATGGGTGTTGTGGGGCAATATTTGTTTACACTGTATTGTGTGGAGAAAAAAAACACCGAGGCGTCTGAACATCTGACACATATTCTGAAAACTCACCTAAATCGTAAAAAAAATATAAGAAACTGGCATGCTTGATTTCTTTATTGACAACGTTTTTGTTACGTTTTGAAGACGGTATATCAACAACAAACAATAGCCATTCCAATAAAACCAACTATACTTTTCTTCTTGTCAACTTGTTCCTTTATTTATATAAAAATGTTGTTTTCATACAGAAGCTGCTTAGGAAGAAATAAAGCAGTTAGCATTATCCTTTACCATCACTTTTCGCTATATAGATGATGTCCTCTCACTTTATATGTAATTCAAAGTTTGGTTTATATGTTGATAGCAACTTGATATAAATGATACAACATACACAGTAAGTCTGTCTCATATCTCGAATAACATCTAAAAATTGACAACGATGGTCGATTGAAATCAAAACTTTACGACAGAAGATATGAATTTGACAGCTTTAGCAACATTCCAGAAGATCTAGCATACGGAGTATATATCTATCAGTTAAAACGATACTCAACAATCGTATGTCACATGTGAGGAAGGCTCTGCTTATCTTTCTGGAGCACCTGAGATCTTCGATTTTTGTATGATTCGTGATGCCCAGTCTTTAGTTTCGTATGTTGTGTTTTTTGTACTGTTGTTTGTCTATTTTTGCCAGGGCGTTGTCAGTATATTTTGGACAAATGAGTTTGGGTGTCCCTTTAGTATCTTTTGCATAAAAATATAAACTAAACAAACAAAGAAATAATTCAAACTTACTGAAATTGTGTTAGATTCATTCAAACAAAATATGTATACGTAGAGACAATCAGAATCTACATTTCTAAGCAAATTAAAATTGTGAGTTATTTCCCTTTGATCACAATATTATCGCTGTTAACAAATAAGACTTGGAGAGACGTTTGACAATTTGGACTGATCTAAACGTCAGTGATATTGTAAGTGATGAATACTGTTTATGGAATTTGCCTAACGCGAAAATTTTAGTTGATAAACATTCAAAGACACAATGCACATTGTCGTCGTTAATAAAAATAAAAATTTGTGGTTTTATGGCATTAAAACACATGTGTATTCTAATTAACTGTATCATTTCCCATTATATAATTGAGAAATTTCGTTAACCCTATTAAGCCTTTGAATATTATTCAAGATTTCAAATTTTCAAAAGTCGCCCATTCAGTCTGCTTTATTGTTTTCACACTCATCAGCTAAAATAAAGAAGTGTTAAATCTAGCGATTGAATTTCATCATATTAACACAAACTTTAATATTGGCAACGCTATTTTTTATTTGAGTATTAAAAATTAGAACTATATTGAATTTCATACATGATCAATAATAAATGTTATTCGTAAATATGTTTGTTTTTGATATGACAAGAAATGAACAAATTAAATTATTGAATTACAAATTCAAGAAATATTTTTCACTTATATTTCTAGGGTCTATAAAATAAAAATAAAAAAATTATGATCAGAATTATTTAACTTTACTGAATTGTGAATATAAATAATGCTTTGAACATTCGGACCTCTAATATTTTCTACTTTTTTGTTCCTTTTAAATTTAGATAATATCAATCTGTACGAATTTATCATAAAGCTTGGGTTTTTTTAAACAGAGAGGCGATTAGTACACAAGTTCAGTAGTCAATACGTCGGTGTTGACATGAATATCAATAATGTGGTCATTTTATAAATTGCCTGTTTACAAAAGTTTGAATTTTTCAAAAAACTAAGGATTTTCTTATCCCAGACATAGATTACCTTAGCCGTATTTGGCACAACTCTTTGGAATTTTGAATCCTCAATGCTCTTCAACTTTGTACTTGTTTGGCTTTATAAATATTTTGAAATGAGCGTCATTGATGAGTTTTATGTAGACGAAACGCGCGTCTGGCGTACTAAATTATAATCTTGGTACCTTTGATAACTATTACCAAAGATACCAGGCTTATAACATCCTTAATCACCACTCGTCGTCACTATGTTATCATTTTTCTTATTCTCGACATGTCATATATGTTTATTAATCCCCTATCAATATATACTTGTGTTTTGAAAAGTTAATTATTTTTAAACTGGGAAGCCCACTCCCTTAACTTGTTTTTTAATGATGTTTCAGAAATAAAGAATCTTCAAATCTTAATCTTCAAATACAATATTTTTTTATATTGTGTCTGAAACAATCCCGTTGTCGCTTAATTGCATACATGTAACTTCTTAAAATTGCGAATACACCTGAGTGAATAATGTTTCACAGAATACTGATCGTTTCTAAAGCTTGAAACACCAAGGGGTAAATATGAGAAAACACATTATTTGATGGAGGATTTAAAAAAAAATACCAGGATGGAGAGGTTGACAATCTTTAATTTCTCATAGCACTTGTCTAAGACAAATTAACAAATAGACAAGTAGTATTACCTATGTTAATCTGAGTTTAACTGAGATTACCTGTCAAACAAGTGTTATTAAGAGCTGCGCGCAAACGTAATAATTTTTGAACGCAAATGTAAAGATAATGTGCGCAAACGTAATGCACCGTTTTAAATCAGTTAGGTTTATTGATTTACCCTTTTTTTGTTCATCTTATTATGGCAAATTTATACAAAGGGGAAGACAATCATGAACTAATGGCATTAAACAATTGAAAAAAAGTATTCTTAGAAAACAACCGTATTGTTCATCCTGGTTCGAAAAATCAGGATCAAGAATGCATTGATTTTGCCATGTGATTATGGACTTTCCGATTATATTTTCCTCTAAGTTCAGTATTTTTGTGATTTTAATTTTTTTTTCAAGAAAAGAGGTTACAGATACAAGATCAGATCTAACACTGCTGCGCCTGTCTTACGGAAGCTTTCGAAGGAATTTTGCAACCCTACTACATATAGCACCAGATTTCAAATCAAGTTTATGTACTTTTACTGCGTACATTAATTAAAATTTATTACCAATTATGGCATCAAATAACGTTATCGAAACTGAGAAATGTTTACAAATCAGTTATTTATATTCAGCATACATTTTTCTCTATTTTTCAGTACTCCTGTAATATAAGACTAAATATTCTAATTGTGTGCTTATTTCTTAGCATAAACTAAACTTTCTTCAAAACAGAAAAAATAAGAATACTAGAAATAAAGTATTTGTAAGGGATGTGGAATACAATTATTTGAATTGTATCTATTCTATAATCATAAAATCTTCCCATAGATTTTTGTTGAATTCGTCCTGGATTTGATTAGACTCGAACGATTAATAGATGCACACTAAATATTTTTTTATTCTTTTTTATTTCAGGTGTTATATTTATTTTGGATTTGTTCAGTCTTACATTTGTTTAGCGTTGAAGTTAGCATATTGACTTTCAAATTTATTTTGTTTTGTGATGATTCTGAGTTTTCACAATGTCTATCCAACGTATTTTTCTTTTCGTATGTTCTTTTTTAAATTGTTTTCGCCTAAGCCTCTTTTTTAATATGTTTCGCTAAATGGACACTAGCTGCGAGATAAAATATGAATACAAAAATAAACTATGATTTCTTTTTGTTCAATTATTAAAGATCGTATTATCTGGTTCTTTTACATCAGGATATTTTAGTGACTTTTTGTCTCTTTTACCATACTACATCTTTAAGTAATGACTTTGGATTTTTAGCGCATTTGAAGTTTGCGATTGCGCTGGTACACTAAAAATTATATTTTTAACTAGTGTACAGGTAATACCTATTAATTTGATACTATTCTTCAAAATCTCAATGCACAATTATTGAAAAAAGTCATTATTCCCCT
The DNA here is from genome assembly GCA_019925275.1 of Mytilus edulis. Classification (NCBI taxonomy): domain Eukaryota; kingdom Metazoa; phylum Mollusca; class Bivalvia; order Mytilida; family Mytilidae; genus Mytilus; species Mytilus edulis. Next base: position 61,119,201 of record CM034355.1, read on the forward strand.
AAAAAGCACAGTTTTCTAAGCCCTTCTTTTTGAAAATATTCTTCAAAATTCCAAGAAAAGTAAATGGTTTTAACAGAAAAAATACATGTCATTAGAGTCGACTTGACTCTAAACCGATAATGATAGAAGTTTGATGCACAATAAATCACATTGCTGGTTATCTGAGGATTAATTTGAGCCCTTAACCACATCTGTACGTCAGCAAATGGCGATGAAACAAGTCTCTGAAATGCCCCCAAAAATATCTTAAAATTTGCTTCATTGGTTATTTTCTGAAGAACTGTGTACTATAGTTCATTGATAATAGATGTCTCCGGAATAAAAGTTACATTAATTATAGGAGATGATTTTTGCAACCCCGGCAGCGAGATTCGAACACGCAACCTTTCTTCCTTGGGATTGTTCAGCATACCCCTGTACCACTGGCATCGCCTCGAAGATTTTGAAATTCAAGTACTTAAATCTACTACTCAAAATCCAAAAAAAATTAAGAAGATCCTATCCCAGTTTGATTTCTTTAAGAAATTATGTGTTTAGATGATATATTTTTGTTGCTAAATGCATGATTTTTACGCAAATATAGGAAGAATCAACTTAGTCTGTCATTTTCCCATTGAAATATACATGTTCCTTTATCTGAACAAACAAAGTGTTTTCAACTGTATTATTTATACCCCAACACTGACGAAACCATGTTTTGTTACATCTATTTCAACTTTGCCAAAAAATATTCAGGATATTTTAGTGACTTTTTGTCTCTTTTACCATACTACATCTTTAAGAAATGACTTTGGATTTTTAGCGCATTTCAAGTTTGCGATTGCGCTGGTACACTAAAAATTATATTTTTAACTAGTGTACATGTTATACCTATTAATGAATTAGCAGGTATGGTTCAATTTTGTTATAAAAGCGATGAAACATCGATGATGAATTGAATTGTTCACTTTCAAGTGAACAATTTGGCCTTATTGTAACCGTTTTCATATTACCTTCAGTTTAGGATCTTAGTTATGGGTGGATAACACATTATTTATGCTTGTTCAGTTATTTAGACAAAACAAATGCCAACATTGTAAGTCAATCAAAGGCAAATAATTCGATTGACTGATTTGAACCACCAAAACGTATTATTATACAGTTTAAAACGATGATTTTTTTTTTTACTTTTTTGGATTCGAGCGTCACTGATGAGTGTTTTGCAGACGAAACGAGCGTCTGGCGTAAATACAAAATTTAATCCTGGTTTCTTTGATGAGTTTATTTAACAGCTAGTTTTAATGTTATAAGATATTTTAATAAAATTAAAAAAAATACTTCCACTGAAGTACGAATTAAATGCATTCAAGACTTTTAAAAGCTAACTGTCAAATACATACAGCCGATTCATTCCTCTTTTGAATTATTTACCTTTTTTATATTAATAGTTAACAATACGACACCCTAAAGGTACAAGTCAAAGTATCGAAAATACAAGCATGACTCAATAAAACATTACATGAAAAGATCATATTAACTGGATGAACTTATGTGATCCAAAGAAGAAGGCAAAACACCCGTCAAGTTGCTCTTAAGAACGAATAATATTTATATATTTAATAATACTTTAAATATCGCATTCCTAAAGTGCTTTGCATCTTCTGCGGCGGTCCTATTTATTTAACCTTCAGAAACATTGGAGTGGTTTTAAACTAAAGGAAATGTTGTTAACGATCTCGCTAATCTTGAACTGATACCATCTTACAATAATGATCACTAATAAATTTTAAAAATTTAAATCAAATTCTGAGAAAACGAAAATTTTCATTATCCTGATTCGTAAAATTAAGGTGGGGGTCCATTCCATGAAGAAATAAAAACAGAGAAAGATGAGATATAACACTGCTCAAGTCATACGGAATGATCAATTGAAAGAGCTAAATGCTGACAGTCAAGTTACAGTATAAGAGAGGCGAAAGATTCCAAATAATATAGTCAAACATATTAGTCGGAAATAAACTGACAACGCCATTTCTAAAGATGAAATGGACCAACTGATAATAAGATAAAAAAAATAGAACAGAAAAAACAACATGCAAAACTTAAGATTCCGAAAAGGCTTTCTCTCTATTTCAGTATATGAACGAATCAAGATTTTCTCCCCTCGAAGTTTTTTTTATTGAAGACAATGTTCATTTCTTTTATTTATTTCTAAGCATATTCTAATGTGTAAACTATCATTCAAACAGAAGAAAAATATGAGTACTTAAATTAAAGTTTCTGCGATGATGAAAACAATTGTTCAAATCATATCTATTCTAATGTCTGCAGATCTTTTGTAGATTTTGTTGAAATCTCATCGTGTTGATTAGTGTCGGACGATTCAGTGCTGTACACTGTGTAGTATGTTGTTTTTCATGACAGTGTCATATGGTTTACAAGATTTGTTTTGTTTTCATTTTTGTTTATCATTGAAGTCAGTATAAAGACTTTCATAATTTACTTTGTTTTGGGGTACTACTGTGTTTTCACAATGTTTATTCAACGTATTCTTGTAATTTCATACTATTGTCTTATGAAAAGTAGTACGTTTGACACTTTTTTTGTGACGCTGTCTTGTTTTCACAATATTTATCCAACGTATTTCTTTCATTTACACTTTCTCTTTTGAATGGTTTCATGTTTGGCAGTTTTAAGATAGGTTTCAGTTAGGATTTTAAAATATTAGAATCAATTTCAACATCAACACGAATGAAGTACAAAAATCCAAGTCCATTTCGGACTTTGGGAATTAACCTGTCGGATATTTCTGGCCGAAATTTTCTCTTTTGAATTCTTTTACATTTTTGTCAGAACGTGGTTTTAAATATATATAGCTTTCTGTACGGAATTGGGTTTGCTCATAATCCTTTGTGAAGGTCATGACCGATAAGTGACCTGTAATTATGTATATCATTGTCAATTAGTCCTCTATGTTTGTCAACAAGTACTGTGTTTTCTGTTCTGGATGCATCAGTTGTTGTTTCTCTCTCCAGTTTACAGTATCTATCATATGAAATAAGCTCATCATAGATACTAGGATTAAACTTTTATATTTACGCCAGACGCGCATTTTGTCTACAAAAGAATCATCAGTGACGCTCGAATCAAAAAATGTAGTACGCAGTTGAAGAGCATTGATGACCAAAAATTTCGAAAAGTTTTTGCAAAATACAGCTAAGGTAATCTATTCCAAAGCTAGAAAAGCCTAAGTTTTTCAAAAATTCAAAGTTTTGTTAACAGTTAATCTATTACTATGAACATATCAATGATAACTCAAGTCAATACAGAAGTGCCGACTACTGGACTGGTAATACCTTCGGGGAAATAATTCTCCACCAGCAGTTTCATCGACTAAGTGATAAGTGATTGCAAATAAACCCATCATAGATTCATTCTTCTTTGTTTAATTTCTTCTTATACTTCAAAGTGTAGTAACAGAAATTTCAGTTCTTTCCTTGGTACTGTTCGTTACAAAGTTCTTTTGACTGAGCCCTTTACCTGAGTTTACCTTCATAAGGAACTGTCCAATGCCATGTTTTTGAAAGCCAATGAACCGAAACAGCTTAAGGATCGATACTTTTGTATTTCTACAATATGATGTATTTTTTTTATACTTATGATGTTATATGATTCAGGCTTTTTTATGTTAACTGAGATTAATTTTAATTGTATATGTCTTATCTGTATTACTTAAAAACTTTGATTTTGATTTTAATTTAATTCAATGTGTGTTATTTGTTGTCTTTTATACATGCGTGTTTCTTTCGTTGTTGCATTTATATCTTTCTTATACACATATTGGTTGGAACCCTAACACTTTTTCGTCCATTGGTGTAATACCACTATTGATTTCCCCTATTAGTCTTTGTTAAAATTACACTTTTCCAAAAATTGTGTAGAATTTATCTTTGATTTAAATATGTAAATACTTGGTATGAGTACCTTGTCCAGTACTGTAGAAAAAGTTTCACAAAACGTGTTATTGCATATATGAAAATAACCATCATTGGAAGTTAACAAATCAATTTTCCCTCCTTATTTAACCTGTGTACAAGCTTTAGTAACCATGTAAGTTTCCCAAATATTCTATAGAAACCCTAAATAAAAAAATAATGGTACTCTGAAATACCGAAGATATAAGATATATGTTTACGACCAAGACATGTTTTACTACAATAAAATGTAGGATTAATTACCTAACACTGTCAAATTCTAGGGAATATTTTTTCGACCTCTTTTCGTATGCAACCGGTTGGGATGTACCATGATTTGGTGGTATTACACCTATACAAATATTGAATCATGTACTTCATGTCACGATAAACCCTTATTTTGGTAGTAGCATACGAAGTCACCCTTTTGACTTCGCGATAGTATTGTATTTTTGTTATAATTCTGGTTCATAAGTGATGAAGTTGCGCTTTCAGACATTTGGTGTTTACTTTTTATTGTTATTCTTTTATCATCTGGAAGATGGCCCAACAATGAACTATGTGCTTTGATTCATTCCCTGCACAACTATCAACAATAGAAACAAATCATGTAAATATATATTAAAATAATTAACTCATTGGTATAAACTGATAACTGATTTAAAATTGGGGGAAAAAAGATAGCAGGTTTTACTAGGCAGCTGAAAAGTTATAAATGGAATATTATTGAGGTTAAAAAAAATATACATGAACAGGAAGATTACCAAAACAACCTCGATCTTGAAAAAGTTCACACCTAAAGTCTTCAACGTCAAAACATAAGATTTTTTCACAACTCACAAGAAATGTTCGCATCATTGTGTGTGTTTTAACACCTTTGGGATAGGTCATTAACATGAAATAAACTAGACTAAACTGGACACGTATTTAATATACTTAAAAAGTTTAAAATCACTAATCCAATAATTGCAACCACCAGAGGAACATTTTGATCAAAGGAAAGAATTGTTATAATTTGTTATCGACTGAAAGGCTTATATTAACACTACTGAAGGTCACATACATGCTGTCTGTGTCCATCATTTCCATGAAAATAGTTCTACTTATAAGAACAGATTAGTTTTAGTTAGTTGAAACGCTGAAAAGGAGTTAATCAAACTGGCTATAAAAAACGCACTACTGGTGTTAAAAATTATCACTTGTACCCTATAAACTATTTCAAATCATAAGCAAATGAACGAAAGTTTTATATACTGCTTTTGCAGTTTGCATATGCACTTTGTGATTGTTATGTTATGATGAAGTTGAAATTGATATACGTCAATTTTCATCAGCCAAATTTTACAAAAATACAGACTCGTGTGATTAATACGATAATTCTTTTTATATATATTCTATATATTGAATACACCTGTTGCTTATTTTGATTTTACATCAAAAACACAGTTTAAATAATACATACATACTGTGATGCAGTGATAGAAGTTAAAACACTCAGACAAAACAGTTACAATTAATTTTAGAAAATCGTTTCAAGTGAATTAATTACTAAACTTGTGCACATCATTGCACCAATAATCAAACATTTCAATTGCTTTGCACTTCATATAATCATTGAGTAATGCGTAAGGAATCGTTTGTTAATCTGAAATAATTTGACAAAAGTGCATGCAATCGGCAGTGAATTACATTTGTGAGTGACTGTAGATTAATGCAGCGATTGCAAATGGGTTCGTCCAAAAGGTATGGTACTTTTTTTTAAACAAAAAGAGAACATGTAACTGATAAACTATCAGGGAAGGTTCCTGTCTTCAGATGTATATAATTAAATGTACAAGTATAAATTTAAGCTCCTGAAGCTTTGATGAATTTATATTGGATGTCGATTAACCTTTAAATTGCAAATTAATTGCATACGTAGGACGCAAACATGATATGAACCTTGCGTTGTACAAGAATGACACGCTGTACGATTTATTAAAGTGCTAGTTCACGAGATAATCGGCCATCGTACACATTTTTCTTATTCTGACTCCGTGTCTTACTCTTAAATGTTGCATGTTTAGCATGAAAAACAGAAAACGATAATTTGCAAGTCTTTGGTTTGACGCAGCCGGATTTCGAACCGACGAGCTTCCGCTACCAATGCTGGAGCACAATGCCACGAGCACACGAAGGCGATTCTAAAAGCTTTCAAGTGCATTCAACATAGATCAGAATCGTTTGTGTTCGTATTGAGTTAAAAGTTGAAGGTATTTAATCAAATGAACAGTAAGGGTATGAAAACCAATTCGCCCTTAAAAGATTTAGGACGTGATCTTTAGTGTATATGTTCCAGACCATATGAGTATTTGGACCGTACGCGTACGGTCCTGACCGTATACGTATACTCGTACGGTCCGACCATACGCGCACGGTCGGACCGTATGAGTTTACACGTACGGTCCAGTAAGAGCTGACCATACCTGTTATTTGATCATATGGGTTAAATTGAAACAAGCATTTATCACAATCTTTAAATTTAGTTTGACTATTTTTTATTACTATTAGATAAATAAAAGGAACAAACGAACAATTGAAATTAAGTATTTGTTTAATTGTATACATGTTTTTGAAACATCTATTGGGTACTGAAATATTTGCTTTAATTGTTTTTCATTTTTTCCGTTCATTGATTTTGCAATTTTTTATAAACTTCCCCTTTTTGAATTTGGCTTCGAGATCTTGATTTTTTGCTATTTTTCCCCATTTTCACTGCATTTTGAAGATATCACAACATTCACTTAAATGCATACAGTTAAGGGTCTGGTACCACTGTTAAGATTTTGCTGTTTTCCTTTTTGATGTTAAGGTACGACACTATCGATCGTTAAAAATAATGTAATAAAATCATGTTTCAATCATTTGTTCTGGATTCTTATTCTTCAACTTTTTCTCCTAAGTTCGTTCAGAAAAAAAGTCAACTTTGGTCAGTGCACCTGTCCTTGGCTTCGTACTATAATGTTATTTATATATTATGTATTGGTTCTGAAAGAAATACATACAATGCATTATTTCTGTGTTTGTTGATTGTGGTCGGTAACATGCTACATAAACAATCCGTCTCATGTAATTACAAAATGAATGTACGCCTTTCAAAAAGCATTTATCTAATAGTAGTTATATATACCAGACCCATAACAGCAGACGACAAAGTTCAATGTGCAGCAAATATATGTCTAGGCTAAATGGATGTATTTATCTTATATGAGTTATGTTTTCCACATTTACAACAGCAAACAAAGTTCAAATAGCTAGAAATAAATATCGGGGTTAAATGAATGTTATACTTTCACTTATTGCTACTAGCGAAATTATACTTAAAAAAATGATATAGTTGGGGGAAATAGTAGACACAGTTCTAAGCGCCAAACATAAGTGTCGGGGTTCAATGAATGTCACATATTGTTATTACAAAAATTATACTTGTACAAAAATGTCTTTCGTGATTTATTTGTGATAGATTAACAGTTCAAAGTGCTAAAAATAAATTTTGTGGTTAAACGAATATTAAGATTTCACTTAATACTACTAGCAATGTAATATTTATGAAACCGGATTGTTGGGATATATCATTGGGGACATTAGCATACAGAGATGAAAGCGTTCAATATGAATTTCGTGGTTAAATGAATGTTATACTTTCAAATATTGCTACTTGCAAAGAGGGACGAAAGATATCAAAGGTACAGTCAAACTCATAAATCTACAATAAACTGACAACGCCATGACTAAAAATGAAAAAGACAGACACACATTAATACGCATGACATAGCATAGAAAACTAAAGAATAAACAACAGGAACCCCACCAAAAAATTGGGGGTGATCTTAGGTGCTCCGGAAGGGTTAGCAGATCCACCCGTGTTGCTTATGTAATAATAAATCCGGTAAAAAGTCTAACTCTGTTGGTCACATTCATGAAAGGGAATGGGATTGTAGTTACGACGTTAGGAAACTATTCCGATATCATTTGTGAAACGGTTATTCTGTAACGGTCAACCAACTCGTTTAAAATTTACGAAGGGATGATTTCAACTTCACCATTTGGAACTCTTGGTTTAATCGCTTCCTTGTGAGCAGCAACCCTCTATCAAGAAAATCGTGATAGGAAATGCAAGCACGGGAATATCGTATCAATTGGGGGATATATACCCCGTATGCAGGTGCTGCTGAAATGTTGCTACTAAGAAATGGAAAGTTCACAATTGGAAAGCTGAAATCATCTCTTTTGTCGTAACGTTTTGTTTTCAACCGACCCTCATTGTCAATGTCTAGATGTAAGTCAAGATATGATGCCGACTTAACTGTATCTGTAGTATCCTTTATCGCGATAGGATATACGCGTTCCACATAGTCACCAAATTGTGTATTATTTAGTGAAAGAACATCATCTATATAGCGGAAAGTAGAGTTAAAGGATAATGCTAACTTCTTATCTTTCTTTCAAAGTTGTACTTAAAAATTTTGTTTTCGGTGAGTAAGGGGCATTTTAACAGTTTAAAGCGATAATAATAACAGCTGTTTTTTTTTAAATATATTTTTTCACTTACTGCTGCAAGAGAAGTTATACTTATAAAAAAAGGTTTGTCAGTGATGTGGTAAGGGGACTTTGCCAGAAAGTTCAAAGTACTAAAAATGAATACCGGGGTTAAATGAATTTTATACTTCCACTTGTTTCAAAGTTATACCTGTAAAAATAATCTATCGGGATATAATATGGAAACATTAGTAAGAACATTTTTATAGTATACTCTAATGTATACGACCACAATAAATATTTTCTGCGGTCAATTCGGTCGTTCTTCATGAAGGTAATTTCTTTCCCTTCCGGAGCACCTAAGATCACCCCAAGTTTTTGTGAGAGATTCATTTTGCTTAGTCTTCATTTTTCTATGTTGTGTCTTGTGTTTTCTTATTGGTCTGTTTGTCTTTTTCATTTTTACCCATGGCGTTGTCAGTTTATTATCGATCTACGAGTTTGACTGTCTGTATGGTATCTTTCGCCCCTCTTTTCTTAATATTTATATCGCAAGTTTTGTTCAAATTGGCCAGCATGTCTTTAATTTAGCTATGTTTGAAATTTACGAGGAATGAAATAGGCCAATCAAACTATTAACTTCTTAAGTTGTTAGGTATTTTTATCTTTTACTCTATTTATTCTATTGTATGTGCCAGAAAATAAATGTTCAAAGCATTTTTTATTTTATTACTTTTTTTTATAGTAACAAATGTAACTATGTTCAAGATCAAAGCATCACACATTTGATGTACTTTGGCATACTCCCCCGCCTTGTATGATATGAAGAAAAATGAATATGTGGTATATATGTAACATGTCACGAAACCAAACAAATATCTAGAGAGCATACTGTTTTATCGTCCATTCGACTAGTAGAGTAAGAATTTAGGCTATCATTATGGAGAAAACTAGATGCCGTAATTATATGGAATCAGGATGATGTACAAGGGACAATATTGACGTTAATACCAAGGGTGTAATGAGTTTTCGTCATTGTGTCTAATGCTTATTCATTAAACAAAAAATCAAATCTTATTTCGACATTATAAGAACCCCTCTCATCACCCTGACACTAATTCATAGATATATATATAGAGAGATTATTAATTGGTACTGGATTTATCCGAGAATGCTATAATTATATTCACTTGAATATATAAATGCTTATTTTCTAGGTACAACAAAAATACTTTAAAATCTGCTAACTTTGTTCTAAATTGACACTGTCACATATTCGAAAGTATAGCAAAACCATCAATAAAATAACAGCAACATTTGTCTCAAGAGTCTTGAAGGAGACCCTAATGTCGTTGGTTAATCGCAGTTTATCTAAATGTTAAAAAAAAAATTAAGAGGCCGATTATTGTTTTGAAATAAAATTGAGAATGGAAATGGGGAATGTGTCAAAGAGACACAGCATACCATACGCTGTTATCTTTTTGCGAGGCCGTTGCGTATTCTCGCTGTGAATTATCAGGTAGTTATGATTATATGGAACAATTTGTCAAAAGTATAAATTGGTAAGAGAAAACAAATATTCACCCACTTCATTAGAACTTTGGTGAATAGTTGTCTCAGTGGCACTTATGACTCAGCTCCTTATTTTTGTGTTCATCTTCTCCTGAATTTTTATAGTGTTAAACTGTCTCATTGGAAATTACATGTAACGTTATGATGGGAACGTTAAATTCATTTAAAAAAAGAACAACAAAAAAACACACAAAAAGACCAACTAATTCATCATCTGCCATCGAAGCTGGAAAATTAATCCAAAATAGATGGAAAATTTCAAAATAGGAAATTGTTTTTACTGTACAATAAAGAATTTAATTTAACTGACAGAAAACCCAAAATAAATGAATGTGACCTGGATATACATTTAGATAAAGCATTACCAAGCTGAACAAAATTTCAACATCGTATATGCAATGATATGATAGTCTACTTGTCTGCGAAACAATGCCAGTGAAACGAGTCACTCACCACAGATTACAATTAAACATACAACAATCAGACAATATAACATGTAGACATGTCTAAAATAGTTGTATAATGTAAAATGGTTATCTGAATCAGTGCAAAAACTAGGATGAGTTATGTCGAAGCCTTGCACTTCAAAGATACCAAGTTACAGTCAGATTGTAATCGGATTCATGTCATGCTTTTTTTCAAATTGCTGCAAAACATGCAATCCAAGCTTTTGATATTGAAGTGATTACAAATAAATTCAACGTCTCGTTGATCTGTTAAATTTACTTTTATCTTTGAACAAAGTGAAGCTATTTTAATCAAAGTCTGGTTTGCTAAGCACTCGAAAACGAAGTTTAATTGTTGGATATTTTCATCATGTTTCCCGCAAATTTTTTCTTGTATATGCAAAAGAAACTGTACTCGTTTAAAAAAAGTTTCTTTATGGATAGTTGTTTCTTTTAAAGAAACGCAAGTAACAAAGCCATTCATACATATGATATAATATGTCTTACTCCCCAAAGTTTGTTAAACGCAAAGATATTGTGGTATACCACAATGTGTCAGAAACCCTATAAACCAAAACAACATCATGTGGTTACACTTCTTTATACTATGAATGCACCGCATAGTGTGTAAATTGATATTGTAAAACTAATATTACTTATAGAACAGACCAAAAAACTTTCATTAGTACTAATTAAACTAGACAAGCTATTTAAAGAACCTTTGAAAATATACCCATTAACTAAGACAAAATATTGCAATGTAATTTACTGTTAATTCGATTTATTGTAGACTAGTGACGTGATACCTAACTGATGGTCGAAGGCTGTTAAACATCCAGTTTCAAATTAAATTCATACTCAGGACGAGAACATGCAGATACTCCCTGCAATGTACAAGGGCCTGATTTTTATTGTGCTGGTTCAATAGGTTACTTTCTAATAAGACATAATTATACCACTTTATCCGGACACAATATTTTTATTTTGTATCGCCATTGCAGTTTATTCCTAAATTATTGGATTATTCCTAAATGCCTGGTAATTTCCGGGAAAGAAGATAAAACCCCCTGCACTCGAAACGAGAACATTACCACAAGCCGCACAAGTCGGTGTATACTTCAATGTTGTTTACATTATTATTAGCATAAAAGATAATAAATGAAACTCAGAAATTGATATGTTTATCTTGTGGTAAGTTTTCCCTCTTTTTCAGATGATTTTTTTGAGAGAAATAAATAAGAGAAGATATCAATGGTCCATCAAATATAACAAGAACGATAAAAACAGACAACTCAAAAAAGAATAGTTACGAAATGACATAACCGCGCAAAACCGCAATAACTAAGCACAACACAGAAATCTAAATATAAGGTGGATCACAAAAATACTGAACTCAGAGGAAAATCTAATCAAAAAGTCTATAATCACATGGCGAAATCAAATGACAAAACATATAAAAAACAAATGGACAAAAACTGTCATTTCCTGATTTGGGTTAAGACATTTTCAAATGAAGAAAACGGTGGATTAAGCGTTGTTTTATAGCGCTTAACCTCTCACTTTGATGACAGTCTCATCAAATTCTATTATATTCACAATGATGCGTGAACTAAACAGACACAATAAATAAATTGTCAAAATATGGGTACAGCAGTCATCATTGTGTACGTTGTTAAACGAAACAATTCAACAGAACACAAAATCATCTATTTATTGCAGGAGTGTTTATTTCCAAATGGATTATTTTCAATAGAATCTAATATGATTTTATCAGTGCTTTCTATTTATTTTTGTTCATGAAAGCTTCGTGTGCTATATCAAGTGTAATCAAATGATTACGTCATTCTTATAAATCAGAAAAAAACTACTATTTGGCAATGTATGTAAAGATAATTTAATTTACCTTAATTTTAGTTACAACCTCAAATCTAGTTCTTGGACAATGTTTTGATATTTCATACGGTAATAATAGGGAGAGGTAATAAAACATTTTATGAATTGTGTATTAATTTCTTTTCAGTGGTTTGGATACTCTTACGTTGCCTAATTTTGTCAAATATTCAAAATCCTCTGATTTTTTTCTGTCTCGTGCCAATTGATATTTTGCCATCAAAAATCTACTTTGCATTTCAAAATTTTGATGCATATAGTTTAAAAAGTCATATTTCAAAATCTTATAAAACGAGCCTTTCAGAGCTTTTAAAATAAAAGCTGACAATATAAAATCTGAAAAAAAATAGGGAGAACATTTACCGCCAATTTTCTTCAATAGTTTATTTCTCGAAAACAAATAATTTAATTTTCCTATTCTTTACTTCCTTTATTCATTTACTTTAAATTTATGTCAGTCTTTTAAAAAGCTTGTTATTTTGAAATAGAGAATTGAATGATTCCGTAAAAACAAGTCATGGCATTTGATTGATTGGGTCATAGAAACAAAACAAAGATGAAAATGAATTTATATTTTCATATTCAACATGTCTCGTTTCAAAATATTCTTAAGTATGTATGTGCCTTAGTGATTAAACAAAATCAAGTTTAAATAAAGGCAACAGTAGTATACCACTGTTCAAAACTCATAAATCCATAGACAAAAAACGAAATCGGGGTAACAAACTAAAACTGAAGGAAACGCATTAAATATAAGAGGAGAACACCGACACAACACTAAAATGTAACACACACAGAAACGGACCAAGCATCAGACAAAATCCCACGAGAATAACAAATATAAAGAGATGCTGAAAAGTGATCTGTCTATGCTGAAAACTAATTGTTTCTATAATGTTGTTTTCCATAGTTTTATTCGGGTTTTTTTACCCTTTTTACACTTTTCCATGTACTTTTATGTATTTAAGGATCCAAAAATAACAATTGTAGAAACATTTCAGATAAAAGGTTGAAAAAACAATAGAATTTTAATTAAGTTTTAGCTACCGGGTATACTATGTATGTCATGACAAAATCTATCTTATTTGACAGAAGAGATTTTTTTTTAATTATGTTTCGGTTAACCAAACGTGTTCCACAAATGTTATAAAAAAATCTTGCTGAACTAGTGTGATGATGTCAAAACAACGGCATTTTCTCGCCCTTTTTATATGACATTTGTTATGCAAGTCTAATATCATATCTAATTATCATACATGTAATTTGACATTAGATATGTAACTTAGTACATTTTTGTTTAGTGCCTAAGAAGTATGATTTATTTTTTAATCATCATGCAGATATATAAAAATATGTGTTAATTAATATACATGTTATGTTACGTCATTCATAGCATACATTCGATAGATAATTCTGAAATCCGAAACAGGCAATCTGTTTCCGATATTCAGGAAATATACATTAACGCCAAGCATAAGTAACAACGGTTAAAGATATTTGATGTACCAAGAAATGTTTTATAAACTGGGCCAAATGCCTTGTAGTTTAATCAAATATAGGTGTTCGGATTCAAGGTCACATTTCTATACCAACACCCATTTTGAGGGTATTACATATGCAATATAATGTCACCTACATCAAGAATATTGGATAAGGTAACACTTAACAGTACTCAAATATATGTTATTTGGTTAAATTGTTTTGTATAGAAACGAACGTCCAAGTATTAGTATTGACATTTATAATCGGTTCAGAAATGTTTGTAAATGTCAAAAGAACTTACCTCTTTTTCCTCATTGTAAACTTCCTATTTGTTTCTAGGTAGTAACACACATGCAGCTCTTGTTTATCGAGAATATTGCCATTTAATCAGAAATGTCTTGATATAGGGTTGAACCAATAGTTCTTAATTTTATATATTTTTTACAAACACCATAATTATTTAAACTGTGGGAGTTTAACAAATTATCTAAAATATACAATATGACAAATATTCAAAGTTATAATGTTTGCAAAAGTTGCATCATGTTTGAATTTGAATCAGTGCAAAACTAAGATGAGTTATTAAACATGACACTTAAAGACACAAAGGGTAAATAAGATACTGTAAACAAACTAATGAATAATACAAAGAGTACAAGTAATACCAGACAATAATCAGTAGGATAACTTTAGATTATGCGGTTTTAGCTGTAATTTGGCATAGGATTTACATAAGTACCATAGAATGCATAGTACTGTATTTTTCTAATATATGAAATATCGAAATTGATTGCAAGAGATGTGGTATAAATGTCAATAAGATTAAATGAAACTATATCAAACATGATACACAGAAAGAACTATATGCTATATATTTCTTACATCAATTAGTAACAGTAAACCTCATATTTAAAAATCAGAATAATTAGTTGTTCATTATCAACTAACGGAGATGATATAATAACTTAAATACAGAATTCCACACAACGTATTTAAGAAAATTCCGTATGTATAATTTTATGTACAATTTTCAGAATCAAATTTGGAATTTTTCGTAAATTTCTGAAGTTAAGCTTTGTTGACTTAAATTGTCTATCAGGTATGATATAATATAATAGTTTTACCTTCAAATTTACAAATGTTGCGTTTATTTCGTTTGTAAAATTTGAAAATATCCACATAATCCAGTCTACGATAGAAGAGCCATTAGGTTTGTGTGTCATGTCGTCACTTATCCTATGTACTCACCTGAATATGATGCAATAGCATTTGATTAGTGAGTATGTGGTCACATCGAATTGGAAAATATATGACAGCCAGAAAGAAAGCATGGGGTAAAGAAATTTAACACCCTTGTCGACCGGCATTAAAACCTTGTTAACGATAGGCATCCATTTGGGTGTATTCGATACCTAAATAGGCCGCCACGTCCGGTCTGATCGGGACGCTAAATCTAATGTCTCGTATGAGTGCGAATCGTTCTGTACTTTTACGAACTGTTGTATCAACTTTTCGAAGAATTCGTAGATGGTGTATTGCAAGGAAAATTTGCTGCTCCTGTCCAACATACCACATATCCCGCTTTTTCCTAGATTTTGCAATTTACTGAAGATTGATTTGTAATAGTGTAAATAGACAATTTTCACCTAGTTGTTATTTGCATTAAATATGGTCAATACAAAGTGATTTTTTAAATATGTCTTCATAATATCATGCTATATGACTTATCGTATCTATTTGGTCAATATTATTTACTTACGTTCTAGCTTAAGGGAAATCGAGAAAAAGAGCTTCGTACGCATGATAGTTAAAACGCAATCTAATTAAATCTCCGCACTCGCTAATTTTTCCAACGCAGCGACCAAGTATAAAAAAATGAGCGAGTGCGGAGATTTATTCTTATTAGATAGAGTTAGAACGTGTTGTTTTTGTGACTGTCTGATTCTTCATTAGTTTTTTTGTTTGGTCAATTTATATTCTCATTTGTCCGTAGACATGTGCCTTCAAAGCTGAATAGTTCAGTTCTACTGATAATACATAGCTATTAAAGAATTTCATTTTGTTCTTCTCTCTGAACGGTTCGATGTTCTTAAATATTCAGAAGTCAGTGAAATGAAAGTAAGATTTTGACATATAAACAACCCGCAGCTGTCATATCTGCTTATTTGTTGGCATCTAGCCAAATATCTTAATTAATTCCTCTATAAGTTCTTTAAAACGTTTTGTAACATTAAAAAAACTCCCGGTTTTTAGTCAAATATTTTGTGTGTGTAATGTACAGTACAAGTTCAAAAAAATTATCCAACTTTCAGAAAAATTGCATGTTTCCATCATACAAATTTGGCCAATACACATTAATACCCCTATATAAAAGTCAACAGATGTTCCAAAAACTGTAAATATGACTAATCACTCTTTCCTTATCAAAATCAGTTAAAACGAAACCTCCAAAACATTATTTCAGTTCTCTTCTTTCATTTCCACCCCATTAAAACTAAGAAATTTATTAGAAAGGGAAAGAAAAAAAGAAAAATTACACTTTAATTAAAGGGAACTATATTGAGCCATATATCAGCAGAATTTTTTTTTATTTTTAGAATATTTCTAAATGCAAAAAGAGGAAAATATTGTCATCTAATAGAAAGGGGTTGATTAACGATTGTTTGACATTTTGATTTATTATCCGATCTTATCTTGCTGAGGTTTTTTTTTATACATTTATCATGTAACTGTTTACCTCATGATTTGTTCAAACGGTTGAGAAGTATAGACAACCCCTAAACTTATCATGAGTAATGACATTTTACAAATACAAACATAAAACGGATCATCAATCACATTATTTACTAGTCATACTTAAGAAATAACCTCAAACACAAAAGAACTATCCTCTGACGCGAACTAATTAAGTTGTTCGATCTCAATAACAAAGAAATTTTGCCTTTTCTGTTTCGTAATTAACTTAGTTTTTAATTGTGAAAAAAATAAGTTCTTACAAACAAGTGCTGACAAATGAAAAAGAGACATAGGTGCAAAAGGTATTATTGAGAAAACTGACTTTTTGGGATTTGATTATATATCCATATAATGAGATGTAGGTAATTGAATCGAGCCATCAACCGAACAAAACCATAACAAAAAAAAACGGAAAAAAGACAAGTTTCTAATAGATACTAATAAAAATAAGAACCGGACAGGTATTTTTTTTATTAGTATTGGCTTTTGAATTCCTAACTGTTTTATTACAAAATAGCACTTCTCTATCAATGTAAGCATTATTCTTTGAAGTCTTAATAAAACAAGAGATTCCAAGAACCTCGCCACACAAAACAATGCAATTTTTATATTTACATTCATGTTTATTCCAATTGGTATTTTTTGCTTATTTAGTTGATCTTTTATAGAAGAAATTGAAAGTTTTCACACATAAAGTGCAAAGAGATATGGGTAAACAGCAACTGACCAAATCATAACAACAAAAAAATTAAAAAAAAAGATTTTATGAATACTAAGAAAAATAATAGCCTTCATTATACTGTCACTATTTTTAGTAATATTTGCTTTAAACTTCTCAACAAAGTAAATTGCTTCAAACTCCAAAAAATTCTATACCTCGATCTTAAAAAACAATAACTTGTGCCAGGGTATTAATTTAAAATGGTTTGGATGCTATTATCAAAAGAAATACCAAGTGAAGAGTCTTGATTAAACTAAAGGAACACAAGAGCCTAATTTATAACCTCACATCTATGCCATTTTTTTAAATATATTTTAATGTGTATTCCAATTGTATATGTAAATTATTTTTGTTGCTTTCTAGTTATTTATATGTTTTTTATAGCATTCAAGAAATATTCCAAAAATCCAGAAACAGGTAAACATTAGCACTTCATCGGCGACAAATGAAGTTTGTTGGTTATGTTGATTTAATTGCAGATCTGATCTTATTAATCAAATGAGATTTGCGTAATTTTTTTAATTTATTTATAGTAGATTCTATCTCATAAAAGATTTGGCAAAATTGCTGAGAAGTATAATGGATGATTGCCAAACTTTCTGAGAAATGGTATTATGATATTATACACACATAAATAAAGGCGACAGTAGTATACCGATGTTCAAACATAAATCTGTTTTAATAACAACTTATGGAAAAAGTAAAAACACACAAATACTAAACTCCGAGGAAAATTCAAAAAGGAAAATCAAAAATCAAAAGGCAAAATCAAAAGTCCAAACACATCAAACGAATGGATAACAACTGTCATATTCCTGACTTGGTACAGGCATTTTCTAATGTCGAAAATGGTGGATTGAACCTGTTTTATAGCTAGCTAAACCTCTCACTTTTATGACAGTCGCATCAAATTCCATTACATTTTCAACGACGAATGAACAAAACAAACATACTCAAAGAGTAAAAATGTCAAAAATAGGGGTACAGCAGTCAATAATGTGTTATCATCTTAATATCACTATAAAAACAACCAATGTAACGAAGAAGCACAAAAAGGCATACATCAAATTAAACATACTAATTTTGTTTTTCTTATACGACTTAATTTATGTATGTAAAGTCTACCCGTAAAGGATAAAAGGTTTTCAGTACTGGTGTAAAATTGCGCGTTTGAAATTCGCACAGGTAGACATAAAAATAATTTTGTCGTACAAAGTATGACGGCATACATACATGCAGAGTCATGTAAAGTAGATTTAACAAAAACAGATTTAACAGTAAAAGTAATAATAATAAATAAAATAATTGTATGGTTAAACGTATGACGGGATACATAAGTACAGTTACACGTCAAATGTATATAAAAAAAAAACAGACTTAACAGAAAAAGCTGTATTATTGAATAAAATAGTTTTGTCATTCATAGTATGTCAAGATCCATACGTAAAAGTAATATTAGTTAATGAAATAATTTCGTTCAAAGTATGTAGTTTTACATAACCAAAGAGTCACTTCAAAAGAATATCTTAAAAAAACGGCTTAACAATACAATTAATATTAATAAAGACAAATAAAAGAACACTATAACACGTTATTATTAAGATGATAACCAACGTCAGTACGCAAAATCTATACTTCGAGACCATCTTGTATTATTTGTAAAGTTGATACGGAATATTTATCAACAAGTTCTGGGTATCTTCCGATGAACTTTTTTAGAAAAAGGATGAGACGTTCTTTGACATACCCCTGGTTCATCCACTTTCTGCTCAGGCACTGGTGACGTTTTACAAAGTCTGAATAGGAGCTGCAAGCTCGTGAATACCTAGTAAGTTGGGAAATGTATATTCCATATGCAGGTGAAGTTGGTATATTACTACTAAGGTGGGGAAAATTGATAATTTCAAAATTAAAATCGTCTCGTTTGTCATAGATTCTGGTACTGAGATGACTGTGTATGTCAAATTCGAGGTATAAGTCTAAAAATGAGGCGGAGGAAGCCGTGTCTGTGGTCTCTTTAATTTCTAGTTCTGGTGGGTATATTAATGGAACCCAATCAGAAAAGTTCGGATTGTTAATGGAAAGAACATCATCAATATATCTGAAAGTGAAATTAAATAACCTATAGTTTTATAAATTGACCATCAACCCACTTATTTATGGTATGGTATCAATATTTCTGACCTGACACTACGTACTTTTATTGCTTAATTCTTTAGAATTTAATATGCAATGTTTCGGGGTTTTTTGGGAATAATCCCAGGTAAACCCTCATCAGAGGTCGACCTTTATATATTTATTTCGTATCTAGTATCATGGATAGATGTGTGTCTGTTTCATAACAGTTTTTTTTTCAAATTTACTACACGTGCATATAGGTCTACGTTGTAGCTAGTCTTTTTACAGATTAAAGAAACTGACGAAGTAGATCAGCACCTTTGGTTAATTATTCATATATATAATGAAAAGATTTATTGTCTTTATTCACGTGATCTAATCTATCATAAATCTACACGAGATCTAATAGAGATAGTAGTTATCAGTGCTATACTGTGGAATTCAACAGCAGACTGTCGTGTATGTTTTAACACCTATTTGATAATATACAAATGTCTCCATGTTTAACAATTGAAGAGGTTTGTGTAGATACCATGTCGGGTCTATACATGAATATACAGGAACCAACAACCTTATGTCATTACTATAATTTTTTATCATAGTCCTAAACATACATGAACTATTTGGCAATGGATGTTAAGCAACAATCAACCAATAATTCATCGCTGTATCATGTCAAACCTTACAAGGTAGCATGGAAACTGACTTAAACAAATATGATTGTCAATGAAATATGGAAGTTATACTATTATACTAGCAAACAACCTTATGGCACTACTATATCATAGTCCTAAACATACATGAAATATTTGCCACTGGATGTTAAGCAACCAACAATCAATAAGTCATCGCTGTATCATGTCAAACCTTACAAGTTAGCATGGAAACTGACTAACCAAATATGATTGTCAATGAACTATGGAAGTTATACTATTATACTAGCAAACAACCTTATGTCATTACTATATCATAGTCCAAAACATACATGAAATACTTGCCACTGGATGTTAAGCAACAACCAACTAAACATACATGAAATATTTGCCACTGGATGTTAAGCAGCCAACTATTAATAATGCATCGCTGTATCATGTCAAACCATAGAAGGTAGCATGGAAAATGACTAAAACAAATATGATTGTAAATGAACTATGGAAGTTATACTATAGTATACTAGCAAACAACCTTATGGCATTATACTATATCTTATATAGTCCTAAACATACATGAAATATATGCCACTGGATGCTTAGCAGCCAACAATTGATTATTCATCGCTGTATCATGTCAAACCTTACAAGGTAGCATGGAGCTGACTAAAACAAATATGATTGTCAATGAACTATGGAAGTTATACTATTATACTAGCAAACAACCTTATGGCACTACTATATCATAGTCCTAAACATACATGAAATATTTGCCACTGGATGTTAAGCAACCAACAATCAATAAGTCATCGCTGTATCATGTCAAACCTTACAAGTTAGCATGGAAACTGACTAAACAAATATGATTGTCAATGAACTATGGAAGTTATACTATTATACTAGCAAACAACCTTATGTCATTACTATATCATAGTCCAAAACATACATGAAATACTTGCCACTGGATGTTAAGCAACAAACAACCAATAATTCATCGCTGTATCATGTCAAACCTTACAAGGTAGCATGGAAACTGACTAAAACAGATATGATTGTCAATGACCTATGGAAGTTATACTATTATACTAGCAAACAACCTTATGTCATTATACTATATCTTATATAGTCCTAAACATACATGAAATATTTGCCACTGGATGTTAAGCAGTCAACAATTAATTATTCATCGCTGTATCATGTCAAACCATAGAAGGTAGCATGGAAACTGGTTAAAACAAATATGATTGTCAATGAACTATGGAAGTCATACTTATATACTAGTAAACAATCTTGTCATTACTATATCATGGTCTTAAACATACATGAGAAATTGGCAACAGGACGTTAAGCAACTAATATCGATACTAATTAGTATGTCAAGCCGTTTAAGGTTACATAGAAACTAATAACAAATAAATATGATTGTTAATGAACAACGAAAGTTATACTATTATACTAGCAACAGATCGTTGGCGTTTCAATGGGCAGAGTTGCCTCCCTGGAAATATCTGATATTGATATATTTGACCAAAATTATAGACAAAAAACAGAGAAATATGCTATAAAAATAATATTAAATTCCATTTAAGAATGAGAATTGATGGATTTAATAAATTTAATGAAGAAAGTGAACAAAGTGAACATTTATTTGAAATAGTACACTGTTTTCATTCCTTCGGAAGGTACGAGAATTCTTAGAAACAATAGCAACATGTACCAATGAGAAAATTGTATATAAACGGTATAAAGTATACATGTCTTGCACATTTCACCCTAACGAGACAGCTAGACTAGGTTAGCATAGATGCATAAATAAAGAAACCAAAGATTAGAAAACAAATGACTAAAATATTTTTGAATATCTTAACACGGTATTAACAAAATGTTGGTATATAATTCGGAAAGATCCGATTGCCAAAAAATAGATAAAAAAAAACTATCTAAATCCAAACTAGATAGTGGTTTAAAAAACAATAAGAATATTGGCAACATGATAATTAATCATTAAGCCGAAGACATTGATTTACAATACCCCACAACGGGAGGCTTTAGTATACAATCATTATACTGTGAAACAGATGTAATACCCCAGTCCCACTAGGCCACGATCGCACTACGATCTGTAAAAAAAATGAAAATGTTGACGATCGTAGTGCGATCGTGCAGATCGCAGTAAGGTCGTAGTGCGGTCGTGGTGAGGTCTTGATGATCGTGATGAGCGTGGCCAACTTTGAACATGTTACAAACAATCGTGGTGCCGTCGTGGCAAAATCAGGTCGTCGTAGAAGCGTAGTGAGAGCGCAGTAAGATCGTTGTAAGATCGCAAAGGTCGCTGAACCATCGTGGCGAGAGCGCGGCGAAAGCGTGATTCTTTTCGGAGAGACTACGCTACGATCTCACAGTGACGTTATCACGACCTCATTACGACCATCACGTTCTCACCGCGACCCAACTACGCTTCCACTACGACAATCACGTTCTCACCGCGACCCAACTACGCTTCCACTACGAATATACCACGCTGTTCACGACCATAGTACGATTCTATCACGCCCTTGCCGTCCTCATCACGCTCTTCTTACGACCTGACTACGTTCATACTACGATCATCATTCTCATTGTCATTTTCACATAAAATATATAAAAAAGCTCCCTAGATTTTGTTTGTCTGTATGTAATTATCCATTAGCCCTAACGGCTCAACCATGCTTCTCGTTTTTATATAGATTAGACCGGTTTTTTTTCCCCGTTTCAATGGTTTTACACTAGTAATTGTTTGAGCCCTTTATAGTTTGATGTTCGGTGTGAGCTCCGTGTTGAAGGCCGTACATTGACCCTTTAATGGTTTTCTTTTATATATTGTTACTTTGATGGAGATTTGTCTCATTGGCACTCATACCACATCTTCTAATATCATTTGACATATCTGTTTCATCTCTGCTATCATTCACTAATGTATCGTTATTCAGCTTTATGGACCAGCAATAGGTAATTTAGGTTGGATTGGTCGGTCCGACAGCTCTGCTTGATCAAGATTCGTTACTATCAGAGCTCCTTCTGCCTCTACATCAATCCCTACCACCACGCCCACGTGTTCTAGCAGATTTTGGTGGCATGACTGTATTGTTTCCGAGAAATCTACGTATTAATCAGATATAGAAGGAACTGTATTGATATGGAACACGATGTTATTGCTGAGAACGCAGTATGAACGTAGTATAATCGTGGTAAGAACGTGCTATAATCGCAGTAGAAGCGTGGTAAGGTCGTATTGCAATCGGAAAACTCGTGGTATGGTCGTAGTAAGAACGTGAAGAGCGTAGAAAGATCTTGATAAGCGTAGTGAGGTCGCAGAATAAGCGCGGTAAGAACGTGGTATAATCGTAGCGGGATCGTTGTAGAAGCGTAATGTGGACGTAGTAGCGTCGTGAAAGCAACGAAAATTTACATTTTCATGCCGCTCACACCGCGACCTCACGACGATCTGAATTTATTTTAGATCGCGGTGAGCGTGGTGTGATCGTGGTCTAGTGGGACTGGGGCTTAAAAAGACGCGATAAGCTTTCACGTACAAAGGAAAATCGAATGGTTCCGGTTATATTCATGTATAGACCCGACATGATATCTACACAAACCTCCTCAATTGTTAAACAGGGAGACATTTGTATATTATCAAATAGATGTTAAAACATACACGACAGTCTACTGTTGAATTCCACAGTATAGCACTGATAACTACTATCTCTATTACATCTCGTGTAGAGTTATGATAGATTAGATTACGTGAATAAAGACAATAAGTCTTTTCATTATATATATGAATAATTAACCAAAGGTGCTGATCTACTTCGTCAGTTTCTTTAGTCTGTAAAAAGACTAGCTACAACGTAGACCTATATGCACGTGTAGTAAATTTGAAAAAACTGTTATGAAACAGACACTGATGAGGGTTTACCTGGGATTATTCCCGAAAAAACCCGAAACATTGCATATTAAATTCTGAAGAATTAAGCAATAACAAGAACGTAGTGTCAGGTCAGAAATATTGATACCATACCATGAATAAGTGGGTTTATGGTCAATTTATAAAACTATTTAAAACGGTTTATGGTCAATTTATAAAACTTTTCGGAAAGGAGTACTAAGTACTGGACTATTTGTGTGGTGAAAAATTTTCTCGATGATGCGTACTTTCATAGATAACGAAGGATCATGGTCCGGTTGATTAAAATGGTTATAAAGAACCCTGAATTGTGGATTGTTTTATTGTCATTATACTGAAAACAAATAAATTCAAACACAAAAGAAACAACACCTTACACGAGCTAATGAAGTTGTTCAAACAAAACAATAGCTAAGTTTGGTCTTTCCTGATTGGATTGATTGTTCACATAGTTTTCATTATCAAATAAATACTTACTGACAAATCAAGTCGAAACGTAAACATAATTATTATCCGAGTAATAATCATTGACAGATTTTTTTTTTGATTTTTTTTTTAACATTTTTAAGATTCATTTTAATTATATATGCAAACACTGAGATTTGGGTTAAAACTTTTGAGACAGTAAAAAGTAAAATCACAAAAATACTGAACTCAGAGGAAAATTCAATCGGAAAGTCCCTAATCACATGGCAAAATCAAATGAAAAATAACATCAAACGAATGGACAACAACTGTCATATTTCTGACTTGGTACAAGCATTTTCAAATGTAGAAAATGGTGGATTGAACCTGGTTTTATAGCGCTAAACCTCTCACTTTTAAGACAGTCTCATCAAATAACCGAACGAAATAAAATCATTCGTTTTGAATAAACGGAAGAAGTAATTTGGTTGGTTTTTTTTGCAATTATATTAAATGTTCGAATTTAATCAATTAAATTTGCATTTTCTGTTTAAAGTCATACATCATAATTCCATCCCATTTTTAAGAAATGACATTTTACAAATACAAATATAAAACAGCCAATAAATAACTTTTAATTACGGCTGATGAATTATTTACCAATCATACTTAAGTAACTTCAAACTCAAAAGAAATATCCTCTAAAACGAGCTAATGAAGCTGTTCAAACTCAAACAACAAAGTCATTGGCCGATCCTGTTTGATGATTCACTTCGTTTTGATTGTTGAATAAATACATTGTACTTTTATTGACAAATCAAACAGAAAAAAACAAGTAAAATGGGTCTTCAACACGGCGAGAAAATCCCTCACCCGAAGGCGGGCTCCTGCTCGTCCCTAAGAACAAAGGTGTTTTCGCTTAGTGAAAATGAACGTCATACTTAATTTCAAAACATACAAATTAATTAAGATTAAATAAACATACAAGAAAAACGAAGGCCAGAGGCTCCTGACTTGGGACAGGTGCAGACAATTGAGGCGGGGTTAATTATGTTTTGTGAGATCTCGCTACAAAAAAAAAACGATCGCTCCAAACACAGAAAATTCAATATTGTTGTATTCGAACTAAAATATTTCTTACTTCGGTTACGATGGTGATTAATAAATGTTGAATGCTATCATTATAAGCAATACCAAGAGTCGTGATGAAACCAGTTGTTCTCAAAAGCCTAAAACCGCACCTAACATATCTATGGCATTTTGATATTTATATGCACATGTATTACAGTCTGTTGTGCATGGTTATTTGTTAATCTTGTAGATAACTTTTGTTGATTTCTCTCTCGATTTTTTTCTTCATGTTTTATGGTATTCAAGAAATATCTCAAGGGCAAAAGGAATAATAATTGGAATTTATTGCAAATAATGAATTGATGATTGATAGTTATGTTGGCGATTTACTGTTTATATAATCATCAACTGTTCAAATTGTAATAATTAAAATGAACTTTAAATCCATAAATGTTTTTGGAAAAATGGTTGACCACTAAACTTACCCTGAGATATGACATTTTATAAAAACAAACATAGAAAACAGATCATAAATCACTTTTAATTACGGCTTATGAACTGTTTACCAGTCATACTTATATTGTAGTAAATAACCTCAAACACATAAGAAATAACCTCTAACACGAGCTAATGAAGTTGTTCAAACTCAGCAACACAGAAGTTTGGCCTTTTCTGTTTGATGATTCACTTAGTTTTGATTATGAAAAATATATACGTTCTGACAAACAAGTGCTGACAAATCGAAAAGAAACGTTGAAACAATAATTATTTTGTAAAATATATTGAAAAGTTTACATATTTTTGGTTTAATCCTATATCCATATAATGAACTGTGAGTTAACACTATCGAGACCTAAACCGAAAAAACAAAACGACAAAAACAACAACATAAGTTTATAATGGATACTTTAACAAAATAATGAACTTCATTATCAGATATTCATTTTTATAAGAATTCGCTTTTTTCTTTCAAACATTTCGTTACAAAAAATTAATAATATTAATTATGGTTTAAGTAAATTTCGAACTAAAATTAATCTTACATCGGTCATCGTTATCATCAATATAAGTGTGGATGCTATCATCATAAGCAATAAGAATTGAGGAGTCTTGATGAAACAAAAGGTTTCTAAAAATCATAAAAGCTCACCTGACAAAACTATGTCATTTTGATTTTTTTCAATTATTTTGCAATCTGTTTTACTTATTTGTTGATCTTATATCTATCAGATCAATTTTGATTTTTCTCTCTATCTACATGTTTCATACCATTAAAAAAATCTAAAATATTCCAAAATGTCCAATAGTGGTTAAAACTAGAGGCTCTAAATAGCCTGTGTCGCTCACCTTGGTCTTTGTGAATATTAAAAAAAGGAAGAGGATGGATTCATGACAATATTGTGTTTTGGTGATGGTGATGTGTTTACACATCTAACTTTACTGAACATTCTTGCTGCTTAAAATTATCTCTATCTATAATGAACTTGGCCCAGTAGTTTCGGTGGAAAATGTTAGTAAAAATTTACAAATTTTATGAAAATTGTTAAAAATTTACTATAAAGGACCATTACTCCTTAGGGGGTCAATTGACCATTTCAGTCAAGTTGACTTATTTGTAAATCTTACTTTGCTGAACATTATTGCTGTTTACAGTTTATCTTTAACTATAATAATATTCAAGATACTAACCAAAAACAGCAAAATTTCCTTAAAACTAACAATTCAGGGTTAGCAACACAACAACTGGTAGTCCGATTCATCAGAAAATTTCAGAGCAGATAAATCTTGGTCTGATAAACAATTTTATCCCATGTCAGATTTGCTCTAAATGTTTTGGTTTTCATGTTTTAAGCCAAAAACTGCATTTTACCCCCATGTTCTATTTTTAGCCATGGCGGCCATCTTGGTTGGATGGCCGGGTCACCGGACACATTTTTCAAACTACATACCCTAAAGATGATTGTGGCCAAGTTTGGATTAATTTAGCCCAGTAGTTTCAGAGGAGAAGATTTTTGTAAAAGATGACTAAGATTTACGAAAAAATGGTTAAAAAATTGACTATAAAGGTCAATTACTCCTAAAGGGGTCAACTGACAATTTCGATCATGTTGACTTATTTGTAAATCTTACTTTGCTGAACATTATTGCTGTTTACAGCTTATCTCTATCTATAATAATATTCAAGATAAAAACCAAAAACAGCAAAATTTCCTTAAAATTACTAATTCAGGGTCAGCAACCTAACAACGGGTTGTCTGATTCATCTGAAAATTTCAGGGCAGGTAGATCTTGACCTATTTAACAATTTTTCCCTCATGTCAGATTTGCTCTAAATGCTTTGGTTTTTGAGTTATAAGCCAAAAACTGCATTTCACCCCTATGTTCTATTTTTAGCCATGGCGGCCATCTTGGATAGTTGACCGGGTCACCGGACACATTTTTTAAACTAGATACCCCAATGATGATTGTGGCCAAGTTTGGTTTAATTTGGCCCAGTAGTTTCAGAGGAGAAGATTTTTATAAAAGTTAACGACGACGGACGACAGACGCAGGACGACGGACGACGACGGACGACGGACGCCGTACGCAAAGTGATGGGAAAAGCTCACTTGGCCCTTCCGGCCAGGTGAGCTAAAAAAGGGTTATTCGTCATGTTGATTATTTGCAGAGCTTTTCGTGATTGCCATTTTAGTAATTTGCTGTTATGTTTTTTAATTCATCATGCAACTCTTTACTTATTCAACAGGTCAAGTTTGATTAATCAAGGAATTTTGCATAACCTGCTCTATTCAATATTCCAATCGATAAAGACTTTATACAAAATTGTTGAGAAGTTTGAGAAGATGACCTTTAAACTTTCTGAGAAATGACATTTTACAAATACAAACATAAAACAGATTATTAACCACTTTTAATTACGTCTTTAACATATATTATTTTCCAGTAATTATACATAAAAAATAACATCAAACACAAAAGAAATATCCTCTAACACGAGCTAATGAAGTTGTTCAAACTCAGCAACACAGAAGTTTTGCCTTTCCTGTTTGATGATTCACTTAGTTTTGAATGTGAGAAAAAAAAATACACTCTGACAAGCAAGTGCTGACAAATCTAAATAAACGGTGAACCAATAACTATCATTGACAGACATTAAAAGAACTAGCATTCATTAAATGTATGGCCTACTTATAGCATTGGAGCTAAAATGAATTAGTTATTTGAATAATATAATGTTGTCCTTGTCCATAAAAAATTCATGACAATAAAAAAAAATGCTTCATTCTGCAACTTCATTGAGGTGTAAATGCATTTACCGTACCACACATTTTGTATCATTTTTTTTAATATGATGTATCTGTGTTTGTTGTCTTACGTAGCGAGATTATTACTGTTACTGATCTGTCTTATTATTCGTTCAACTCTACTTTTTTTAAATTCCATTATTCCACTTGTTGAAAAAAATATTATGTTAAGAAAACAACCAAACTTAATTCAATGAAAAAGTTTTCTTATTGTTGAGTGGTGTTTTTGTTTGCATCTGTGTGCTTTTTTATGTCCTCAACTTAAAACGATTTTTTTTAAGTGTTAAGACCAAATTGGATTAAAACATTAATTTAGTTAAAATTTGGAATACTGATTTTTTTAGACTTCATTTAAACTAATGTCACTGTATGCAAAATTCTTCCATCTGTTTACCTTGTGAAATGCTTTATAAATCATGCATTGTAAGCAATAATATAAACTTTTTACATGTTTCTTTTTTCATACATTGATTTTTTGGTAGACGAAACACGTGTCAGGCGTAGATACAAAATTGAATCCTGGTATCTATAATGGGTTTATTTACAACTACTGGGTCAATGCCACTGCCGGTAGAGTTTTAATTCCCCGAGTTTATCACCAGCCCAGTAGCCAGCACTTCTGTGCTGACCTAAATTATCATTGATATGGTCACATTTATAAATTAACTGTTCACAAAACTTTTGAATTATTGAAATACAAAACTTTTAATTTTCGGAAAAACTAAAGATTTTCTTATCTTAGGTATAGATTACCTTAGCCGTATTTGGCACAACCTTTTGGAATTTTGGAACTTCAATGCTCTTTAATTTTGTGCTTGTTTGGCTTTATAACTATTTTGATATGAGCGACACTGATGAGTCTTATGTAGACAAAACGCGCGTCTGGCGTACTAAATGATAATCATGGTATCTTTGAAAATTAACAAGGCTTTTCTTCCTCAGGAATAGATTACCTTAGCTGTATTTTGCAAAACTTTTAGGAATTTTGGTCCTCAATGCTCTTCAACTTCGTACTTTATTTGGCCTTTTTAACTTTTTTGGATTCGAGCATCACTGATTAGTCTTTTGTAGACGAAACGCGCGTCTGGCGTAAATACAAAATTTAATCCTGGTTTTTATGATAAGTTTATTTACAACCATTGGGTAGATGCCACTGCTGGTGGAGTTTTAATTCCCCGAGGGTATCACCAGCCAAGAAGTCTTCACTTCTATGTTGACATGAATTATCATTGATATGGTCATATTTATAAAAGAGGGACGAAAGATACCAAAGGGATAGTCAAATTCATAAATCGAAAATAAACTGACAACGCCTGGCTAAAAATGAAAAAAGACAAACAGACAAACAATAGAACACATGACACAACATAGAAAACTAAAAAACACGAACCCCACCAAAAACTAGGGATGATCTCAGGTGCTCCGGAAGGGTAAGCAGATCCTGCTCCACATGTGGCACCCGTCGTGTTGCTTATTTATAAATATTTTGATTTGAGCGTCACTGATGAGTCTTATGTAGACGAAACGCGCGTCTGGCGTACTAAATTATAATCCTGGTACCTTTGATAATTATAACTAATTATGTTATAAAAAATCCGTTGAATAGTCCAATTCGGTAGGTCACATTCATGAAAGGGAAGGGGATTGTTGTTACGACGTAAGGAACATATCCGATATCATTTGTGAAACGGTTATTCTATAACGGTCAACCAACTCGTGATTAACTCCTAAGGCTTTTCTACCTCAGGAATAGATTATCTTTGCTGTATTTGGCAAAGCATTTAGGAATTTTGGTCCTCAATGCTTTTTTGGATACGAGCGTCACTGGTGAATCTTTGTAGACGAAAAGCGCGTTTGGCGTAAATTTTGGTCCTCAATGCTCTTCTCTTTCGTATTTTGATTAGCCTTCTTTTTATTTTTTATTTTTTTGGATACGAGCGTCACTGATGAATCTTTTGTAGACGAAACGCGCGTTTGGCGTAAATACATTTAATCCTGGCAATTATGATGAGTTTATTCACACCTTTTTCCGC
Organism: Mytilus edulis; assembly: GCA_019925275.1. Taxonomy (NCBI): domain Eukaryota; kingdom Metazoa; phylum Mollusca; class Bivalvia; order Mytilida; family Mytilidae; genus Mytilus; species Mytilus edulis. Next base: position 61,150,044 of record CM034355.1, read on the forward strand.
TCAAATCATTCATTTCCACCTAGAGACTTTGGGTGATTCATGAATGTTTGTTTTATTATATATATAATGAAATCATTTAAAAGTACCAACAAACAGGATAAGCAATGATCATTAGAAAATGTAGCTAGATTTTAACAAATTCATTTACGGAAGATCAAAGCTCGTTTGTTCCATATGATTTATTTTCGTTGTTTATTATATATGAATGATATGATGATGATTTATATTTGTTGGTGGTATATTGTTATTTGTTGTGGTTGAGTTGAAGCAGTGCCTATTGCTAAAATATCTCAATGTTGAATCTGCCTTTACTTGAAGCTTTCTGCAATAAAACACTTTTACTGCCAATAAACTTTCTTAAATGTCTAAGATATTATGCACTTGACAACGGCTGTATAGATAATGTTTTCCAATCAATAAACATATTTGTGGTGGGGTTCGTGTTGTATTTTATTAAGTTTTTTCTGTTGTGTCTTGTGTACTATTGTTTGTCTGTTTGTCTGTTTCTTTTTTAGCCATGGCGTTGTCATTTTATTTCCGATCTTTGAATTAGAATGTCCCTCTGTTATCTTTCGCCCCTCTTGTAATGTAGATTTTTTCCGTCTTTTTAAACCAGTAAGATCAGAACCATTCCACGATGAAAATAAGAAACGCCTTCAAATTAAGTTTTCACACCAACAAACCGATGCTATCAATATCAGCTACGTTTTACATCACAAAAAAGTAACATATAAAATTCCGTTTTATTTTTTATTTTCCAAATCAGTCTGTTCCTCTTGACAGATACACCAAATCCATTGCACCTAAAATCTATAACTATAAACTACGATTGGGAAACCTTGATTTAGAATAATACTTGCAAACCCCTCTGACATGTGATTGTTCCAACTTTCCGTATATAAACAACATCATGTCCATGTACTTACTAATGGTCTCATTACAACATAAATATCTCCGAAAGGTGGTTTCTAATGGTCCTAAATTAAAAGAGCTACACAATATTTATTAAAACAATAACTTTAAATTATATTTTTTACAGTGAGGACTATGTCAGAGCATGGACATAACGAGAAAAGGTTGAATAAGAAATGAGTGAAATCAATTAGGTGTTTGATACAACGTTGACAAATTGTGTAAATGTTCGGATCAAGTCCGTAGTAAATGTCTAAATTTCCTATACGATTAATAGTTGTTATTCCTGAAGACAGAGCTTCAAACAATTTATTTTTTATGTATGTTAATCCTATTAATATGAGTGTCTTATCACAGTATAGGCAATTTATATACAATCGGATGATCCAAAGTACACACAAGTAATTTTTGATATGGGTGAGATCTTGACAAAGTCCTTTATGGCCTTATTGAACATTCCATTGGGCAACAAAACTGAGGACTTACCTTGTTTAATTGAATACTTAAAACTTTTATTTAATTCTAACCAGATGATAAAACATCCTACATCGCAGAACAAGCAACCAGTTTGATTTAGTTTTTCATTGACTACATATTTGTTGAATTCGAAAGTCGAATTATGCGACAGGTTACATGCATTCCTATGGAAACCAACTGTGCTCATCTCCTTACCGACCATTTCTTATTTCAATATGAGTCTGAGTTCCTACATATATACTTGTGAAAACAAGAAGAACAAAGAATCTACATCATTTATTTTCACATACAGGTATAATCATTTGTGCCCTCCATAAAAAATTTAAACTGTTCTGATTTGGTCCAATTAGTACAAATGTATAATATCCTCTTAAACAATATATCAAATAAACCACAGATTTAGCTTCTGTCTCTTGCTCAACAAATATCTAGAATAAAATCCAGCGTCATCTCAGTACTGGAAACTACGACAAACGTGACGATTTGAATTATTATAATAAATTTACATAACCTTAGCAGCAATATACTGACTTCAGTCACGTTTGAAGTAACATTTTTCGACTGATATATGATGCTATTCAAGAGCTTGCCACTGCTACTCAAACATTGTTAAACGTCATCGGTGTCTGCATGTAATGAGCCCGGGGATGGTTGAAGAAAGATTTGCTCCATTTCTCAAAAACATTATCGGAAAGTACCAAGGCATAATAGAAGATAGCTAATATTTAATACAGGAAAGTTTTACATAATAATACATTCAATGTGAAAAGATTGTCTATCGTTTTATTTATTTGATAGTGTTCGCTATAATTGTATTTGAATTATCAGTTTCATGTTGGTCTTTTTACATCTAATGTTTTGCTTAGGGCGTTCCTAATTTGCGGGGAGCCAGATTTACAATACGAGCGCAGGAGGTTATTGTAATGATGTGTATATTTTCTATAACCTTTTAATTTACTTAATTACATGACCTCATGTTGAACCATACTGTAATATTATCTACAAAAAAAAACACATATTTTTAGTTAAAATTTAACACGAACGTTGTAGGGCTGTTACTACACCCAAAACTCCATAAGGAACGTTTTTTTTACAAATAGAATTTTGTCTCGATCGTTCCTGAAGGTTTTTCAAAAATGTATTTTGTTTGCATTGAGAGTATACCAAACCCTTTCAATACACCGATATTTTATTTTTTATCACTTCACATTCTTGAGGGTGAAAGTTAAAATCGTGCTTTTTGAAGAGTTTTTCATGAAGTGGTGACTATTTTGGTGTGAAGAAATATATTCTTAATGGATAATAATTGCAGACGAGCAGTAACAGTTCTTTCCATTTGTGCCTTACGATTTGAACATACATACTGAAGGTTAGAAACACAATTCCGCTTCAATCATTCTGTACGCAGGTAATGGACAACTCAATTAAATAAATAAGCTTTGATATTGAGTGTGAATGCGAAAACATTCTGTTTTGGCTTGCTTCAATGTTGATGGATTCAAAAGCTTTGATTAAGTGAAAACTAAATAAACTATGAATCAGATAGGGATTTTAATGTCATAATTACTGTTTTGTGGTTATCTGTACAGAAATGGATTGGAATTGCTTGTTGTAATATAGAAATAAACTGTCCAATGAGTACATGCAGTGCACTTTTTACTCTAATGGATGTCGGAAACAATTATATTTGATAAAAGAGAAAATGAGTGCGGTTAATCGGTTCTTTGTTCAGATTTGTCAGATTCATTGTTGGATACCACAGAACTATGCACTATATTGTATCCAGTATAACAAAGCATTACTAACCAAGGTTAGTCAGGGCGTATGACTCCAGTTTTTTCCCCATTTTTTAACTAATTATATCCAACATTTAAATAATGCATTTATAGAGGTCAGTTGCAGTGTGTGAACACTAAAAGCTAATTAATATCAATAAGTATCACAATATTTGCTGATTAACTTTGTCTATCTTCGTCATTAAAACTTTAGTCACGTCTCAGCCATTAAGCTGGTCCCACGTGCCAGATCATCTCCCTGTTCTCTCCCTGTGTTAATAAGATGACTGCTGCTTAGACCGTGAGATCATAATACTTCCATTTTACCATCTCGTTCTTGAACTCAGTAACTTCTGGTATATTAAAGTGCAAATTCCATATACTAGTACTCACAATACATGTATTCACTTACTAGATGCTGTTCCAAAGACAGAGAGTCATTTTTCGATATTTGAAACAAATACCTTCCGATCGCCACTGTCTCGCAACTTTGTTCAAACTGGTTATTAAGATAGCAACATTGCACGTATGTAACTATTTTCTGTTCACCGACATCGAAGGAGTCTAGATCTTTGTTAGCCTTGTCCCATTGATCTTTATTCAATCTTGACAAACCAACTCTCTCGTCAGAAGCCTGCAGTTCGGTGGTTGTTGTCTGCTGTGGTATGACATACTTGTTTTTCGTGTATTTATTTTCTACAAAAATAAGGCCGTCAGTTTTCTCGTTTCATATTTGTTATTTACAGGCCTTTAATAACTCACTATGCGGTATTGATTTTGCTCATACTTGAAGGCCGTGTAGTGACCTATAGTTATAGACTTACATGTCATTTGGTCTCTTGTAGAGAGTTATCTCATTGGCAATCCTAGCATATTTTATTATCTTTGTATTGTGAAACCTATTTTTATCAAACGGTATTAACGTTAAACCCGACCCCCGTAAAAAAAACATCGTAAACCGCTACCAAAGTTTCATTAATCCTCTAAACTTTACGCCGGACCCTCGGAACTTAAAAAAATAATTAAAGGTCCGTTAATATACGTTTCTCATTGAACATTAGGTTCCATATGTAAGACATATTATATTCTAAGTATATGCCGCGTGCAAAATGAAATTCTTCTTTAAAAAGAGTAACTTTCTATTAATTACTAATAGCGGGAAACACTTGGCTAGTGATTAATTTTTGCGTTGTTGAATTGGCATGTAAAATTATCATGTACAGCATTTTTTTAATTTTGGTTTTTATAGCCTTGAAGTTTCACCATTACTTATTATCTACCATGAAATTACTAACTACAATTAGATATTAATTTCGCAACGTCTTCATTGTTATGCTCATTGGTGAAAGGTTTTTGTTCCTAATGATGATAATTTTAAATTCTGTTCAAAGAAACTTGCTTGGAAAATAATTATGCATTTCCTTCCGCATTCATAGATTTTACAGATACAAAATGTTATTATAATTTTAAAACAAAGACTAAAATACACGCTTTAAAAAGCACATGTTTTGTAATGCATATCACCTGCGCTCAGATTCCAAATTTGCGTTGTTATTATACATGAAACAGATTATTCATTTAAGATTGATCTGTAAGTGTCTACACTGCTACAGAAAATTGAGATTTGAAATGATAAGATTTTACTTTTACTTTTATTTTTAAAGATGCAGCTAGGATATACGTTAAGTTTATATCACCCGAACAACACAGAAATCTAGACAACAAAAGGTCAAAAAATCAGACTTGTCATTTCTGACTAACTCATCCGATGATACATATATATTTGCTCTTTTTACAATGAGTTCGTGTTATAATGGGTTCGTGCTGCTCAGTCTTGAGTTTTCTATTTTGTGTTTAGTGAACTGTTGTTTGTCTGTTGTGCCTTTTCTAGTTCATCATTGCTTTTCCGTTTATGTTTGGCTTATGAATTTGAATTCCACTTTGGTATCTTTCGCCTCTCTTTTAGAAACACGACATAAACAGACGTGAAACGTGCAATGGGAGTATTGCATTCCTGTTCAACTAACGAAACAGTGAAATAATCAAGTTTGCAAGTGTTATGTCACACAAACTATTTATAAAAGAAACGGCTTTAGATGAAATTGCGCTGTTTATTGGATTGATTAAATAGTTTATTTAGATCCTTCAGTCTTGATATCACATTATACACGTGTCATTTGGGTTATCAAACATCGATGCATGCTACCATACAATGTAGCTTGATTTTGTTCTAAGTGACCCATCATAGATAAGATACGTCGAGACAGTTATTGCCCCTTAGCACTAAACCATGACAACCGATAATTGTATGTTGTCAGACGGGAACTGCAAATAGATTTGTTTTACCAAATGTTATTCTGTTGCTGTACGTGATAAATAAAAAAAAACTTAATTGCTATTGAAGGTTGACAGAGCAAAATCTTCATTCATCACAAGTTTCGTAGATTTTGAAATTTATAATGAAATACATTATGGGTGATAAAAGTATATGTTGGGTGTAAGTCAATAAGACAACTCAACAACAAAGTAAAACGAATCACGACATCTCAAGGTCACTGTTGGTCTCAATGTCAAGCTTGGAATAGAGCTAGTTGAACATTCAGGGTCTACTCAACGGCACAATCTGTCAAGGACACAAGGTTGTAAAGGATCATATACTCAGCTTTGAATGTGAGATTTTCTCTCTACATTGTAGCCCTATTTGTAACCTGTGCTGTGTTCTGCTCTTTGGTCGAGTTGTTGTCTCTTTGACACCTTCCCTGATTTTTTGTTCATAATTCTACAATAGGTGACTCAATACTCACTTATATTGTTTCAACCATGGTCACCGTCTTGAAGGGTTAAGTGTATGCTTACCGACATTACAGTTTCTTGATTCGTTAGATTTTCCACCATATTTTAAACGTTTAAAGGGGCAGTAGCTACGAGATATATAAAAAATCTAAAGTATGATTTTTTTTAGTTCAATCATTAATGAAAGTGAAAAAGATTCAACCATACTATACATAACAACAACAGCCATATTCTTTACTTGTGCAGGTATTTTTTCGATGAAAATATGTGATTAAATCTGGTTTAAAAGCTAGCTAAACTTCCAACTTGTAACAGTAATCTTCAGTAATCAAAATCATAATATTTATGTTACTTGAATAAAATTGCTGGTGGTCAAGTATCTGTACAGTGACAGAAACCATATCATTACATTTGAAAGGGTTTTTATAATGTACGTTAAAAGGCAGATTTATAAAGAATATAAACAATATAACTGCAAATACAATACTTGAGAAAATATTAACAAATAATAAGCTGAGCTTTGATTACAGATATTACACTCAAAAAAACACTTTGATCTTGAATATTGTTATTTTCCATGATATTTATCATAAAGTTACATTAAACAGACTTCATTATTATTGTTTTGCTTTATGATATACCTGACTCAAAACATATGTTTCTGAATGGACTTTTCTTTAATATCCATTATTGTAATTTATAAGATTTAATGCCTTGTGATAAACTTTATGAGTTATTTTAAAGAAAATGTATATAAACTGTTCTGAATATCGCAATTAAAACTGGCAGTCTGAATGACTTTTTTTCCTTTTAGTATAGTATTTGGCCGCGGCATCTTTAAATGCTATATAACTGTTTCTTTATTGATAATATTGCTGATATTGATTTTCTTTTTTAATAACTACCAACATCGGATTCTAGGAAATTTTCGTCTTGGCACGATCGGGTTGAAAACTAAAACCATGAACTAGACGTATTGCTGAATTTCTGATTCGATTCCGTTAGTGTGATTCTCATGCAGTGCGTACCTAGATAATTCATGAATTTTTATGAGTTAACTGTTTCAGTCATGGAATACTAAAAGTAAGTCAGGTGTTTATTCAAAATTTAGTCCTTGCCGTCGGAATATTTCAGTAGGTGCTAGGAATTCCTTTGAATATTTTCGGTTCTGACTAAACCCTCACTCACTTTACAGTTTGTCTTCTTCCTCGACTTATGAGTTTGAAGTTTGAATTTTTATTTTGGACTTTTCGCCTCTCATTTCCTATTTTAACAGGTTTTGTGTGTCCGAAACGCTTTTCATGATTTTGTTTATCAAGAACGCTCAAACACAAACATTTTAAAACAGGAATGTGTTAATACAAAGAAACGTTAGGAACTGAATTTAAAAGGTTACCAAATTATAAAGCAACATTCAGCTACGACCATTTCTGTCTTAAGAAGTCGAAACCGTTATAAAGTGATTTCTTAATTTATCAACAGGCCGGGACATTGCGGGAAATATTCTAATAATATTGTCGATTCCTGTACATCCTGGTAATCACCACAGATACATGTAAAACAATGTTAATCTGGCTCAATTTTATCATACATGTGTATCTCTGCTGGCGAAGGTTCCCGTGGGTATTGTCAACCAGAAAAAAAAATGCATTAGTGTGACGTCCATTTTTTCCTGAACTAGTACACATTTTTGTTGAGGGGCCAGCTGAAGAGCGCCTACGGGTGAAGATTTTTTTCTCTGTGTTGAAAATCCATAGGTGGCCTACGACTGTTCTCTGCTCTCCTTTACACATTCCCAACCGTTTTCACTCTCATTTTTTTTAACATTACAGCTACATCTTCTGTTTGGCTATAAACACGACCAGCTTTCATTATTTTCCTAAAATACAAATTCTGTTTGAAAATAACTTGCAGCAACATGCCATTCTGTATTGAACTGAAACATGAACTAATAGTGGTATACTACTACGTCATTCGGTCTCGAATATATATAACAACTTTGGATGATTAAAAAATATTACAAGCTTCTATATACATAACATTAGATTTCGTGTCATAATTGAACAAAATACTAAATTTATTATTTTTAATATCAGTTTTATTATCATTACCTGGATGGCGTCGCACAAATTTGCTAATTTGTGAAATGGCAACACAAAATTATTATAATAAATAAATGTTTATTTAGATGATAATCCACATTACATGCAGTAATAAACATTATTATGTAATGCATTTTCTACAATCACATACTGACAGCTACTGGTTCTTACCTACCAGAAACAACGCCTATTCGTACAACATACATTCTATAGTGCGAATGATTCAACTCTCTGTTGCTGACTTCGACGAGTATGCAAATTGTTCTATTAATAAACACAGTTGTAATATTCTTGTATATATAAACTGCTTCTCTGTGTCGTTAGTTGTATATCATACTAAGACTTAAACATGGAGAATAATAACGGAGATGAAGAGAACGGAAAATTTGAACAACAAAATGACGAACTCGGAGTTAAAAAGCAATTTAACATGCAAATGATATTAAGTAGGATAAAAGATGCGATTATAAAGTTCTACCGTGTTTGTAAATCCATTGGTGGATTAATTATATTGTTAGTTATATACAGTATCTTAGGCGCATTACTATTCCAAAGTATTGAATCTGAAAATGAGTTAGAAGCGAAGCACGATATGAAAATGACCAGAGAAAATTATATTAGATTTTTTTACGTGGAAGCAAAAAATTTCTGGGTGAATTATACAACATACAATGACACGTGGATTAATCAAACTAGAAAGTTATTAATGCAATATGAATCAGAGGTCCGCAGTCGTGGAACAGTTGCTGGTCCAGACACTGTGTGGACTTTCTGGAGCGCCTTGTTCTTCTGTGGGACTATTTATACAACTATTGGTGAGTATCAATGGATGTATGCATTCATTGGAAGTTTTAGTTCCGTATGGTTGCAAAAAAACTAAAAAGACCACTTCTACTTACAGGGAAAGGGGTAACATTTTTTAATTCATTCTAAGTTAAGAAATAGATCCCATTACGCACAATTCTGATTCCCTGTACTGGTTTGACTATTGTGTTTTTGATTTTAATAGCTCATCAAAGTTGATTTCAGGTTTTGGGATTTTAAATGTTTTGTCCTCGAGTAACACTGATGTGACATGACTTATTGAAATGCTCAGGTGCAGTAAAATTTGTACTGTTTTAATCAGAATATAAAACATTAACTATATATAAAATACAATTAAATTAAGGCTTTTGGAGATGATGTTTACTGCTCTGTTTTGTTTTAGCAGTGGATTGTTATTTGTCTTTTCTTCTATTTTGTACATTGTGATGTCCGTCTTTTCTTCGAGTTAAGTTTTGAGTGTCCCTTTATATTTTCATACTTATTCATTCTTTCAGGAGAACAATGCATAAATGTCTCGTATGATGAGTAAGTCTTGTACATTGTCACACCAAGTATAATAACGAGTTTTCCAAAATTTTCATTTGAATAGATAACAATGTCTGGTAACGTTGGAGTTTCTAAATTTATTCTTTGAAATCAATAGTTTGACATTATAATTTCAAGAGGTTTATAAATTTATAAAGCAGGAACATATTTTATATGATTTAATTGCATATAAATAGAAATTTAGATCGAAAGATAGAAGCTTATCTTTATAATGATTGAAAAAGAGGATATCATCTTCTAAGTACAATATTTCATGGCACTCGAGCTTGCCGCTATCATCATTGCAAATTGATTTAGAGGAAACCAAAGGTTCAATTTAGGGGAAAAAAAAACTCTTTTTTTTAGTTAACAAAACACATAGTTCTCTTCACTTTTGTTTGTGAAATTTATTAAGAAAGAAGGGATGTATATATAACGAACCGATAATAAATCGCTGATGATATTTGACAGTCATGTACACTTGACATTTAGATGGTGCCAAGCTGCTTTGTATGCTAATTACAAATGCTCCTGATAAGAATATAATTAATAAGTGTTGTGTTAACACTGTAGGAATATATATCAATTAATAATCTAGGGAATAGTTGTTTGAGGTTTCTGTTTACCTTTTCCCTGCCACATGAAAGTATCGCATCTGTAACGTATATTGCTAGGTAATAAGTATCAATTAGGTCGTTATTACCTAATAAAACATACTCGAAACTATTATCTGATAGATATTCGATAAATAATTCGGATTGGTGTTTCTTATCTGGTGCAAACAATGCAAGTGTTGTAATGGTACTGTAATACATTGCACCTGTATAGACATATTGATTTTTGGATTTGCGATAAAACGAAACATGTATTCCATGGGAATTCTAATGGCTCTGGTTGTTAGGAGACAAGTACTTCGCACCTGCATAGACACATTGCTTTTTAAATTGGCGATAAAACGTAACATTCATTCCATGGGAATTCTCAGGGTACTGATTGTTGGGGTACAAAAGAAGATTGTACATGTATTCCATCCAAAATCTTAGGTTACTGATTAATTCACAGACAACAGATACATCTCCCTATTCGTTTTAAATTTCCGTAACTTTCCATGATAACAAGATGTAATATCTCAAAATGATCGGACACATCAATGCATCCCACTTTTCCTCGAATGTTACCTACCGAATAAGACTTTTCATTGGATTCTTACCTACATGAGCGACAAGAAAAGGTGCTGAATCTGCTTAGTACCCTTCTAGAGCATAATAAATCACCCACGGTTTGGTGGGGTTCGTGTTGCTTGGGTTTTAGTTTTCTTTGTTGTGTTCTGTGTACTGACGATCTCATCGTTGTTTTTCGTTGTTTGCCACGACTTTGACAGTTTCTTTTCGACTTATGATTTTAAATATCGCTTCTCTTTTACTGTTATAACTTAAGATTCACGTATAAAATTGTAAAGAATAGGGATTAATACTAAACAAGCATACACACAATTCTCCAATTGGAAATTTGGAAACGACAAAAAGAGAAATACAATAAGGGGTGGCGAGGATTTTACCCCATAAGACATGGATTTTTTGTTTAAGTTTACACTTTTTGACTTTTCTTTATGTATGCATCGTAAAAATATTTGACTTTTTTTTACCATAACAAATCTTAACTTTAATTATATCTGTTTACGCCACACACCCTGAGACAAGTGCAAATCCGAATTAAAACTATTTTAAAAAGAGAAAATGAAGTCATTCAATCTGTTATAATGATTCCATGGTTTCGATATTCAAGAATTGAATTTGTGAAAAAGATAAGACAATATTAAAACAGTAAAATTCTCACAATAGTGGCAGTTTGAAGGAAAACATTACTTATATATTATTCCACATTAATGTTTGATAACATTCATCCTTTTCGTATAAGAATTACAGAAACCGTTTAATCATCTACAATAGAGGATGAATATATCTGTCGGAGATAAGATAATGATGATGAACTCTATGGCTAGAGGTCATTAACCTCTGTATATCAATTAGCGCTTAAATGTTATTTTAAGTTATTGATCTCTCTAATTAGATTTGGCTATTTGCAGTTAGAAAATAACAAAAAATATTAGTGTTTAATGGAACGTTTAATTCTTATTGCTACCGATGGTGCAGAAAAAATAACAAAAACACGCATCATACAGACAACTCTATAGCAGCTGACAGCTGTCTAAGAATCCTCCAAGGACGGCAGTTATCTCCAGATAGACGTCAATAATGTTCTGTTTGTGTTTAGATCGATGTGGGTAACATATAGATCTAACGTATCTGTACTGGGCACTATGATGTCATGGTGGCATCTTGACTTTCCAGTAATAATATACATTTTTGTGTTGTACATCTTTGTATGTTGTTTATTGCCAAATAAACAGGGTTATTCTCATATGAAAATAAATAGTATGATTGGCAATAAGACAACTCTTCATCTAAGCTGTATTTGGCAAAACTTTTTGTAATGTTGGTCCTCAATGCTCTTCAACTTCGTACTTTATTTGGCCTTTTTAACTTTTTTGGATTCGAGTCACTAATGAGTCTTTTGTAGAAGAAACTCGCGTCTGGCGTATATACAAAATTTAGTCCTGGTATCTATGATGAGTTTAATTACAACTCTTCATCATAGAACTTTGTAGAAACTAACAGCTGTAGGTCATCGTTAGGCCTTCAACAATAAGCATAATGCATACCGCATAGTAAGCTACATGTATACAACGTCCCGAAATGACAATCTTTACAGTTTATAGATGGCTTGAATAAAAAAAAAAAAGAAACATCGGGCCAACGGTGCTAGACTTCACATACTAGTTCACGTTACTAGAAATGTCAGCGTTGTATAACAGTTCAAAACATATATATGGTCATGCGACAAAATTTAACTTATGCAGTTATGAAACAAAACGAAAAAGTCTATTTTTTCGCTTAATGTCAACTTTTTTGTTTCATTGAATTGGATCACAAAAATCATAAGCACATGTGCAATAAGTATTTCTAAACTCTTTGTTCAATCAAGTGTTTAAATGAAGTCATAAAAAATTGAATGTACAAACAGAGTTGTTGAGAACTGTGGTATTTCGGTTAAATGAAAAGAAATTTAAGGTAATACTCTTATTTATCTTAAAATGACATTTTCCCCAAATGTATTAGTCAATAACACTGATGGCTAGAATCAACCTAGCAGCCACTCAACTAACAGTCAGTTTTTAAATACATTGACAAACCTTAAGTGTGGCTGATAGCTTGATTCTAGCAAGCTAGTGAGCATTTATTAGGCATCCAATCGGCATTAAAAATAAGAAATATTATGCATTAATTTGCTTTCAAAGCATTGCATAAGCATGAAATTTAATCTTTCTACACAAAAAAATGGATTGCACCATTATATTATTATAATTCAACATCTTTATGGCCAAAAACAGAAGGAAAATGCGTAACGGTTCTTTAAGAACCTTTAAAATCACTATAGAAACCTTGACCTGTCCAATTAATTAAGCTGGGCTTAAAAGAAATAATGATGTTGACGTACATTTTTAAAAGACCACAATTCGAAATTTATCAGTTTTGCCGAAACGCACACACACAATATTTACGTTAACAGTTTTAGTCCTTTCCTTTTTTGTCATACGTTTATTTAATATGCATAATCTTCTTCTTACAGGTTATGGAAACATAGTACCGCTTACTGGAATTGGCAAATTTATAGCCATGGTTTATGCTGTATTGGGCATACCTCTCGCGTTGCTAGTATTGGCAGAAGTTGGTAGACGATTTACTGTCCTTCTTAAATGGATGTATGCACGTGCACGTCGATACTACTACACTGGAACCTTCCGCAAAAAAGTAATTAGACAAGTCCGAAGTCGCCTGAGCAGTAGAAAAAGTAATAAACAGAGCGTTCAGAATGCAGAAAATGGAACATGTAGTAACGAAATAGACCAATCTACAAAGAAAAAAAAGCAAGAGCGAAGAGTCAATAGTGTTTGTAAAAAAACAATCTGAAATAAGTCCTTCTCCAAATTCGAGTTTAAAATCAAAAACCGGAAGTGACGATTCTTTAGATGAATCACCTGATGTCCAGTCGACTTTGTCTTCAACAGATCGCGTAAAAGTTATGTATGACATAGAGATTGATGACTCTTTCAACTTGCCAATATCAATTGCTTGCATAATATTACTGATTTATATTTTTCTTGGTGCAATCATGTACAAATTTTGGGAATCATGGGATTTCTTGGATTGCATATATTTTGTATTTATATCTATAAGTACTATTGGATTTGGGGATGTAGTACCTGAGCATCCGAAATATTTTCTCATCTCCGCAATATATTTATTCATGGGTCTTTCCTTAGTTTCCATGTGCGTTAATGTTGGAATCGAATTCTTCACTGTTCAAATAGACAAAGCGAAAGATCATATGAATAAAGCTAGAGAACGAGTTGTTGAGGCGGGAAAAGAAAAGATGGCCTCTGTCGGCAAAGAAATGAATAAAGCAAAAGACAAAGTGTCGAAAGCAGGGACCAGTGCGAAGGGTAAAATATCAGAAGTAAAGAAAAACATTGAAACTAATATTCAAAACGAATTAAAGAGGGCAAAAAAACATTCTTTAGATTCATCTGAGAGCAGATCAAAAGAAAACACACCAAAGCCGTAGTTATTCCATATGTTACAAATGGCTTCTGCTACAAGTGACGCAAAAACTGTTCGATATTTCCACATACAATTTCATGTTTTGTTTTTGTTCCCTGATTTAAGTCTCTACTACATTCCGTCCACTTTTGAGACTGTTTTCAGTATGAATGTTCAGTTGTTAAATTGTTTTCCGTGTGATTTCATCAAAGTGGAAGATTACACAACAAATAGTGCTTTAATGAAGCGAAAGCACTGTGTGACGTTACACAAACACAGCTCTCGACGTAATTACAATTTGTACATCAACCTTCTTGCCATCTGTCTAAAATTGTTTTTCAAATCATCATTAAGCAGATGTATTTAACGTTAGCGTTAGCTTTCTACCTCTTCGATTTTTTGTAAATATAAATGTAAAATACAGAAAACATGTGCGAATATTCTTTGTGGGGTTGATTCCCAGAGATTAAAACTCAGTTTGTTGTTGGTAAATGTGAAATGCTGACTGTTGTTATACTTATAAATTTGGAAAGAACTCAACATTTTTTAAACTATGTCATACGAAACAAAAATAGTTCGCTACTCGAAAAAAAACAAATTATATCATAGTTCTTTCAAAAAACAACGGATGTATATTGTTGGCATTCATCACACCCTGAAATGTACTACATTATTGGCATTTTTCACAGCCCTGAGATGTACTATTTGTATAATTGTTGGCATTCTTAACACCCCTAAGATATACTATATTCTTCATATTCTTCACACCCCCTAGATGTACTATATAATTATTTTTCGCATTCTCCGTACCTCTTAGACGTACTATATTCTTCGCATTCTCCGTACCTCTTAGACGTACTATATTATTCGCATTCGACACCCGACTGAGACGTACTATATTCTTCGCATTCGTCACATCTCTGAAATGTAATATATCCTTCGCATTCTTCACACTCGAGATGTACTATATCCTTCGCATTCTTCACACCCCTCAGACGTTCTATATTCTTCGCATTATTCACACCCCTTAGATGTACAATATCCGTCGCATTCTTCACACCCCTCAGACGTTCTATATTCTTCGCATTCGTCACACCCCCGAGATGTACAATATCCGTCGCATACTTCACACCCCTGAGATGTACTATACTCTTCGCATTCTTCACACCCCTCAGACGTTCTATATTCTTCGCATTATTCACATCCCTGAGATGTACTACATTCATCGCATTCTTCACACCCCTCAGACGTTCTATATTCTTCGCATTCTTCACACCCCTCAGACGTTCTATATTCTTCGCATTCTTCACACCCCTCAGACGTTCTATATTCTTCGCATTATTCACATCCCTGAGATGTACACGCAACGATGTTTTTGTCTTCATCTTAATGAAAAGTTTACATATTAAAAGTGATTGCTTCATATTCAAATATATTCCTTTCGACAAGTTTGCAACCGTTGAGTTTTAATAAAGTTATAATTATAAACAAATAAAAGGGTTAGATAGTATTACCTCAACCTTTTTCCCCTTGAATATATGGGCTATAATAAAACAAGGATTTGTATAGTTACAAATATACAAATCCTTGAATAAAACAAAACAATATATTCATTTTGTAAAGCCGATAACCCAGACAGCTCGAAGGACACCGGATTTTAATAAGTTGAAAATACAATTCATAAGCATAAATACATAAATAAATCAATACAATTATAGATGATTACTGAATGCTGATATATGGCATATATGTTGTATTTTTTTTAAAATACCAAATAATTTCAAAGGCTCTTTCATCGACGATCCCACCGGCCAGGAACAACCAACTAAAACGAGTTAACTCGGGTCAACTTTAAATACCAAATATGCACTTGGAAAAAAGTTGGAAACCCGCGTCCAAACCCTATTCTCGGAAGACCGTCTTCAGAGGTATACTTGGACAGTATTTAAAAAAGAAGAAAAATAAAATTAATTATAATTATTCGTAACAAAACACCACTAACCATGAGCAGAAACATGAAATAAACTAACATGTGAAATATGTAAAAACAAACTTGACACTACGACTCACTGACTTTTGGGTAGAAAGTGAAGGCTTTCAAAATATTTTCCCGCACATGAAAATTTTCACGTGACTAAATTAGAAAATTCATACGCATCGTTTATACAAATGTTTCCCGCTATTCGTTGTAACGCGGGGAAATGTAATTCCCATCTGTTTAGCAAAAGTCTATCTCGATGCCATCTTTAATAAAATTGACGATACCAATATTTCTGCACCAGATACGCATTTCAACAATAAATATCAGTTTGCTTGAAGCCAAATTAATACGCTTACTAAAAAAGTGGAGAGCTCAAAACCCAGAGACACAAATTAATGTATAGCTAAAATCGGGAAAGAAATCAGAACTTTGCATGAGGGTAATATATTCGTTAGTTCAAAATAATTTTGAAAGTCTTAAAACAACAAATTTAAATAACACTTTAGCATAATTATCACAATGGTTTTATTTCTTATTTTTAAAATGGTAATCATAAACTGAACCTATCGTCAAAGATATTATACAGTCGATATAACAGAGATCGGGTTTAGGGGAAGTGCGTATTTATTTATGTCCCGAGCTATATCAAACAATGAAAACACGGCCACATTGATTTGTGTCCACGCTTGTACCAAAAACAAATAAAAGCGTTTTATTATTTGATATAATACCTCATTCCGTAAACCCCATCTTAATATACTCAAGGTTCCACTAAAGTCAAAATATAGGACACTTCATAAACATCTAAACTGTGCCTGCATTTTTAACCTATAATGAATAAAATTCATAAACTATGAGAACATATGTTCATTTAAACATACTTTACATATACACATTGTGTAAATTGTAAATAAACTTGAAATTGTTATGTTGTGGCCAAACCGGTTCTTGGGGTGAACACTAAATTTTCAAAAAAATCTGCAGGCCTGCAAGACGACTTAATTTGCTTAAAATTGGTATGGACGAATACTGTTACATGTAATGCAGGGCAAGCGCATGCTGATTTGTCACATACATATGTTTTAATGGCATATTTGTCCAATTTCTGTATTGTACCTTCGATATTCTTTCACTTAGATACATGAAATTAACTGAAACTCGAAAATCAATACATTTTATAAAAAATCAACATGCGCTTGCCCTGCATTACATGTAATAGTAATCGTCCATACAAATTTTAAGCAAATTAAGTCGTCTTGCAGGCCTCCAGATATTTTTGAAAATTTATTGTTCACCCCAAGAACCGGTTTGGCTACAACATAACAATTTCAAGTTTATTTACAATTTATACAGTGTGTATATGTAAAGTATGTTTAAATGAACACTAGAACACACCCGTGATATCACGGTCCGTGAATGAATTAAAGTATATACCTATGTGCAAGCCTTATTTTAGTAGTCATCTGATAAAGTCGTGCCGATTATAAGATACGCCGTTTTTTTCTGCTATCAAATCTTTCTGTTTGAACCCGTCGAATTGGATTGGAACTTAAAACAATAGGTCCTGGAATGGAGTATTTTTTTAATCAACAGCATTGTCCTATATTAGTAATAAATAAAGTTGAATTCTTTGATTCGCTGGTTTACGTTATGCCCACTAACAAATTGAAAACTGTACCTATACGCCTTATTTTTAGTCCAGATTTTAAGTATTCGTATTGTTATCTTAGAAAGTTTTACTAATTAAAATACTACAATAAGCAGCAATTTGACAATTTAATAGTGTCAACCCTGTGATTATGATTGACCCGTGTATATAGCATATTAATCCTGAAAACACCGTTTGGTGGTGCGCCTGTCAGATGCGGAACGTACAGATAAGGTAATAGGTAACAGGTGAATATACTATTGGTATCGGTAGCAGACTCGACCCGGAACTTCTTAATTATTGGCAATATTAATTATGTGGAAAACAAAAGGGCCTGGAGGGGTGTAATTTTTAATCTACATCTTTGTACTATTTTAGTTATATATAATATTAAATTCTGCGATTCGTCGTTTTTACGTGATGACGGCTGACAAATTGGACCTCGTAATTTTAGTATTATAGATATGTTCTCATAGTTTATGACTTTATTCCTTATAGGTTGAAAAATACAGGTAAAGTTTAGATGTTTATGAAGTGTCCTATATTTTGACTTTAGTGGAACCTTAATAAGATGTTGCTTGCCAAACTTGTTTTTTGTTTTAATATGTAGACCAGCAAATGTTTTAATCATATATCATAAAATATTACAAAGTACTGCTAGTACACATGTATGCTGATGCAAAGCATCATACAGTAGGTAATTCTTGAAGTCACATTCGGTTGTCCTATTGTCTATTTTTAATTTAATCTTGCCCGTTGTTGCCTGTTTAGAATATAATTTCTGGTGTTGACATACACGCCTGTCGTGTCATATGCACTGTTAACTTAATATATTGTCCTTTTTTGTTTGGGGGCTTTGATCTTCTTAAATATTAATGTTTTTGTCTAGTGATAACACTTAAGTTTTATTTCGTTCCCTGCTCAAACCATCATATTTTTATCATGCACTGAGTAATATATATTTTAAAAGCCTCTATGAACAAATCCGTGCCAAATAATTTACTGAGAATTTTTGAAGAAACTTTCACTTGAGTTTAATTTATGAACAGGAGTGACGTAATATGTTATAGAGCGTCAAAACGCCAATGACCGACAAACACAGTCACTAAGCCACTTCCTTTGTTATCGCTAAAAATTGGCAATGCCAAATAATCATTGTTACTCGATTGTTAAATTATGTAAATATGAATAAGCATAGAATATCTAAATAGCAAAACGAATAACAACCATGTGTTGTGTGACATGCATCGAAGGGATGTGCTTTAAAAACAGTTTTATTTTCATAAATAGATCACAAGATGAGCTGTTAACGAACACGTAGTTTTAATGCAAACAAAACAATCGCTGGTGTCTTCTTTGATTGGATGACGTTTGTCTTCGATTTTGCGAGTGACATGAATGTGGCTATATGCGCAATGTAGAAAAACACAACAACGTCCTGGTGTAAGGTTGCTTCGAAGTCGATTAGAGAGGGGTCAACGAACAAAATACATGTACATTAAAAACTTTAGTTGCAACATCGTGGTGTTGATGGTGAAAATAAGACAGTAACTGTAATTAATTATAACATACAAAATTGAAAAAAACGGGCGCAATCTTGACTTTGTACAAGCACTTTTCAATGAAAGCGCTCTTTGAACTAAGTTTTTAAGCGCGACAAATCTCTGATGTTTTAGTCATCTATTATCATATCCATCCTCATGTTAATAATCAGTCCGAAAATAGCTTTCACAGCTTTTCGTTTCAATCGTCAGCGTGATCACGTTCGCGTTTCTCAACCAATCACGTGTATTTTTTAGTATGATAAATCAAAGTTCTACTGTTCTGTTTACTTGGATCACCCCAAGATCTGATGTCTGGTGTTTAACGCATACATTTCTATCTCCATTTTGCCTATTAGTATTTGCATTCTGTAGAGAGTCAAATATGTCAGCCATATCTAAGATGTAAATATACAAGTGTAAAATTTAATCAATTGTCTAGTTCCTTGGGCACAATACACAGCTACTTTAGTACATAAACTGTTTAGCTGTAAAACTGTATATAAATTGTACATCTGTAAAGCTGTATATAAATTGTACATCTGTAAAGCTGTATATCAACTGTACAGCTGTAAAGCTGTATATCAACTGTACAGCTGTAAAGCTGTATATATAAACTGTACATTTGTAAAACTGTGTATAAACTGTGCATTTGTAAAACTGTATATAAACTGTAGATAGATATTGTATCACACAAGATGCAGTGCTAGAATCTGTATGTTTAGCTTATACACAGATTTAAAAATGTGCAGTTGATGTACATTTTTACAGATTTGCAGTTTATATACGGCTTTAAAAATGTACAGTTTATATACAGCTTTACAGCTGTACAGTTTATATACAGCTTAACAGATGTACAGTTTATATACAGCTTTACAGCTGAACAGTTGATATACAGCTTTACAGCTGAACAGTTTATATACAGCTTTACAGATGTATATTACATATGCATCTTTAGAACTGTACATTAAGATTACTTGTACTAAAGTAGTTAAGTAGGTCGATAGAGACAACAGAAAAAGGAGTGTTTACACTGTATGAAGACCGGATAGTGCAATTATATTTGCATATAATGAATGTTCGAATTGCCACCAGAAGTGTTTATTTGTCAGACAGACCTCTTCCTCAACACAAGAATGGAGAAGATTTAAAAAGAGCCGAAATATACCAAATGACCTTCAAACTAAAAAATACAATATAAACTGACAACGCTATGACAAACAACGAAAAAGACAAAAAGACAAAACAACAGTAAAAAACACAACATAGAAAACTGAAGAATATGCAACACGAAACCACAAAAACGTGCTTGATCTCAGATGGAAATATTGTTTTGTTTGCCTCAATTCAGAAATTGATGCGTCTTTATAAATTCAGGGGCGTAGGAGCAAGGAAAACCCTTGACTAACTTCCTCAAAGTTAACTTCAAGACGATTTGACTATGGAAAAGTTCTTGTTTTGCTTTTCACTTTCAGAAGTGTATACCCCCTCAACACACATACAATTATACATTTTCACTCTAATTCATAACATGAATCTTGAAATTGTTAACTTTTCTAGCGATCCTTACCACACATTAAATAGTGAGTGGACCTTGTATGTCAAGGCTCTATAAACCTAAAACTGATTTATATAACTCCGATTTGTTTTTATGGACGTTCTTCCGAAGTAAAATTGTTGTTGTATTTCTAAATCTTTCATAATGAAAAAGAAACATTGTCAAAGGTCAGCAACTGAAATCATTAATAAATAACTCTAGAGGGACCATCAAAATGTATACCCTTTTTGTCTGCATAGTGACCGGTTACGAATGTGATCGTATAAATATGTTCAATAATTTCTTGAACAGTCAAAGAAAAAAGAAGACTTATAATAATAATCAATTCAAAAACAAAAAAGTAGAGAAATTAAACTGATCATAGAAACCATACAGGATTTAATTTTGTATTAACGCCAGACGCGCGTTTTGTCTTCAAGAGACTCATCAGTGACGTCGCTCGAATCCAAAAAAAGTTTTTAAAAATAATAAAAAAAATAAAGGCCAAATAAATTACCAAGTTGAAGAGCATTGAAGACCGAAATTCCTAAAAATGTTGCCAAATACAGCTAAGGCAATCTATTCCTGGGGTAAAAAAGCCTTAGTATCTCAAAAATTCAAAAGTTTTGTAATAAAATTGAGAATGGAAATGGGGAATGTGTCAAAGAGACAACAACCCGACCAAAATAAAAAAAAACAACACAACAGCAGAAGGTCACCAACAGGTCTTCAATGTAGCGAGAAATTCCCGCACCCGGAGGCGTCCTTCAGCTTGCCCCTAAACAAATATATACTAGTTCAGTGATAATGAACGCCATTCTAATTTCCAAATTGTACACAAGAAACTAAAATTTAAATAATACAAGACTAACAAAGGCCAGAGGCTCCTGACTTGGGACAGGCGCAAAAATATATGACCATATATGTATCAATGATAACTGGATTGGTGATACCCTGGGGGAATTAAAACTCCACCATCAGTGGCATCGACACAGTGGTTGTAAATAAACTCACCTGAGACTTGCATTACACTATCTTTTAAGATTCAGACAATTAGTCTGCTGATTCTATTTTAATAAACAAAAACATCTTATTTGCTTTGATGCTTTAAACTTTCTTTTAAAAAATTCAAGCTGACTCTATTTTGATAAACAAAAACATCTTTTTGGCTTCGAGGTTTTAACATTTGTTTTTTAAAACTTCAAGCAATTAGTCTGCTAATTCTATTTTTATAAACAAAAACATCTTTTATACTTTGAAGTTTTAAAATTTTTCATTTAAAAAAAGAAATTAGTCTGTTATATCTATATTTATTAACAAAAAACATTCAATAATTTTCAGTTGAATGGATATTACTCACATAGTTATGAATTTTTAATTAGTCGAAAGGAACGGATTTAAATAACGTCATCAGTGTAATTGATCGTGATGTGTTAAAATTAGCGATGTATGTTCGGTAGATTATCATAAAAACATAAACATTTTAATCTAACCAGTTTATAGGAGTTTTATATTTGCTACTTTAGTTGCATGTCTTTGAAGGCTTGGCAAAGAGTCAGCAAAATGACTGTAGCAATCAAACCAAATTTCTAAAACATGAACGTCATTAAGTAAACTGTTGGTAAATGTACTTTTGAAATTTATCTCAGAGCTTCATTGATACAACAACCATAAGATTTCTGCATTTTGTTTGTCTCAAAGCACTCTATGATATGTTAGCTGTAGTTCCGACTGTTATTGAAATAACGTATAACGATTTAAGCCTGCAAATACTCTTTTGACATTGTTTTGATCCTTCTGACGTCCAGCAGATGTAAAATAAGGAATACAGTCAATGATCTTCTCGATGTAAACAACATTTTTATGAAGCAGTTATTTCTTCTTTTATCTTCCTTTAAACGTATCAAATAAAGAATCGTAATTGGTAAGAACTAAGCATAGCTATAAGGGTTTTAGGAATAACAGATCTAAACTGAACAATAACAGCTTGACTGTGACCTCTAATTGTTCCGAAACGTTAAATATTGCAATAAAAGATTTGTTTAGTTTATAAAGCACAGCACATGTATTAAAATACAAAAGTCCTCAGAACCGTTAAACAATCATCCAGAGAAACGTTTGAATACTGGTGAATCCTAAATCTTTTTAATTTCTGCGTTTGATGACATACATGTACACTGAACTCCGTTGAATTTACGTCATTTTATACCTTTCAATGCCATCGCGTTCTCAATTATTTCATTTCCAATTTGTACCAGCTAGCACCGTTACCTAGGCGTAAATTCAGCAACAAGCATATTTTATTTGTACGATTTATAAGGGAGCATGCTTTTCCTAGCAATTTGAAACCTGATTTCCAAAATATATCATGGCAATGATACGGAATTTTGCCTTTTAAGAGGAACATTTAACTCCTGGCTCATATTTAGAATTATATATTATGAACCTATCGCTGCAAATTAAAGGAAAAGGAAAACCACGCTTTATAAGTCCCATGTTCCTTTCCAGATCCGACATAATCAGGAACGCTCAAAGCTAAATATTTATTTAAAAGCAGAGAACCTAAACAGTTATAAAGTCGGAGTCATGATGATATATTACCTAAACAAAATGATAAGTCGAATCTTTCCAGGGCCAATCTTGCCTGTTGAAACTTTCACCTCATTTTTAATCATTTCAAAATTTATAAACGAACAATTTTAAGCAGTTTGTCAGAACGAAGTAAATTAAATGATTGCAGAGCACCCTCGGAGACGACTTCAATGGTCCACCAGCAGCGGTATTGACTTCAAACGTTCTTTTAAAACACCAACCATTGTCTTAAGTTGTTGCCATGAAATATTCAAGTTAACTATAGAACCTCAGTGTGTTTCATGAAATACAGGTATTTTAAAAAACAGTCCAGGAAAATTATTCAATGCCCCCTAAAAACACGATTTAGGTCGATGTAAAAACAAAACAATTTTTTGACATTTCTATCTTTGCTTACATTCCAACAGATCTTCCGTACAAATAAGTCATTGTCTCGAATAGTTTTATTGGTGGATGTGTGATCCTCTAACCCCTTCTGTTCAACATTTTATAAATACAATTTTATTATTTATATATTTCAATGTTAATTTCATATGATGGAATGCATAACACCCTCATTTAACTACAATTGCTTGGAATATAAAATGTGCAATAATTTGTATACTTGATATAAATATATGTGGGTTTTTTAAAGCGACATATAAACCAATGTTCAAGATGAATGAATATAGATTAGTTTTAAACAAAACATCCTTGTATGTAATTTGCTTAAAGTTTACCCAATGTCTTGCAAGAAGCGAAATTAAATTGCTTGGGAAAGAATACGTGACAAATATGGTTTTTGACAGGTGAAATATAAACCAATGATACGTAGTATCTTATTTCAAGATGAATATGATTATATAGATTTGATTGAAACAAAATAGAACTTGCATGTAATTAGCTTATATTTTACCTAATGTCTTACACTAAAAGATATCAAATTGCTTGTAAATAAACTCATCATAGATACCAGGACTAAATTTAGAATACGCCAGACGAGCGTTTCGTCTACAAAAGACTCATCAGTGACGCTCGATTCCAAAAAAAGTTAAAAAGGCCAAATAAAGTACGAAGTTAAAGAGCATTGAGGACTAAAAATTCCTAAAAGTTTTGCCAAATACAGCTAAGGTAATCTATGCCTGAGGTAGAAAAGCCTTAGTATTTCAAAAAATTACTACAGAAGACGTGACAAATTTCACACACATTGGAAATAATCAGCTGCATATATTAACTAATAAATATTTTATAAGTGAATTGAAACAATAAATTAAAAACATACTTTTCACACTTAAATTATAGAAGTCACACTTCTTTTAATCATTAGAATCTTACAAGAGGTTGTATATAAGAAAAATATTTTTGCCTCCTTAATTAGCCAAAATGGCGACAGAACGTATTCATTAGTGATATGTAAATAACTCTATAACCTTTGGATAATAATCTGACTCATAATAATATTCCTTGATATCAATCGTCAAATTTGATTACCATCAAGTGTAGATGGTATTTTATACTAAGGTGGCGAACACTCACGGTAAAGTTTAAGAAAATTACATCAATTTTGGAAGAGATTAAATAATAATAATCAGATGAAATAACGACAGTGATATTAAAATGGAATTAGCTGACAAATATAAAATATGATTTGTTTCTGTTCAATTGTTGACGAAAGTGAAATGTGATATGATTATTCGCTCATAGCAGCCAGTTTTTAGTCAGTTTTGTCAAAATATGCAAAGAAAATTCGCTAGGAAATTATTTTTCAAATGCAAGAGATGGGTTACGCATGAACTCAGAGTGTTAAGCTATTAAAACACTTCCAAGATTGGAGTTGAAGCAATTAAGGGCAAACCGTTTAGTTAATTGATTTGACCCAAAATATTCTTATACATGTAAAAATCTAATTGCACGAGGTCTATTTATATCTATGTGTATGCATATATAGCGGGTTGTATGGCGTTGGCAGTCTTTGGAGGAAACCTCGATGGTAATTCAATGGCGTCTTGACTTAAATAATCATGAATCGTTGATACATATTTGGGTTATGTGCAAGCTTGGTAGTATAACGAGTTAGTTTTATGGTAAATATAATTTCTTATATATAACTTCAACCAGGCTTGCTAAATTCTAAAAAGAAGCGATGTTCAACGAAAGAATTAAATTCATGCTAAATAAATGAGAAGTGTACTTTCTACCTCATCTATCCCCATGTGCATGCCAGGTATTATCAGCACTTAGAAATATTATACTGTTTATAAGACGTTGATTTTAAAATAAATAGAACCATATTCAAAACAGTGTGGTCCTGGCCATTGATTGACGACCTAATAAAATCAACGGTACCAATTTTGTTGCACCAGATGCGCATTTCGACAAAACATGTCTCTTCAGTAATGCTCGTGGCCAAAATATTTGAAATCCAAAGCTTATATAAAGGATGAAGATTTATAATCCAAAAGGTCCAAAAAGTATAGTCAAATTCTAGAAAGGAATCAGAGCTTTGCATGAGGGAGATACATTCCTTAATTTATAATAATTTCTAATATTTTGTAACAGCAAATTTAATAACACAAAAAATCCGTATTTTCATGCGAGTACCGAAGTACTGGCTACTGGGCATTGACTGGGACAGATTAGGTGAACGTTTGTTGGTAACAATCACTGCTCACTATGTACTTGTTAAAGACACTGAATCTGTGGGGTCACCAAAGGTTCTCAACACCTAAAAAAAGCAATTCGAAAAACGAATCCGGAATTATACGATGTGTTGATTTGTATCAATAATATAAATCAAAACATAAAGGTTATTCCTGAATAATTTTTCGAATTATTTTATTATTAAAGGCGTTAAGAACCTTTGGTGACCCCACAGTTCAAATTCTATAATAAGTAAGAAGTGAACAATGGTCGTTACAGACAAACGTTCACCTAATCTGTCCCAGTCAATGGGATATTTAAGGTCGTCAATCAATGGCCAGGACCACACTGTTTTGAATATGATTCTATATTAAAGGATGTGTAACCTGAGAAAAATATTATCGTGATTATTACTTACAGATGGTAGTATTCTGCTTTTCTGCTGTCATATTCTCTTGACTGCTCGTCTCCTTCATCTCTGAATCCCTGTCGCTCTCTGTCGGTGCTTTGATGTCTTCAGATGGTTCCAACCTTCACCAGATGTTTCGACCCTGTACCATAATATCCTCCGGTTGGCGGGTCAGTAGAGGTGGCCAAACCTCTACTCATCAGCACTTGGCTTCCAGCTCAGATCATCTTGGCGATGCCATAACCAGCAAGTTGAACGCTCTGCTGCTTTCCCTGGCTGTCTAACTGCTGTCTGTCTTGCCTTTCCAACTAATCCCATTGCCTGTATCATCTTCCGTACTGACTGTGCAGGAAAACCTCTGCAGCCTACTTCTGGGAACAGCCACGCTTTCCAGCCTTGTCCAAGATGAAGTGCTTTTGTTGCATGTCCTGTATCTCCGTCTTTAACGAATCTGATCTGCTTTGCCTCTGTTTTTGATGATCTCTTCTTTCTTCTCTCAATATCAAGGATCTCTGCTAGCTGTTTTAGAACCCTGTCGTGCCGCCATAGATACCTTCCCTGTGTCAGAGCAACCTTGCAGCCTGAAAGTATATGTACCATAGTACCTCTTTCATCACATAACTTTGCAGCTTGGTTCTTCTATCAGTCCCCATTGATGTAAGTTTTACGGGGAAGGAAGTGTATCGTACACTTACCTAAGTATGAATGAAATTCTGAATGGTTCCATCCTCCATAACTCTTCTCATGTGATCTTTCTTTCTGGCGAATTCCATTTCATCAATGCTCCTTGACGGCTAAGCTCCACTGCTTTTGCTCTTCTTTGTTCTTCTTCTACTGTTCTTATTTCTGATACTCTTCTCTTTTGGTGTTGCCTTTGACCACTGTTTGAAATATGTCATTCCTAAGCCTTGTCTACCAGTACAGGTGTTACCAACTATGTCTTTGTGGTGAAGAATACTTTCTGCTTGATCTACTACAGTTCTCGATGACCATTTACGCCCAGTTCGTGTCTGTATTCCAGCCTTACTGATCTTGCTATCCTTCGAGTCTCTGAGAGTCATAACAAGTCTGCTCTTTGATACCTTGTATTCCTCCAAAGTTGATGCTAAAGGTAGCTTTAGTTGTGATGATATACTGTAAAGGCCTTTGGCTGTAAAACTTGGTGGTACTCCTAGCCATCTTCTAAGGTGACTGTTTATCTTTCTTTATATACATTCGACTGTTGTTGCTGTCATTTCATAGATCATGAGAAGCCATGTCAGTCTTGGTAGCAGCCCATGTTGGTATATCCAAGCCTTAAACTTCCCAGGTAATCCACTCTTGTCTACCTTCTTAAGCCATTCTACAACCTGAGTTTGTACTGTCATCTAACTGTCTTTAAGGGTATCATCAAACCATTTTCCAAGGCACTTTATAGGGTTGTCTACTATTGTTGGTATTTCGTCCCCTTGGATCTTAAGCTGGAACTTTGTTGTTATCGGATCCCTTTTCAGTATCATTGATCTTGATTTATTTGGCTTAAATTTCATCCTTGCCCAAGTAACTACTTTTCCAGTGCTGTCAGTATCCATCTTGCTTGAATATGGGATGATGTTGTTACTGTAAGGTCATCCATGAACCCTCTTGTTGCTGGTAAAATAAAATCCCTTAATCTGTCTTTTGACCTCTTTTTTTCTCTTTCTGCTTCCTTTATGATGATATTCATACTCATAATGAATAGTATTGGTGAGATAGTACAACCAGTAACTATTCTTTTCTCTAACTTCTGCCATGCTGTGGTCTTTTTATCTACAGTAAGTCGCAGCAGTATTCCATCTAAATCCTTTCAGACTATCTTCTTGATGTGTTCTGGAATATGCATTTGCCAGGTCTAACCATACTACTTCCAAATTATTCTTTCCTGTCTTAGCCTCATGTATGAGTTGGCTAAGAACACTTGTATGGTCTACACATCATGAAAAACCTGCAATGCCTTCTTTCTGCATAGATGTACCAATGTGGCTGTTCTCTACCATATACTTCGTCATCCTGTTTGCCAATACAGAGAAGTAGATTTGTCCCTCGACGCTCAACAATGAAATTGTCCCTAACTGTGAGATGTCTTTTGAATCCTTTTCTTTTGGTACAAAGCATCCTTCTGTTTTCTGCCAGCTTTCAGGAATGGTTCCTCTTTTCCATAGTGTTCGGAATAGCTGCCACAGTTTTCTAAGTATCTTTTGGCATTTCTTGTAGACTTTGTATGGTACACCACTGTACCCAGGTGCTGATCCTGTTCTTGCCTTTTTTGTACCACCTCACAAACTTCCTTCCATGTTGGTTCCTTTGTTTCAAATTCTATTTTTGGTTGTTCTTTTTCTTCAACTCTTGGGCAATATCCCAAAGGTGTCTCTCTCCCTTTGTCTGAGTGTGTTTCATGCAGATACTTTCTACTTCTTCCTTACTACAATGCAGATGCCTTGTTCTTTCTCCACCCAACAGTGTTTTTGTATATTTGTACGGATTTTTAATAAAGTTTGCTCTATTTTTCGCTTTCTTCTTATTACAGTTCTTGAGTTGTTCTGCCCTTCTAGTTCTTATCAATTCCTCTCTAACACTGTCTGTAATGCAAGATATTTCCAACTTCTCTATCTCATTGCTTTTCTTGTACCTTCTGTTTAGGTCTTCGGGCTCCTTCCTTAGCTGTTTAATCTTCTGTTCTCTCCTGGTTGGCATCTGCTTGGTGTTACTTCTCCTCAACACCAAATCTCTCCTTCCCGATGTTATATACTAGTGTAGTCAGTGTTTCTATTCTCCTTTCAACACATCCTTGTAGTGATGTTTCTAGAATTACCCCTAAATCATCGTTCAGATCTCTCCATTGGGCTGCGCTGATCATCTTTGGCCATACTATCCGTGCTTTCTGATGTGATGTCTCTTGCCTTTGCTGTGTAATAGGCTCCTCGCCATTTAAGCTTAGACTGCTGTCGTGGAATGTGACTGATGCTGAGAGATTCCTTGCGCTATGGTTTGTGTCCTGGCTAGAATTCTCCTGCTTCTCACCAGACAAATCTGTGCGCTGCTCTTTAACAATTCCTCGACTGCATCCAGACCTTGACTGGTGGATCTTTAAGCCTCTTTGGTTCTTACAGATCTTTCCACAATGGCATTTAGCTTCTGCCTTCTTTCCTGTCAAAGTTGTTTGCACCATCTGTGTCGTTGTCCGTTTTCGTTTCCTAGTCGAAGCTATATTAGGCAAAATCTTTTAAATTTTGGGTCTTCATTGCTCTATAACTCTGTAACCTTTTTTTAATCTCTTTTTTTATATATTTGGGCGTCACTGATGCTTTTGTTGACGAAACACGCGTTTGACGAACACAACTGTAATCGTCAGATCTATAATAAGTTTATATTCATACAACTAATGGCCACAGTATGTATAGATGTTATACCACCAAATCAGTGTACGTCACACACGGTTGCACAGAAAAATAGGTCGAAAAAATGTTCCTTGAATTTGACAGTTGTAGGTAATTTATCCTACATTTTATTGCAGAAAAAAACATTTCTGGGTCATAAACATATATTTTTGGTATTTCAAACCACCTTATTTATTTTTATTTGGAATTTCTATAGAATAGTTTGGAAACTTGAGGTTACATGGTTACTAAAGCCCTTACACAGGTTAAATAAGGGGGGAATTTGATTGGTTAACTTCCAGTGATGGTCATTTATTTTTTTATATGCAATGAAATGTTACGTGAATTTTTTTCTATAGTACTGGACAGGATTAAACTTTGCTCATGCCAAGTATTTTTTATTTGAAACAGAGATAAAATCTGCATAATTTTATTTGTGGTATTTCACCTATACACAAGTCATGTCATCTTGACACAAAAAAAAAATCATTTTAAACTTGACTGTTTTATAAGACATTTTTTTTCAAATGGAAATGCTTTTAACCGTGATTAATGTATTTAATTTACGCAAATTTAAAATAGATTTCCACTCAACACTTTTTTTAATGACGAATACAAAACTTTATGGTTTTTATTATTTATCCTTGTCGATTTTTATATATCTGTTAAAAATCTTAATATGCTTAAAAATAAAGTTTAAGCTCTTTTTACTTTAAACATATTTTATTTCAAAAAAATTATGTACATGACATACACATATAAATACAGGGATAACATATTACAAAAGGATTCGGAAACAGGGTTTCCCTTACATTAACCCGTCTCCCTGTAGAAAAAAAGATAAAGGGAAATAACTGCAAATAAAAAAGTTGATTTTTGTTCATCAGATCTTTTCTATATATATATGTGTACCGGCGGCGGAGTGTATTTACAGGACTTTGTCAAGACTGTCTCACCCAATTACGATCTGTATCATGCACGAACGACGCTATTAGCCAAAACGCTTCGAATCTACCAAAAATTGTTGCACTTGTTTAAACACGAGTAGATTTTCCTCTTGATTGAGGTTATTGCAGCCAAATAGGAGTGTTTCTATATTGTATGGGAAAGGATTTTTTTTTATCGTACGTTTTCGGACAAGGGAGTAATTATTACACTCGAGAAGAAAATGCTTACTGCTCTCGATTCTACCACAGGTACAATTTTTACTTTCTACAAGATTTCTCTTAAAAAAATGTTCGTTCAGATTACTACAATCCGTCCGAAGTTTGGCATGAAGTATTTGTCCTTTACTGTCCCCATAAAAATAATAATTTGGAATTTTTCTTACATTTTGATTAAAGTAACGTTTAAGTGTAAACTTAGATGGACTTAGTCTGATATCGTCCGGAACAGCATTCCAGGATCGAATAACTGAGGGAAGAAAATATTTCTGGTAAAATGCAGTTCTACTCTTTATATTTTGCGAGTCATTCGTTCGTCTTGTGTCATAATTATGAATTTTAAACAATTTTTGAGAGACAATATCGCTTAAATAATCAGGGGTCTTATTGTGAAACATTTC
The DNA here is from genome assembly GCA_019925275.1 of Mytilus edulis. Lineage (NCBI taxonomy): Eukaryota > Metazoa > Mollusca > Bivalvia > Mytilida > Mytilidae > Mytilus > Mytilus edulis. The sequence goes on from CM034355.1 coordinate 61,181,400, forward strand.
ATGAAATTTTATAATTTTGTGTTTTTTACGTCTTTCTGATAGTAACTCCCATCCTGTTTCGTCGAATAATTAATTTATTTATGGACGATAACTTAGTACCACCAGTAACTATCCTAGCTGCTTCAAATTGCATATTTTCTAGTTTATCACATAAGTAGTCTGGAATGTTGTCCCAAATGATATCTGTATACGTATTCAAATAAAGGTCGGATAAAACTTAAATATATAGTTTGTAAATCCTTTCTTTTCAATTTGAATTTCAAGGCACGAAATAAATTTAATCTAGGTGTTATCTTTTCAATTATTTTATTGACATGAGAATGCCATGAACCATCCTCATGGAAAATTAAACCAAGGTGTTTATGGCTTTCTACTTCTGAAATCATATCATCATTCATATAAAGAGGTGGATGATGGGGTTTGGAAACTGTCATAGCTTCAGTATTTTTTGCAATAAAATTTATTAGCCATTGGACTGACCAATTGTTGATAGTCTCTATACTAGTATCAGAATTAAGTTTGCTCGCTGCTACATATTCATCTTCAACTACTATAAAAAGGGAAGTATCGTCAGCATATAGTTTTATATTACTGTCTATGTCGTTTACAATGTCATTTATGAGGGAGGGTAGGAGGGGTCCTGATCCCGAAATCCCGGGCTTAAAAATACGAAATCCCGAAATCCCGGGCTTTGAAAACATGAAATCCCGAGGTCCCGAGATTCGAAAAAAGATTTCCCGGATCCCGAAAGGGTCAATCCCTAAATCCCGAGCTTAAAAACACCCGATCCCGGAGTCCCGATAAAGGTCCTATCCCCCCTCATTTATATATACTAAAAAAAGTAAGCGGCCTAATAATGATCCTTGAAGGACGCTAGCATTTACACCAAAAGTATCCGAGGATTATTGACCTTAAAAAAATAACAACTTTTTGTTTTCGATTTGATAAATAGCTCATAAACCACTTTAATAGGTTTCCTCTTATATCAATATTTTTAAGTTTATAAATTAGACCTTCATGCCAGACTCGATCGAAAGTACGACTTATATCAAAAAAGACAACACGAATCTCTTTTCCTGCGTCAAGAGCTTTGCAAAATAAATCTGTTATGTGTAAGAGTTGGTTAATTGTAGAATCTCCAGGCATGAAACCTGACTGGGCACTTGTTATTATATTATGTTTTGTTAAAAAGTTAAAGAAGTGCTTAAAAACACAACGTTCCATACTCTTACCAATGATCGAAAAAAGTGGTATTGCTCTTTTTAGTATCCATTATGATCAAAAGATCATTAATGGTACTTGTATAGACATTTCTTTATCTTTTATCTACTGTCTTACTAGTTTTATTTTAACAGGTCCCGTGACTGTTACCAGGACCGATAACAATTGAACTAGATGAAACATTTGTTTCGTTGTTAGTATGCAAACAGTATAAAATGTGATAATTATGCTTTTCTACCTTTTAAAACTTTCCGCTTTTATGGTTAAAACTATAAATAGAACAAAGGTATTTCCTATATAGGCTAAAGTTGTAATTTGATTTATTCTGATATTTTTCAGACTGCTGATCTCAAGTTAATAGTGCGTTTACGATTTTTAACGACTCTTTAATTCACCTAGTTTTTTAAACAGTTTTGACCTCTGAGCACTAAATATCGTTGACTATCACGTACGTATACTCGGATTATTCATGTGTGTCTATCGGAAACTTATTCAAACTGTGTCAGCGGTCATTACAGATTCATCCAATTTATTTTTGGAAAGATTTGAAAGGATCCTAGTATTTTACCATGAAGTTTGAGGTCACTGTATATATAAAACGACTTCTGAGTATCGCCAAGTCACCGCCAGGTATTGTCTTTATACTTTGTGTGTATACTTTTACGAGTGCTGCTGTTTACATGAACATTGAAGATCATAAAAGAGATAGCAACGAAAATCAATGTGAGGACGATAATACGTTGAATTACTGGGAAACGCTTTTCTTCTTTGTTGCAATGATAACAACAATAGGTATGTATATATGTGCAATATATTTCAATTTCAAATACATGGGGTTAATATCGCCGTGTTATAGCCTTTTCACGCTGATGCGATGTAAAGCAACTATGATCAATCAACCGTAATAAGAACCGATCAACATGCATGTATTCATGTAGCAACTATTTGAAATAATCTCGTTAAAAATAGAGCAATTATCATGGACAATTCGAAAATAAATATTTTATCATTAACAATCATTTAAATTCGAGCCAAATGTTATATATTATAGAATCTCATTAATAACAAATAATGACCTTGATTTCTATTATTAACTTCCTGTATATTTTACAAACCAGGAAGTTAAATGGAGTCTGGAGGGAGGAGGGGCATAACTCTGTATTCTATATGCCCACATTTTTTTTTTATTAGTTTTTTGGTCACTTTTTAATCTAAACTTGTATGAAAAAACTCTATAAGGATTATGTTCATGAATGCTTCACATCTATATTTCTTTTCAATTATTTTTTTTAATCCGTTAATGTTTAAGCGTAACTATTATAGGTATTAAGTGGTTATTGTATGTATGTAAAACTTGTCATTTTTATTATTTCATATGTATGTAAAAATCTTAATTCTGTGGCACCCTGTAAACCTTTTCTATCTTTATGTGTCGACTGAAGTTAAGTCTTCAGTCGGAATCAGTCTTTTGAACTCATTAAAATAAAATATTGGATTTGATTTGATTTATTAAACTGAAAATAAAAATCCATAGTACCAAAAGTCATCGTTTAATTGTATTAGCTCTACCAAATACAGATACAAATACAAAGTTTTTTTATTTTCAATTATGATGCCCAATAATCAAGTTGAGCAGTACAATTAAGTTCAATTTCATACAAGTGATTACATATTGATTACATTGATAATCAGTCTGTGAGTTTGTCCTGCCAGTTGGGTTATGTTTTATAGGCAGGAGACTAGTCGTCGGTTGGCCATCTTGATTGGTAGCGAGGTAACCAGACATTTCTTTTTTTTTTTTAAATAGGATACCCTAATGATAATTTTCGAATTTCAAAATAAAACCAGCAAAAATACATCTGTTTTTATATCGGACATTAAGCAAAAGCAGCGGACAAAAGCAGCAAAACGGACAAAAAGCAACGGACAAAAAGCAAAAGTGTCGGACAAAAAGCAAAACGGACAAAAAGCAACGGACAAAAAGCAAAAGTGTCGGACAAAAAGCAAAATTATCGGACAAAAAGCAAAACGGAAAAAAAGCAACGGACAAAAAGCAAAAGTGTCGGACAAAAAGCAAAAGCGGACAAAACGCGAATTGCGGACAAAAAGAATCGTATCAGTCGGTAACTGTCTTTCGTTTCGGCATCTTCACCAGTTTCAGAATCAGAATCAATCTCCGTACAGCGCTCGTTTCTTTTCCATATACTTAGTACACTACAATACATTGGAAATACCATATCAATCAATAATGAAAGCTTCTGTTGTGTATCTGTGAATAAATGTGTCATTAATTATGGTTCGATATTCGGAGGGTTAGATCGTTTGCACTAAATATATTAGTTACTCAGTGTGGGCTATGTTACGAATTTCTTTTACCGACTATCTAAAATGTGATATTGAGACTATGTTAGATGAATTTTATATATTTCAATCTTTCATCATCACTGAATATATTCGTCTGATGAAACCTTTCAGATTTTCATCAACACTGTGTTGTTGTTACAAAGGGACGTAACGTAAAACCCCTACAAACCGTGTATTGAAATAAACCACGCGCCTACTAACAACGTATAAAATGTACATCTTGGTCTTCACGCGTTTGCTTTTAATTATATTACTAGACATGTATCATTTCAATCCATCCTTTTTTAAGATTGGTTAAACCAAACAGTTGTCTTTGTCGTAAACATTTCAGATACCGAAAAAGAAGGTAAATAAAATATACACTTTTTTAATTGTAGGATATGGTCATATTACTCCTAAAACTATACAAGGAAAAGTATTTGTTATGACCTATACAGCAATAGGCATACCACTAACTGCTCTAATCATTACCGACATTGGCAAGAGACTATGCGCCTCTGTCACACGTGTGTGTCTTCTTATGCGGAATCGATGTCAAGAGCGAATTGCCCGACAAAGAAGCAGTTTGCAAAAAGGTGACAAAATGAATATGTTAATGAAAACCGAAACATATCAAAATACAGTGTTGAAAGATTATGAGGGATCCAATATTCCTCTTATAATAGCAATGGCGGTTTTAATCGTTTACATTCTTATGGGAAGCGTACTATATTCGTCTTTGACACACGTGAGCTACATTGATGCTGTATATATGGTATTTTTATTACTCAGTACCATTGGTGGTCGTGCAACTCTACCATCTAATAGTACATATTATATTGGATCGGTCATCTATATTCTTATTGGATTGACAATATTGTCGATGTGTGTGTATGCGGCACTCCAATACAATAATGTAAAATCTCAACCTGAAACTTCAGAACGAAAAGAAAATAATGCAAATGTTGAGCAGTATCAAAATTAATTTATGTTTTATATCAATTAAAAGTATGTGTATTCTAAGAATAAACCCCAAAAAGAGAACGATACTGATGCTGATCCAATAAATCAAAACATCTTTCACAAATCATATATTCCACATTTTATAACTGAGCTGTACCGAATTACAGTCATAGTAATATCTGGAAAAAGGGCAATCTGACGTAAAATAGATAAAGAAATTTTATTGACGTAAAAAAAAAAGATGGGAAACGTCACACAAAACAAAACTAAAAAAATGGTAACCAGAAATGGGAATAATCGTAGGTGCTTCGGAAGGCTGGGCAGTGGTTGCATATATCACAACCGTATAATGTTACTTCTATTGAATACGCTAACACATAATATTAAGAAGGTAGCCAGGCAATGGCGGTTATGTCAAGGACTCTTACCTAATCCTAGGACAACACCAAACTTGGTGAACCATCGACCATGTAAATTTTTTTTTTTTTTTTTTTTTTTTTTTTTATGTTTCTGCTTTATTTTGTACATGACAGTGTAGACCATAATTCCTCAGTTAAATAATACAAAAAGCTTGAACGAACATGAAAATTAGAAATATACACACCTGTATTTCAGGACAAAGAATGGAAAAATTTGTTAGCGATAGAAACAACACATACATTATAGATTAAGAAGTACAGAGAATAATATTGAGAACTAAATCAAATGCAACATAAGCCATTTTAAACAAAAGTAAGACTGATCTCCTCCGAAAGGGTATGCAGATCCTGCTCCACAAGTAGCATCCGTCGTGTCGCTCATGTAAATACAAACTCGGTGATACTATAAATATGAAGATTAGGTATGGGTGCTGATGTGACTACTCTCCATCCAAGTCAAAATGTGTAAAAAGTAAAAACTAAAGGTTAAAAGACGGCCTTCAATTTGTTATTTAACATTCGATGAAATGAGGGTGGCATTTCAGTTTACGTAGTCGGAACATTTCAGTCGTCATCATAGAAATAGAAAGTGTGTATTGGAAAGCTGAAATCATCTCTTTTGTCGTAAAATTTTGTTCTCAATCGAACTTTATTATCAATTTCGAGAAATTTGTCAAGATACAAGCAAAAACAAGACTAAAGCTTAAATGTAAATACATGTAGTCGACTTTATCCCCCCCCCCCCCCCCCCACCCAATATGAAAAATATAAAACAATTCAACTGATAAAAATAATGGTCTTATTCATAACCGAAAAAATTTCGAAAAACAAATATGACAGACAAGAACCTACTACAATCCCTAAACTTCAGGCTCCTGAATTAGGATAGTAACATTTGTACATGCAGACTTGCCAGATATACATGTTTGTGACGCTCAACCCTCCCCTTATCTTGGACAGTTATGTTACAGAACAAAAAATAGAAGTCGGTTGGAAAGGGATACACTTATCATATCAATAGAAGCAGAAAACATCTAATAAACAACACAGACCACACGAAACAGGGTATTTATACATCCTTAACTATTTTTCGTTAAGTTTGAATCAGCTACTTTTGGAACATAATGTATGGTATGTGAATGCTGTTGGTACAAATAAAATATACTTATTGTCAAAGAATGGTACAAATGTCGCACAATGAGTGACCTGTTGTTATTTACTTCCTTGTGCTTTGATCTTCTGTGGATATTTATGTTATAGATCAGTTTCATAGATAATACATATAATTAGGCTTTTTGTCGTAAAACACACCGATGAATTTAAGAATTTGACTCTCCCTAAGATGTGTTAAACAATTAAAAAAAAAAACGTTTAAGTATGAATTGCTATAGTTTGTGACTTATATAGCGTCAAAATATCATATTTCCTTCTGAAAAGATTGGCAAGAAGTTTTACACTATTTACTATTTTACCGGTCACGTTAAAGTGTGACATTCTTTTCATAGTCGTTTAGGTAGAACCACACACAAAGACTCAATTATTAGATGATATAAAAAAAACACTTATCTAGATATATAAATAATTTATAGAAACATTGTCAAACAAAAATGCATTTTTGGAATAACCGTTAAGAACATTCTGTTATTAAAATCCTTATTTCAAATTTCACGGTTCTACCTTTCAAGTTGATATTTTAATGCTTCTAGATGTGACATTTTACAGTACCAGTAAAGAAATTTAATCTTGGAACTAAGTATAACTTCAACTTTTGTGTGAGATAGGTCAATTTGTGGTTGAGAAATGTCAACGGAGATCAACTCGGAACAGAGAAATTAAACTTCGAACTGCGAAACGTCAACAAGGAAGTGAGAGATGTCGAGTTGTACATAAAAAAATGATGAAAAAAAATCTCTTTTTTAAATTCTATTTCAAATCATTAACATGAACAAATGTGCATTTTGTGCAGTACGTTCATGTATGGAAGAAACACAGAAAAACAACATCATTAAATCCGAGATCAAATTATGATAAAAGGTCTGGAGTTATTAAAGTCAATTTTGTCAAATCGTCGGTGCCATTTTCTCTTGTTACTAGTAATAGTCATTATTTACTGTGATTTTATAGAACATGATATTTATGAAAGCTATTATATAGTTACTCATTTGCATGGGTCAAAATATATAACACGTTGATCGTCCATAGAAAAAAGGGATTTAAACATGGCGTGTGAGTTCAAGCTAAATCCAAAAAGAGTTCTACAAATCGCCAAGTCGTTTCCTTTTGTTGTCTTTATATTATGTGTATATATTCTCATTGGTGCCGCTATCTATCTACGTATTGGAAATACATATGAAGTTTACCATGAATATGAAGATTTAGAAGTGTACAGTTCGCTGAGTAGTAATAATAACTCTGGAAATGAGTCTCCAATTCAGAATGAGGACACTAATCCCTGGCACTACTGGGAATCTCTATTCTTCATTGTCACAACACTTACAACGATAGGTATGTCTATTTTCATTATGGTGGTTAGTATGGAAGTTGCTAGTTGCAATTTCTATCTTTATTCTACATTCCCTTATTACCAAGTCATTGCAATAGAGGGGCGAAAGATACCAAAGGACATTCAAACTCATAGATACAAAATAATCTGACAACGCCATAGTTAAAAAAGAAAAAGACAAACAGCAAATATAAGTACACAAGACAAAACATAGAAACCTAAATACTAAGCAACACGAACCCCATCAAAACTGGGGTTGATCTCAGGTTCTGTTTCTCGCTTTTTATATTGATTACAACATTGTTTTCCTGTTTCGGAATTGTTTTATGCTCCTTATTGAAGGCCGTTCTTTTACCTCTAATCTGTGTAACCATTCCTTTTTTCGATAACTATCGATGAAACTCTCAAGTTTTGCCGATTGATTTTTTATAAATTTGTGTTTGTCTGAAATATACATGTGATATTCGCCACTGGGCGAAATTCAATCAACAATACATGAATCAATTTTTTCACCGAATGCTGTCATTGATATAATTCTAACGTTATCGTCAACATTTCCTATTATGCTTATTTTCATTTATTTTGACAGTTGTGGTAAATAATAAATGTTCAAGCTAAGAGGTACAAAATATTATAAAGTTTTGTCATAGCAATAATTCGTTGTCTATATAATAAAATTTCGACAATTTTTATCCATCAGAATGTCTGTTTGATTTGTTCGCACATCGTTGTCAATATAATAGAATGTTATACGACTGTCATACAAGTGAGAGGTTTAGCTAGTTAGTAAACCAGGTTTAATCCACCAATTTCTATAATGTTATTTTATTTTCTGATAGAAAAGAAATTATAATTATTGTTTTCGTTATTCATTACATTCACTGAATTTCATTTAAACAAAAAATACATATTCCATTGTAGGATATGGCCATATTACTCCAACTACAGCTGGTGGAAAGATTTTTGTTATGGTTTATTCATCAGTAGGAATACCACTTACTATGGTTGTCATAGCTCGCATTGGTAAAAGACTTGCCGCCTTTGTCAGTTTCATATATCTTACGATACGAAATCAATTGCAGCCACCCAATCTCAGATACGGACATGTCACACAAAAAGGGGACAACATAAAATTAAATCTTGATGCCGAAAGTATTGAAACTGGTTCAAATATGAGAATAGAACAGACAGACAATCATTATTCCATAATCCCTTTTTTGGCATCGGTAGCCATTTTATTTGTTTACATTTTGATAGGAGGAGTTATATATTCCTCATGGGAACACGTGACCTACATGGATGCTGTTTATTTGGTGTTTATATCGCTAAGTACCATTGGGTTTGGCGACATTATACCACCAGACGATAAATATAACATCGGCTCGTGTATTTATTTACCTATTGGCTTGATCCTGGTATCAATGTGCGTCAATGCTGCAATTCAGTACGGTAATATGCGACCTGACACGGAAAGAAATGATAATACTGAAAGTACTGAAATTTTGTAAACTGAGTGAATATAAAGACTTCCTGTGTATTCTATTAGGTCTGGAGTATGTTACATTTGTACTTGTAGCATTATACTATAATTGTTTATGAGTTATAATAATTCCAAAATTCCTTTCACTCGAAACTTGATTCAATTTGCTGCATTTAAAGCTGCTATCATGACTGTACTATACAGATAACAAAAATATGAATCACTATGCGTGTAATTATTTTCTGCAAAATCGAAAAACTTTTATGTTCTCTCTATTGTATGGATAGCTTTATGGAAGGATTTGTATAATCCTTAACTTAACACTATTATGACCAGAGTAAATTTGTACTGTGGAATGTGAAATTAGTTTCCAAGTGTTTTGCGCAGATAAAGTGTCATAATCTTGGACAAAGGACTGAATTGCATTTAGCTGTCTTTTAATTAATTATTCTCTGTGGCATATTATACAATAATAATTTAGTTACAAATACTTGTCGGACACTAATTATACTCTTTGAATCTATTGTTATTTCTATTTGCATGGCATCTGTTAAATTTTTAATCCTTTAATTACATGTCCTTATATATATTAATGTTATATGTTGCATTACATTTAATTTGGAGTTTGTTGTTCAGTCTTGCCGGACTGCTTAAATAAAAGTTGAAGGAGCAAAATGTTACTTTTTGATTCCATATTGTCAGAACGCCGACGCTTCATCTGACTTGTATAATATTCATGATCACCATATTTAGCACTTATTTAGAGTCTCCAACATGGAAATTGATTTTAGCATAATACAATTGCGTAATTATAGATGTTTTGTATTATCTTCTTATTGAAGTCGTCACGATACTTGAATCTATAGGAATTATTAATGTCTATACATAGAAAAGGTATATTTAATATCCCATCGGTCTTTACACATTATATTTCAATATACATAACATATGTGAAATCAACCGTGTACTTGTTATTTTACAATAATCCAGTGTGAATGTATAGTGTGTGTTGAAATATGTCATATTTCTTTTACATAAAAGACTTATAAAGAGACAACAGTAATCCTTTTGTGAGAAAACGGATTGAAACTATCATTTCCTGTCCACGGATATGTAATATCGCGGTAGACTTGGAATAAGTGAGGTACTATGGCTGAAGGATTTTGTTCAAAAGTTACTGCCATACTTCGAAAACTTTACAAAGGTTTGAAATCTTTGACTGGTTTGATTATTTTATTGGTGCTTTACAATATAATTGGAGCCGTAATATTTGTTGAATTGGAAGCGCCGTATGAACAGAAAATTGTAATCAAAGAAAAACCAGAGCATGATGAACTTATTCTACTCTTAACAAACGTAACAGTGGCGTTAAACAACTCTGACTTTGAAATACTAAGAAATAAAACCTTCGATCTGATAAATCAGTATGGCTTTGGAGATATGGAGGAGAATTCTGAGAGCACGTGGGATTTCTGGAAAGCTTTGTTTTTCTGTGCCACTATCTACACAACAATAGGTAAGTATAACATTTTAAGTACATAAGTTGTAAAATATCTTGTCAACTCAACCGCCCACAGGAAAGATATCAAGTGTACCGATGAATAATTACTACACCGTTTAAAATCTTGTTTCCACCTAGGCATAAAATGTTTGAATGAAATTTCAAGTTTCAGGTCATCGAGTAAGCGACATCTGTGCCACACTTATTTCTATAAATACAATAGATGGCAACATGTTTTTGTTTATATATGAAAGTATAATAAGTGATTGTGTGTATTTGGTACAATACATAAATGTATCAATATAAAAAGGATATGCTAATTACTTCATTTGTTTCTTATAATTTTCAAAATCTTTTCCAGACCAATATTTCGTTTAAAAATTCAAATTCGAAGCTTGTGAAAGCACACAATAGTTAGAATGCTCGAACCCCCATTTGGCATTTACACTATGTATGTACAACAAAAATAGAAGTTCAAATGAAATTTTAACACAAATTTCACTTCTGTAAGATTTGTTCAGCCAGGGTTTCAATTTTAAGAGCTTTGTAAATGATCTTAGAAAGTACAGGCACAATTTAAAAGTTATTGAAACATTTTGAGAGAGATTTCTAATATAAACTATGTACTAGTACTTGAGAAGAGTTTTATATAATTTGACATTTGAAATAAGCAGTACACTTTGCTGCTGAAACAAGTTTTTAATTAAATTAAATACATGTAGTTCAATTTAACATGTATTTTAAAGAAAATTTTAAACCGGCGGAGGACATTTTTATCTAAAATAAAAATCGACCATGGCTTGGTGTCACGTGTGGAATGTTTCTACTGAGATAAAAATGTCCAAAAACAGAATTAAAAACAATGATTTGCAGCATCTTGTAAATGTCATACACCTGATGCATTTTCAAATTAATTTCCGAATATGTCATTAGGATGTAATTGAATTTTCTTTTACATTTCTTTTGGATTGATTTTCTGTTCACTAGCATATTCAGTTTAGCACCGTTATATATAGATTCTTACATTGACACCAGTGGATTATCGGATTTATCCAATCGAGATAGTTAAATTATCAATTTTAAAGTCCGAGCCGCCTCGGCGAGGACTTTAAAATTTATAATTTAACTATCGAGATTGGATAAATCCGATAATCCACGAGTAACTATGTAAGAATCTGTTTCTCTAATGATTAAAAAGACATTTTCTTTTTGTGTTAACCGAAAATCCCCTTCGAGTGCCTTTCACATTGCACGAAGTTGTCAATTTCATTAACACCTGTTATCAAATTTTGATTCATTCAGTTAGCTTAAAAGGTCATGACCCTTGAAATCATCCAATGATCTTTTGAGATCACCAGAAACCACACGTTGATTATATTTTTTTATACAATGGGTTCGGAAAGGGATAAATTTCCATAGAATTAGAGAAGAATGATTAACTACTTCACCTGGCAATCCTAAAACAATTATATATAACAACATATCTATATTTGTATTGTAGTTGTATATATGTTGTGTACAAGATGTATATATATTATATATCAATGCTAATCATATTGAATTGTTCTTTTTTCTTATACTGGTATTCTCTAAAACTCCCTAATTAGATATAGGAAGATGTGGTGTGAGTGCCAATGAGACAACTCTCCATCCAAATAACAATTTAAAAAGTAAACCATTATAGGTTAAAGTACGGCCTTCAAGTCCATTTTGGGCCCTTAACCGGTAAAACAATATATCTTATCTTTATCTATATCAATATAATGACAATGAAATGTAGTTATATTTATAATTTTCAAAAATTATTATTTCAGGTTATGGTAACATCTATCCAAAAACAGATGCTGGAAAAGTTGCTGCTATATTTTATGCTGTATTTGGAATTCCACTCGCCATGAAAGTTTTAGCTGTGCTTGGAAAAAAGTTGATGATAATTCTCAAGTTTTTCTATTTGCTTGTGAAAAAATGTTTTAAATGCAATGGGCGAAATAACAACAGATACACCGTTCGAGATAAACAAGCAGATCACGTTGAAAACGTCGAACTATCAGAAATAGACAAAAGCGAAATAAAAATAGAACAAGAAAATAAGGAAGAAAAAATAATAAAAGAAATCGAAAACAAACTTCCTATAGCAGTGCCAATGATTATTCTAGTCATCTACATATTTCTTGGAGCCATAATGTATACGTTGTGGGAAGATTGGGGCTTTCTAGACGCTTTTTACTTTGTTTTTATATCAGTTAGCACTATCGGCTTTGGAGACATTACACCAGCGCATACAAAATTCTTTATAGTGTCTTCAATTTATGTTTTTATAGGTTTAGCATTGGTGTCAATGTGTATAAATGTTTTAATTGACTTTTATATAATGTCCATTAAACTAGCAATTCATCAAATGGATGTCGTAACATCTACCGTAAAGAAAGGTTGTCGCTGTGGAAGCAGAAGACAAAGTGTATGAATTTAGACCTGCAATCTGTCGTAAACAAATGTTGTCTTTGTGAAAGCAGACGACAAAGTGTATAAATTTAGACCTTCAATTTGTCGTAAAATCAACCGTAAAGAAAGGTTGTCGTTTTTTTAAGCAGAAGACAAAGTGTATAAATTTAGACCTTCAATTTGTCGTAAAATAAACCGTAAAGAAAGGTTGTCGTTTTTTGAAGCAGAAGACAAAGTGTATAAATTTAGACCTTCAATTTGTCGTAAAATCTACCGTAAAGAAAGGATGTCGTTTTGGAAGCAGAAGACAATGTGTAAGAATTTAGACCTTCAATAGGGATTTTGGATCATTTTGTGTTATGGAAAGGAGAAGGCATTAAATGGACCAATAATATACAAAATAGTTTAAGAAGAAGTATATTAAAACGAATTGTATTACATACACGTTTGTTAATCTGGTATGAACAGCAACTTGTGAAAAAGATGTGCATAATATTAATGTATGAATCAGACTCAGACTTTGGAAATATGGTCAAAATGTCCTAGTGTGAGAGAATGAGTGGGAAAATGTGGAAAGTATAGCTCATCATTAGTAACTGTGTTTGAAGGAGTATTTGCAAAATGTCAATGTGTAATCCTTGAGGAATCGTGCAGAATGTCATGTCTTGTGAATATTTTCATAGAATAAAATGCTACCAAAATTATTTCTCAATGTTATTTATCTGGCTGTGACCCGACATAGTTTAAACAAGAAATTTGTCGAGTTTCATTACATCTCAAATCCTAAAACAATAGTCTTATTTTGTTGGATTGAGGGATTAACATTTCGTAGCAGTCGTATTCTGTGAAAAAAAATGGTGTTATTACAATAGAGATAAAACATAAATATGTATATTTGACGATAAGTATAAATACAGACAAACATAATTGCAGTAATGTATAAAACGCCAAGTTTTTCAGAGATTAATAACCATGCTTGGAACTTCAGAGATATATGTTTTTTTAGAAATTATTATAACGAGTGACATTCATTTCCGTGACACAAATACGTATTACTTTGGAATGTGCAATTATTAATAGTGTTTATAACAGAATTTGAGTCGTTGGCCAGTTTAATACAATATTTACGACCGAAAAATTATTGAAACAAACATCACTTGAACTTAATTTCCTTCTAACTATAGTAATAATAAAGTATTGTGACTATTCACAGTGTAAGCTGTATTGCAGAATATTTGAAATTTTTCACTTTGAAAAAAATAGCATTAAATATTCCAAAGAAAACATTTGTTCGTTCATCAAGAGAAAGGAATGTTCTTCGGAATTATCAGTAAAACAATGCATATGTTTTCGTCTTAACACGGAAGCATACTTTTCTAGTTTATTCTTAAGTTACTTATATCTATTGAATTATTGGATTTAATAGTTGATTTAGTTGGTTTTGGTGTTCTTTTTTAGAGTCATGTGGATGCTTTAAAGGGTTAAAAACCAAAAGAAATCAAAAGAAATCGCATAACAATGCACAACAAAACTAAGGAAGGAAAAGCACAAAGACATGATATATTAAATTGCGTCAATAGCCTAAATTATGAATTTCAGAAATAATACAAAATAAGGAGATTCACTGGGATTGAATATTGATCAAAACCAATTCCGTATACATGGGAATTATCATGTTTTACCCCGAAACATTTTATACGTGCCTTTCCCAATTTAGAAGCCTGTAATTGAGTGGTTGTTGTTTGTTATTGCTGATCGTGTGCGTTGTTTGTTTATTGTTTTATACAGTTCTTGTATTGGTCTGCTGCACCACTGTCCCATGATTAGGTGGAGGGTTATGTACCCACTTACACGTTAAACACCCGCCACATTCTCTGTGGCTGTTCCAAGTCAGGAGCTAGGTAGTGAACAATCAACTCTTTGCGCGGTCAGATAGGTCAGATATAGTAATTAAATATAGGAAGATGTGGTGTAATGCATGTCAAGTAGAGACAAATAAAATGCACCTATGGAAAAAAATTTTGCACTTCATTTTACGTATCATTAGCATGATCATTATTTTAAAGATCAATTTACACCTTACAGGAAAATATTATGGATAAAGTTAAATCATTAGAGTAATTCCCTAAAATTTACCTGGATAATAATTAAGACTATGGAATCTGATAAATCAACAAGTTATCTGTTGAAACCCTACTTAGCATAGCACGCACTTATTTTAAGTGCATTGTCAATTCATAAAAAGCATATACAAGTATTCGAAAGAGCTTTGAATTGATCTCTCGATTACATAATAATTTGTTTGAAATAGCAAAGGGGAGTAATTAGTAGGAATAGTGTGATGACATTTTCATTTTTATTTTTCACTGACCCAAGAGATGTCGTATTCGTAATTGTCTGATGATTGCATCACATATTAAACGATTCCCTTGATGTCATTAAACATTTAATGTCAATATCAAAAGCGTCCATTAATGTATAAAAATATCACTTAATATGGTCGTTTAATCGTCTAAATCTTGTACAAATGGCAAAGAGGAAAACACACTATTCATTGTGTGGTCGACTATGGGAACATTACCATTTGATATACTCGAAATAAAACGAGACAAAGTATATTTTCATTTGATACCGATATAAAGAAAAAATACTGAATTACTGAGTACTACAAATTATTACCTTTACACTGTCAATAACGTGCAAAATGACAAAAGGATTTCGTTCGAAAGCGAAAAATGTAATAGGACAATTTTACAACGGTTTAAAATCTTTCACTGGTTTAATTATTTTACTTATGGTATACAGTTTTACTGGAGCTGTTATATTCGTCCACGTAGAGACACCGTATCAAGACGAACTTTTATTAGCAAAAGAACCTAAGCACAAGAATATGGTTCAGCTGTTATTGAACTTAACTGTGTCCTTGAACAGTTCGGAGTTTGAAAATTTAAGAGATGAAATTGTTACTCTGATGAATAAATTTGATGCTGATAACTTTGAAAAAAATCATGGAAAAAGATGGGATTTCTGGAAAGCATTGTTTTTCTGTGGAACTATTTATACAGCAATAGGTATGTCTTATTTCATTAACATTAGAGTTAAGACACCCGTATGAAGATCAATCTATGATTATGAACCTTTAAAACTTGTTTCAATTCATCGTTTATTATTTTATGTGTACTATTGTTTGTCTGTTTGTAAGTTTTTCATTTTTAGCCATGGCGTTGTCAGTTTATTTTCGATTTATGATTTTGACTGTGTTTCTGGTATCTTTCGTCCCTCTTTTATTTATCTAGTTTGAAAAAAGGTAACAAAATATAAATGGTTCAACAAAAGAAACCTGAAGTCGGAGAAAGACATAAATACTATAACCGAAACATAGGGAAAGAGAAGGTTATGTTAAACGAGAAAGTTTCAGTCTTTAAACAAACTATCTGACTGAACGTTGCTGTGTATCTTCATATTCCTCACATCAAAATGAATGCCTTTACCGTTTGCACTTATTTTAAAGACAGGTTGTCGAAATCAAGGGATGAACATGTCTGTATGCAAGTCAATTCATATTTTTGAAAATATTTTGTGAAAATGAAGAAAAAAAAATCAAATCAAACCTCGTATATTTATTTACAGGCTATGGTGATATTTACCCTAGGACTGATACTGGAAAAGTCATTGCAATATTTTATGCAATTTTTGGAATTCCACTAGCTTTCAGAGTCTTAGCAGAAATTGGTAAAAAATTAACAACAGTCATTAAGTTCTTCTATTTTGGAGTAAAAAGATTTTATGCTAAGAATGTGCAAACTGCTGATGGGGAAACCTTTAAGAAGGAAAGAAATGATGTTGCCCTTTCCACCGAACATACAGAAAAGGAAAACAATGATATAGAAATTGTTTGGGAAGATAAGGATGAAACATTAATAAAGGAAATAGAAAATAGGCTTCCTTTAGCTGTACCAGTTATCATTTTATTCATTTACCTTTTTCTCGGAGCATTGATGTACACACGTTGGGAAGATTGGAGCTATTTAGATGCCTTTTATTTTACTTTTATATCCGTGAGTACGATTGGCTTTGGTGACATTACACCTGCACATACGAAATATTTTATAGTGACATCTATCTACGTTTTTGTTGGTTTAGCATTGGTATCCGTGTGTATTAATGTCTTTATGGAGTTTTACATTGTTTCCATAAAAGTAGCTGCACATCAAATGAACAGAGTCGGTTCCAAGATCATAAAAGGATGCCATGGTTGTAGGAGACGACAAAGTTTGTAATTAGTTTAAACAATATTTATTCAGATAAATTCATCATGATACGATATAATACAAATATATTCAGGATTCAGAAACAAGCAATTTGCTTTTACAAATCTGTCTCCTTTACAAAAATAATACACTTATTGAACAATACATAAAATAAATAACTGGCATGCTCTGTAATAAATATATGAATATGAAAAAGGTGAAAGAAGTATAAGAAGGAAAAAAAAATTATTGAGAAAAAAAATAATAAAAAAAAAATAAAAAAAATAAACATGAATTATTGTACTGTATACAGTGTGAAATGCTTTGGTTCCTAATGAGTGACGAAGCATTAACATCAAGGGTTAAAACGTTTTCTTTTAATAATATATTTCTGCACCAAACTAAATAAAAGACTATTTTGCTCATCTGAGAGTACCGTTGATCCAAAAAGCAAAGTTGTTGTGTTAACTTGGACAGGAAGAACTGAAACAGAATCTAATAGTTCTTGTCTTAAATAAGTATATAAAGGGCAAGATAACAGGAAGTGAGAATTTGTTTCTACATCACCACAACGACAATTTGGAGAGTCTACTAAGTTACGAAGGAAAAGGTGAGAATTCAATGAACTTGAATCCATTCTTAAGCGAGCATGAAGAATTTGACCAAAACGATGTCCTATATAATAATACGCTGGGATCTTACTATTTTGGGTACTAATTTGTTTTTTGAATAATGATAGAGATAGAGATAGAGAGTTTGTAATTGTAACTGACAAAAAGTAATTATAGAAAAAGATACATTATTTTGTGCGCACATTATATTTAAGTTGTGTGCACAATATATTAATTTGTGCGCACAACATTTTTTTCTTTGCATGTCCCTATAGCTGGGCTCCGTAATTACGTAAAGTCAGTACATGTTAATACTTATAATACCAGCCTTGTAGAAAAGTCAGAGAATAATCTGAATACAACAATACTCTAAATATATATATATTGCCATATGAATACTACAATATATGTATATATAATTAGAAGCTGACCTTTTGTATGTAAATGAAACACTCTTTGTGTCATCTAATTGTACATAAAATGACAAATTATGTAAATTCAGTCTCCGATTTCATTTTCTCTTTGTAATACAAGTTGATGAACATGATTAAATCTGTTTACGAGTTGTTTGCATATAATTTATGTAACATTGAAGAAATTCAGAGTATGGATGTACTTAGACTAAAGACATTTGAACAAACGCTTTTTGCTTATTCACTTTAAAATTAAAGTAGTGCAGAGTGAAGCTGTTTTTAGACTAAAGAGCTCCAAACGGTTTGTTTTCCTTCTATCAATACTGCTGTTAAGAATTTTCACCACATTCTCTTTTATCTCAGCTTTTATCGAACAGTTATTGAATTTGCTTTAGCGTAATGCTTTATTAAAAATGTATGCATTGTACATCGTTCATAATTAAAGACATAATTAAACCAAACAAATGTCCTCTTTAATTTAATTTGAATCGACGAATAACAGTGTGCTGCAAGGGGGATCGATGACAATATCACATTGGAATCATAAAATAATTATATATTCTTTTGTGATTAGTGCCATTCTGACGAGTTCAGTCCTTTTTTAAATGATATTTTTGTGGTGTTGTGCCATGTCTTGTATCGAGTCAGTTTTATGTTCCTGTCGCAAGTCCTGATGCTTTTCTGTTTTGGTAGTTGTCTGTTGTTATATGTCATTTATTTTTCGTTTATTGTTTTGTCATAACTCATGCTATTAGGTATGGATTTTGCTCGTTGTTGAAGGTTTCGCGCTGATGTATAGTCGCTTACGTTGAGATCTGTTGCACTCGGGTGGTTAGCTGTTTAAAAGACAATCGCACCACATTCTTATTTTTTATATTGCCATCTAAGCTGTAGATTGTCACATGCAGTTTTTCAACAATATTGGATTATTTTGCCACCTACGATTCATATTTCTATATTCTAAAGGGTAATAAATTCTACGCCAAAACGATGCGATTGGCTTACATTGCACAAAACCATAGGTTATTACCCACATGTGTACCATTTCTTCTATTTTGTTGTACAGAATTGAAATTACTTGTAGTCCTTAAGGACTTTGAAAAGATAAATATTAATCGTCTATTTCTGAACGTCCAAATTCATGTTTTATGATGCAATGTTTTTACTAATTGTCCTCTTCATACAGATAGTTGAAACTGACATAGTAGATTTATGAAAAGACGATATTCAATTTACAATATTCCTGACAAGGGTTTTTAATTGTTTATTAACTATTTTGGAAGAAATATTCAATAATCTGTCATATTTCGTCAGCGATGGCCTTGTGATGTCGTTAAGAACTATGTGTTTTCGGTTGGTTTTTTTACACATTGATGACAAGACCTTTGATAGACTGATAAATATGTCTGAGCCTTGGTCGTAGGTAACAAGCCAGGGGACATTACTCGTCAGTCTAGACTTAAGACAGCTTAGCAGAAAACATTTATCATGTATAATAATCAACATTATGCTTATAATAAGTTGTACTTCACAATATAACACTTTCTATATTATTCTGTGGTTTGTGCCGCCATTATCAAATAATTGTTTTCTGAAAAAATCAATTATGCAAGAAATTGAATAAATATACGCAGGCTGACATGTAAATTATTTTCAAGAAAACTGTTTCTTTTACGGCCCTTTTTATTTGTGTCATTTTAGATTTAACATAACTTAGTATAATAAGTTTTGGAGAATATGATTATATGATTATTATATATGGAGAATATAGTGATATTCTAATTTTAATTGACTTTAAACAAGCTTTCTGTAACTGCAGACACTCTTAAATAAGTACAAATTGTATTTGCTAAGGTTTTTTTTTAATTTGTTTTGTGTCTCGTACTGGTCAGTCTGTATTGAATCAATGCTACAATTTTTTTGGAGAACTCTTTTCGTAATGTCGCTTTTGGACTATCTAGTCTGCGCTTAAAGTTGTATTTACCTGATATAATCTCGTGCATGTTTCCAGTTTTATCTCAATTAGGTAGTAAAAACGAAAAAGCTAAAAGATAGCACTTATGAGGAATGGTTTTGAATGAAGTCTTCTGTCACTCTGTAAATCAAGGTGTGCAAGGGTTAAAACAACCTCATCACAATTACCGTTATCCTGGTATGAATGTGTGTTAAGATATGTTGGTATTGGATGCTTTTTTTTTTTAAATAAATGTATTTTCAAAGTTTTTGCATATAAAGCATAATACTTTGTTTACTTTTAATACAGACTTTGAAAACCTTTTTTTGTCATGATTTTTTTGTGTAGTCCTAAATATAAAAGCCGAGATCGCGAAAACTCACATAAGAAAAGTGCATATACCAAAACCTATACGTGTTTACATTCACACAAAGGGGCAAAGTAAACAAACCACAACACAAGATCAGACAGGATAAGTTCACATAGTATGAATATCACTTCATCACACGACATCAGATGTATAAGTAAGCCAAGTACATGTGTCGACATTGATTTCATTCCAACATATCTCTTCGCTCTTCACAGCACTTAATTTCGTAATAAATTAACCAGAAAGATATATCTTGTCACAAAATGCCTTCCATATAGCTGGCATACTTAAACAATTAGCCATTACTATCAAGAACAGGCATTTCTATTGTGTGCATCATCACGTAGCATTCTGGATGACGTCATGGCTACATTGAGGATACTGACTTTTTACTTGTAATTCGGGCTTCTTTTATTCGACCGAAGACCTTACTGCACCATTCCTCGACCAAACGCATTAACCTCATCATGTCATATAATTGACATGACCTATAATGACAGAAATATAGAAAAAGACTTGGTTACATAAAATAAATATTTGCACAGGAAAAATGTGGATATCTTTGTGTCCAAATATTTGTATAGTATACAAATTCCTGGTTTGTCTAAACACAGAAAAAACTTTTTTCATGTGCGTTTTGGTTTTTCTTTTTCTTTAGTGTGAAATAACTCAATGGGAAGTTAAAAGACAAAAGGTGACTTATACAACATAATGAAAGACTAAAAAACTGAAAGACATCACCTTAGATTATCAAGAAGAAAGAACAGTTGATGCTCTACCAGTTTACCTATGTGTTGAAAAGTTATAAATGAGGACGGATTTTGGTTACAACACAAGAAACATACGTATTTTTCTTTTAAACAGATCTCCCGTCACTGTCAATTTATTCATGTTTGCGTCAAAAAAACTTCGAAGAAAATACTTTATCTTGGCCAATTACAAACCTTAGCTCGGTAAGTTCCTGGATGAGCTAAAATCTTTATCAAAGATTAATTCATGTAAATTAACTAACGTTTTTGAAAGAAAAAAAAAACAGTTAGAAAAACAATATTTTTGACGAGAAGACAAATTAATCCTCACAATCGATATCTAGAGGCAAGTGAAGATATGAGACTTAAGATAGTCAATAAATGTACCTTATCAAAATAACCTCTTTTATTACCTTCCTTAGCATCACATTGTCTCAAATAGCTTCAACGATACGAATACAATAACATAGAATATGACTCAATGCATAATAATTATAAATCTATGTTTTTGTATTCTTATTATTTTGGTTAAAGTACTTGCAACCTGAGATATTAATATTCAAAGCACGAACTCTGTACCTATTTATTGACAACGGACGCATGTAATGTGACCTTCACATTCAAGTGACGACATGCATAACTTTCTCTTTTTAGGTACAATTATCATGTTAGACACGTTGATATGCAGCAGATACACACGTTTGATCTTATGATTACTGTCATTTTCTGCAGCATTTATCTTGTTAATGTCGTCATCATTATTGTATAAAATTTCTAGGCATGTTATGACCTTAACCGACTATGGTAATGATGATCAATAGTATGTATATCAAAACACTTAATGGGAAATTAATTTATAATTGATGAATTAATCTAATTTTGCTTATCAATAAACTCATACACCAGGATTGAAATTTGTATTTGCACCAGACACGCGTTCTGTCTACAAAAGACTCATCAGTTACGCTCGAATTAAAAAAAAAAGATCAAAATACTTTTTTCCAGTTTTTATTATGCATGTTATTTTCCCAGTTTTTATTATGCATGTTATTTTCTAGTTATTATTTTGCAAGTAATTGTTTTCAAACCAATCGAACAGTTATTGTGCTTTTAAAACTGACCCTGTCATAAACTTTACGGTGTAAGGGTTATCTCCCTGAACCCTGAACACTGTTTTTTCTAATATTTGTTTATGTAACACATAAACAAACGACAACCACTGAATTTCTACAGGCTCCTAAAAATCTTTATTTTAATTCAATGTTTTTACCATAAGTGCCAGATAAAGCTGGCATATAAATTACAGGAAAATAATCATATAAAACTGACAAAAAAATCACTTGAATCTCAGGGTCTTTTAGATATTTTTATTTATATTTATATTTGAAATGTTTATAATGACATCGACAGAATAGACCATTTCCTTCACATCAGTCCTTGTAGTTTGGATCCTTTTTGGAAGAAACATTGAATTCACAATATGCAACAAATTATATCATTAATGTAAACCCAGTTATCACACTGCGACATCTATGATATACAAAGCATGGACAATAAAAACTACAACAGTAATGAATATACCGCATACAATGTCAAACTCCTTTCCGACATCGGTCCATTTAATTTGCTCTTCGTTTTCCTTTTCACTATAATACTTTTCGTTTTTTTTCCTAAAACAGCACACTTCACAGCGTACTTTTCTAGAAATATTTACAAATCCCCGCATAAACTTAGTTACTGGGTATTCATCCTTCCGATGATAATTTCGTAAGCTTAAAATAACAATCAATACAATAAAAGCACTAATGCAAACATCGGCAAATAAAAGAATAGATATTGATGAAATTCGTGGACTTGAAGTTGCGGGAAGATTTTCAGATGAAATAGTCAAAAAGACTGCGATTGCCAAGAGAACAGTTACAGCATATCCAACTCTTTCTCCGCTTTCTGGTGGAAGTAAAAATACAAAAATGTTTATAACAATCATCAAGCAAATTGGAAGAATAAGATTAAGAACGTAAAACATGGGATAGCGTTTCAGCTTCACTGAAAATTCTAGCATTGGTAGGTTTTCTCCCTTTACAACACTTGTTTCAATTAATTCCCAAGTGTGTTGTTCAGTGAACCACCACTGCACAACATAATCGTAAGTCGGTATGACATTTATTTCCTCAAATGTATATCCCCATGGTAATATCAGAAGACTGCAGCTCTGCGTATCGAATGGATACCTCGAAACATCTGCATTACAGACAATGTTATAGTTATCTCCAGGGGTCCACGTGACAACACCATTACTTTGTACTCTCATCACACTGTCATCTTTGTTCTTTTCTGTTACACCGTCATATGAATTTCCAATAATAAAAGATGGTTTCCAAATTATGTGCTCTTCGAGAGTAAATTGTTCGATTCCGTTTTCTGTGCTGTTCCATGTTAAAGTCTGATCAACCCAACTTATATTAAAGTATCCACTCAAGCTTAGTTTTCCTTCAACTTCATCAAATTCCTGGATATATGTTAAATGAAAAAACATATGTACATCGACTTTTGATTTATGGTCAAGGACTGGCCGCAAATTTATGTTTTTACCGCTGGTAATATTTTTGAAAAATGCGTCAAAATCTGTATATGATACCGAGTTACTTCCTTCGAAAAAAGATATCAGTAGTATCAATTTTACTACGCATCCTTTATATTTCATTTCTATTTTTCCAACTTTGTCTTGTAGTAAATCTGTAAATAAAAGAATTTCAACAGTTTTATCAAATTGAATTTATAAGTTTAACAATCAGGATGTAGTGCAATATTGAATTATGTGATAATTCTAATTTTCATACTCTTGCTCTTATATATGCTTACTTTAAATTCCATGTGATGAATACCATTATCTACTCAAATGCGTAAAAGTTTTACACAAGGAAAGAAAAGAATGTTTTAATGAGTTAAAAAAAGTTCAGCGAACTACATTTAAATAATCTTACTAAAGTATGGAACGCAATAGCTGTCTTATGTGTCTTCTTTATTATGTGAATATAGAAAAGAAGATGTGGTATGATTGCCAATAAGACAACTGTCCTCAAGTGACTAAAATGACACAGACATTAACAACTATAGGTTATCGTATGGCCTTCAACAATGAGCAAAGCCCATACCGCATAGTCAGCTATAAGAGGCCCCGATAAGACAATGTAAAACAATTCAAACGAGAAAACTAACGACTTATTTATATTAAAAAAAAATGAACGAAAAAAATATATGTAACACATAAACAAACGACAACCACTGCATTACAGACTCATTTCTATTATACGGAGGTGCCTTTCTATTATACGATGATGGTTTTCTATTATACGATGGTGCTTTTCTATTATACGATGGTGCTTTTTTATTATACGACGATGCTTTTCTATTATACGATGGTGCTTTTCTATTATACGAAGGTGCTTTTTTATTATACGATGGTTCTAAAGCTTAGAAATTTGGGAAAGTTCGTTACAGTTTTAAACGATAAAGTGGATTCTTTGAATACAATTTCTCCTTCCTCTTCTTTATTGTAATGCCTTCCATTTAATATACATTGTATGAAAATAAGAGGATATGGAAAGATTACCAATGCGGCTGACAACGCTCTACTAATTAAAAGACCAAATGACATGGAAATTAACAACTATAGGTTATGGTATGGCCTTCAACAACGAGCAATATCAATCCTGCTGAGTAAGTAATAAAAGCCTCCGAAATGATGAGTGAAATACGGCCAGATTTATTGGAATTTATGAGATCCTTTCTAAACTTTTCAATTCTGGTAAAGGCCATTTATGTACTTCCCAGAATATGTGATATTCGTAACAATTATATATCAGAGTGTTTACGTCACAAACATGTAGGACACGGACGTGCGATGCGGACGCTGAAGTGCGATAGACTTAGTAGGTTTTAGTGTGATTATCCTTTCGCTGATGTTTGCTGGTATTTTCGCTAATGTGTGTTGGTCTTTGTGAACAGGAGATTTGTTTACTAGTTACTATTTAAATATATACTCATATTGGCCATTTAACATTTATGGCATTTCGGTGTGAATAATGTTGGTTAAAATGTGAGAATCTATAAAAGAATAATTATTCTGCAATGGCCAGTTCGCCATACAAATAATTATGATAATTTGGTTACAGTATACTGTTTGAATACCACATGTGAGTACCATGCTAAGATAACAGTTTCATCTAGACTAAGTATTTAAATGGCGTTTGTAACATTTGAAATACAAGTCTATATTACAAATAATGAATGTCCTTAGTTACAGTTGTATACCAAATGAAGTTCGTCCAAATTAATTTTGCTGCATAATCTGGACTATTTATTAAAATAATCTTTAAATCTGCTTCTAGAAAACAAAGTGACTTCTTGATCGACATGTGAACCTTCAAATTGATATTTTATCGTGTGCTTTTCTATGTTGTGATGTTCTAATATTATTTCAGAAAAAGGGAGAAGGTTTGGTACCATAAAAACGTTTAATCCCGCTGCAAATGTTTACAACTGTCCTAAGTCAAGAATCTGATGTACAGTAGTTGTCGTTTGTTTTTGTATTTTATATGTGTTTCTCTTTTCTCGTTTTTTATATAGATTAGACCGTTGGTTTTCCCGTTTGGATAGTTTTACACTAGTAATTTTGGGGCCCTTTATAGCTTGTTGTTCGGTGTGAGCCAAGGATCCGTGTCGAAGGCCGCACATTGACCTATAATGGTTTACTTTAATTTATAAATTGTTATTTGAATGGAGAGTTGTCTCATTGGCACTCACACCATATCTTCCTATATCTATGAATACATTCACCAGAAAGTTTTCTTAATCCATCATACAATTAATAGCGTTAACAACAAGGCACTTCGACGTAGCCATCAACAAGATAGCTTCATGATGCAACCATCGCACTTCTGCGTTATTAAAAACGTGTTTTCAGGGTCAAATCATCGCACGTCAGCGTTACCATCGCTGTTCGAAGTACCGTTGAGGTTCATAGTTCTATATATATGCAGTAGGTTTTTTTTATTTTTATTATACTAAATCGCTACAAGAACACAATTTATTATTTTTATTGAAAAATAAACTCTCCCATAGAAGAATTTATTTGAACATTGTAAAATTCAGAGGCGGATTTAGGGGGGAGGGGCTAGGGGGCCCGGGTCCCCTCTTATCCAGGCTGAGAAAAAAATGTGTTGCTTATATAGGGAATCACTGAAGCATGACTGAAGCGGGGCACCTCTTATGCAGTCAATGGGCCCCACTTATGAAAATTTCTAGATCCGCCACTGAAATTCTATTTTAATCAAGTATCATTATAGATGAAATACATACTTTGGCATATTGATTTTTAACCCTTGTCGTGCGGGGGCCGTAATATTACGGCCGTACCCAGAATACCGTTATTTTGGCATCAATGGCGCTCCATACATTTAGAGGTCATCGTAATACCATTTATTTCGTAGTGTATGCACGTTTCCTCAATCTGAAACTATTCATGTCATGTTTCTCACTTTAAATATTCATTTTGAGCTCAAATACGAACTTCAAAATTTGATATCGGACAAAATTGGGTTTTTTGGAGGGGTGGGCTTACCTTCAAGGTCTGAATCACGGAGTTCAGAGGACTGAAACCTTGACAAATACCGTTAACCTAAAGGCACATAACGACTGGTCGTGGATATTATCAAAATACGCCGAGGAAACGACTACTTCCGGTTGCAAGTCCAGTTAAAGTTCAAAATTGGAAAAATTCCGAAATTTGGTGAATTTTGGTGCAAATGACCTTCTTTACACTGATGAACCCAGATCAGTTTCACTCCGACCTAACAACTGTTGTGATAAAAGTGTTCACTGGTGTCCACGCTACATGTAAACTACAGATGGATGCATCTATTAGCATCTCTCGGACTTACAGGTCGAGAAAAAGAACGAAAAAAGGTCAAAATTGACGCTTTTTGTACCTGAGGACCAACTTTGGGGCAAATACCCGCCAACAAAATTCCGCCTCCTTACCCCAACACTCCACCCCGTGATCACCTATTTTAGATTTATTGTAATCAGTATGCATCAGCATCAGGGTACAGCTCATTTGCATATCATTTGCATATTTTTGCAAATACTCGAAATTTAGACAATTTCTGAAAACAACTCAGCATGGTAAGGGTTAACATAAAGATAATAAGTATAACACGACTGTGTTAAATGAATACATGTTTGCACTAACGTTCTGTAACTGGTCTGAGTACACAGTTATTTCGTAGTGCATATCTTTTAGACATTAAATGGATTTTAAAAAATCCCACTTGCGCTTTCTCAATTATATTTTTACAGTGTGTTGTACTACTTTTGGGACAAATTATCTTAAAATTATAGAAAACTTCATCAGCTCTAAATCAAAATATGGACATTTATGTAAAGGGGGTCTTGCAATCTTTTGACAGCTTCCGAAATGCTAATTTTTGACCTTTTACAACTGTACCAAATCACTACTTTACATTATAATTCATGAATCAATTTTTTACAGTGTAATTTTATCCAACATCTGGCTACTTGAGGCATAAAATGATAATTAAATAAATTTGGAAGGGGTGTAAAAAAAAAAAACAAGTAACACGCTGTCCACACTAGGGACTATTATATTCGAAAATCAAGGGACGATAACTGTGTAGCGCAAGTAAATTAGGGATACTAATTTTTCTAAATTTTGTAAATTTAATAACGATTTGACTTACCTTTTCAATTCATTAATATAACTATTTGTTGTATGTTCTAAGGTTACTTTTGTACTTTCAAGCTTTCAAATATTTTCAAATAACGAAACAATATATAAACAAACACCAGTCCTATATAATCAAGTTTCGGAAAATCATTCCAAGGTCTGTATAGCCAGACTATTTGCTGGGTATCAAATGAAGATTCAAGTCGGTATAAAGTTTAACAATTTATTAAACGATCCAACAAGAATATAACGATGTAACAATATTGAGTCCGGTGTTTACGGTTTAAGAACCTATCCAAAACTGAATATAAATTATTTCAAAGAAGTATATAAAACAGAACAATTTAGAAATACATGTAACAACGAATTAGGCAATTATTGTCCATTGTTCAGATAATCTGCTTAAAACTGTCTTTGACACGTAGATATGAAGTCCAAAGCTAAAAATGACAATTGAAAGATATAGTAATTTAAGTCAGAAAGATGATAGTCCCAAATAATAAGCATGCGTTTCGTCGGGTCATAGTCATTATCATTATTCTCAATTATGGTATTATAATGACAGGTACTGACACGTGTGGTCACTTACAATGACAGGAATTAAATTAACCAACGTCAAACAATAGAATGCTAATTAAGAAATAATTCATGGAAGCTATAGATTTGTTGGAAATTTACACATGGCCTGGGCCGTGATATTCGAATTTTATCCTGAGCGTTAGCGAGGGATAAAATTAACGAATATCACGGCCCAGGCCATGTGTAAATTTACAACAAATCTATGGCTTCCATGAATTATTTCGATTCTAATAGGACAAATAAGTTGGGTTGGTATGCCGTGTGTGGAGCTGTTCTTTTTTACTCCTTGTTATATAGCTCAAATATTCTCATACATCTTTAACTTGCATTAATTATTTCGTAAATAACCGCTAGAAAAAATATGTTTAATTCTCAAACCCAATATTTTCGATTTTTAATTTACATGTTTTCTCGTAAGCTACCGTCAAATCCAAAATTGACATTTCTTAAAGAAGGAGCTGCCATGTTAACTCGCTGAATCAAAGGCAATAGAATAGAAAACCTCAGAATTCCATTTTAATACAATATTATACGAACTTCGTTGGTTACAAAAAAGTTTTTATTTTTGTGATATTTACTAAATATTGTTTTTATACTGCAACTTAAATTAGTATATTGATTTTTTTTTAAATCGTAACATAAATATCAAGCTTATTTTGCATCCCTTAATGAACCCCTCATTGTAGAGAAAGTGTTCCATGATGAAATTGACATTGCACAAAATATACAGTGTTACTATATTTAGGAAATAAACAAAACTAGTTGCAATATTAATTCTTTTTATTATGCATCTGAATAAGAATAAAAGTTCTGTAATGTTTTTTGTTTAATTAAAATTAGTAATACAATAAATTTGGCAAAGCCTTTGCAATGTAGGTTCAAATACATGTGGATTTACGTGGGAGGTATATTGTAACATCCATAATTATGTATATCTCTGAGTCTGCGCTAAGTATAGATATATCGAGAGTTTTCACACAGTGCTGTTTACAAAGCGAAAGAAGCACGTCATATTAGAATTATCCATGAAGACATCATTTTTATTTCCCAAATTTACTGGGCCCATAAAGGGCATAAAATCAGATACAATTAATTTACATTATTGGTAACAACAACAATAAAAGTTGCATGCAAATATATATTTAGTATATTAGCATTGGTCAGAATCAGAGCCAAAAAAACACATATATATTGTGAATAAAAGAATAAAATTTCACTTTATATGCATTCATTCTCAAATCATTTACTTGACTTAGTTTCAATATTCATACCTGATCTCCTTAATTCAAAACAGTCACAAATATAACAGCCCCAGTTTTTCCATAAGAGTTACATTTTCTTATGTCAAGAGCCATACAAATTTAGAAGATTTTTTTATTTTTTTTAAATAATAACAGTTGTTAGAAATGTAGTAAACAAAAATTCCCTTTGAATGGCATAAATAGTTATGAGAGTATTAGATAAAGGTAACAAACCGCCAATGATATGACAATGAACTACATTCGGAAAAGAGCATTAATTCTTCTTGATAAACTAGTTTAAAAAAACGCTTGTATACTCTTCCACCTCACACAATGCGCTCGCTAAAACAGATATTATCAAAATCCCCATATTTCCGACCAGAAACTGGTTCTGTCATAGCATCACAGAACTTCTACTGAAAATCAATCCATATCTTTTGATTTCAAATATTTTTGAACACATTTCCAAAATAAAGATTACTTTGCCGGACTACTTTTTTTCTGGAGTCTGAACAATTTCCATTAAACTTTAACTTACTTCAACAATGTAACACACAAGGTATGTACATAAATCTATAACTTCTGAAATGTAATCTTATTTAATTTTAAAATTAGATTCGGAGTTCTGACGATATTCTCGTGGACGTAATTACGTTTTCGCATTTTTAGCAAAAATCCAGTTGCACGTTTCCGCATTTTCAAGCACACAGAAAACCATTAATTTAACAAAAAATTCAGGTGAACCCAAACATTTCTATTCAGCAGCAGTCTCCTTTAAACGTTATATCATAGTCCTACAAAAATATTGAAAATGTGTACATTTTTTTTTCTTACTTCTCTCGCTATCAATAAAGATTATTTAGTCAAAATTTAACACTAGTATTAAGGTTCATCATAACAAATGCGCAAATACGGCCGTTTTTTCGCCTAAAAACTACTGTGTACAGACTTACCGGTGTGGTTTGGGAAATTTTAAATGTTTTAGATATATAGAAGTTAATATATTTTGCATATCTGAAAGATAAATTCGCTTTTGGTGAAGATCTGGATTCAAAATATTTTGTATGTCCTCTGCTTGAACAGATTTTGTTCCATCAATTGGGAAATTGAATTTTTTTTTAATAAATAAAAAAGAAAAATACCATACCCCCTCCTGCCTGCCTTTTGAAATTCAATGATCGTCCCCTAAACATTTTCCATCTAAACTTATTATTTTATTTTAGACAAAAACTATGTAGCCTAGGACATTCGTCCTGAACATGCATGAAACATTTGCCACTGGACATTAAGTAACCAACAACCAATCAATATATAAGACACTGTCTTGGTATAAAGCTGGCATTTAAGGTAGAGCCTTCCTCATATTAGGGTGCACAGCATCGAAAAAGACGTATAGTTTTACGAGTTTAATTTAAACATATTTATTTAGAGTGGATTGGGAAACAAGTTTTGCAACTTATATTAATCCCTTTCCACTTTGCGGGTGCGAGTGCTGCCTTGTAGCGGCATTAGCCTACTCTTTTTCGAAATCTACAAAGGTGTCTTTAACGTGCAAGAGATATGGCTCTGTCTTAACACGGGTCGGCCATTTATCGTCCCCTTCCGACGGACTATCATCGTTTCCTTAAGACCATACTCGCAAATGGTGTCAAGGGAGAGCCGAAAATTGAGTTCCTGAAATTTTCATCCCAATCGGGAATCGAACCAGGAACCTTTGTGTTAGTAGTCCGATGCACTAACCACTACACCACGGCTCTCTACGAGTTTAAGTTTACGGATAACACACGGCTATATTTATATGCAAACTATTGAAAAATCATATATTTTCCAATCATGAATGTGGTTGTAAGCTACCGTGGTCACGTTTTTCAAAATTTTGTGGTCTCTTAGGGTACCCAAAAATACAATGTACCTCCTCATTCAGGCCATCTTCAACACGAAAAATAAAATTGTTGCTTTCTGTGTTATTTGTTCAAATGATACTTATCATTTAGCTTAAAAATTTAATCAATCATATAACGAATGATGAAAAGATTTATTTAATGTAAGTATATTAGTATTTCATCATTTTGGTAAAACTATTTTTTAGCTGAAATTTACCACATTTTGAACGAAAGAAAATTAATTGGGTGTTACTTTTACGGGATTTTCCCCTTGCTTACATCAATCAGACATGGTTCATATGTGTGCCAAATATCTATCGTGGAATTTTAATCTGTGAGAAGAAAAAAGCAATTTAAGACTCAAATTTAGTGATATTTCTACCTTGATTCAAACACGCCTTTTCTCGAGATTTACTTTTAGTCGAGTAGCAAGTATCAAGTTGCAAAAAGCGAGTATCAAGTTATGAAAGGTGAGTATCGAGTTATAAAAAGTGAGTAGCGAGTAACAAAAATCGAGTATCGAGTTATAAAAAGTGAGTAGCAAGTAACAAAAAGTGAGTAGCGAGTTATAAAAAGCGAGTATCGAGTTATAAAAGTGAGTAGCGAGTAACAAAAAGCAAGTATCGAGTTATAAAAAGTGAGTAGCGAGTTATAAAAAGTGAGTAGCGAGTAACAAAAAGCGAGTATCGAGTTATAAAAAGTGAGTAGCGAGTAACAAAAAGCGAATATCGAGTTATAAAAAGTGAGTAGCGAGTAACAAAAAGCGAGTATCGAGTTATAAAAAGTGAGTATCGAGTAACAAAAGCTATCATTTATATTTTTGTTTTTTTCAACGAATGATCATCTCATGGTTTGTTTCCCTTTTCATTACTTACTAATTCTGAAGGCTTTCAATACAATTTGATACCATGCTATTTTATATGAATTCATTGCAAAGGATAGTCGTTTTACTTTATTTATAAATCACTCTAAATCAGGATAAATGTTTTTATTTCGTCATCTAACCTGATTATTTGTTTATAGTTTGCTTAGTATCGACCCGATGAGTTAAAACTTAAGAGCTGTTCTCTTCAGAGTTTTACTTGGTTGTTCTTATGTTGTGCTGTACCGGTAATGCCACTGTCCTATGTTAGAGGAAAGGGACAGATCCTGCACATACTTTTAACCTCCCTAAATATATATACGGTTTCCTAACTTACCTGTTCCAAGTAAGAAATCTATGATTTTTGTTGTCTCTTGTTACTGTAATTCATATATACATGTTTTAACATTGATGATTTCGTATTTAAATCTGGGTGTTGTTTAATCTCATCTGAATTGTTTTACATGTGAAGTTGGGGGGTTACAGCTTACTTTGCGGCACACGACAATGCTCCATGTTGAAGGCTGTACTGTGACCTATAATTGCTTACATTGAAGAGATTTTGTCATGGATGGAGATATGTCTCATTGGCAACCAAAGAGGGGAGCAAGGGGTTTAACTGTTATGCTGTTATGGGGCAAATTGATTCTTTGTTATCTGTTATTCTGAAAATATATTTGCTGTTAGCTGTTATTGTCTTATTCATTGTTAGCTGTTATTGGACTATTAGGGTTTTTGTTATCTGTTTTTGTGATAATATATTTGCTGTTAACTGTTATTGAAAATTGGAATGTTAGCATTTTTTTTTGACAGCCCATATTTGGTAGAAATTGAAGACTGTTGAACATTGGGGTCTACCACTAGTAATATTGTGGTCCCGTATTCGGTGAAGGATTTCATTAACATATATACCCATCACAAATCAACACATAAACATATTAATATCAGTGAGGTCAAAGGACAATTCCAGTATAATTTATGAGGATTATCCTTTGTAATAAAATTCATCTTTTATGAACGTGTAGCTTGTTGTTCGGTGTGAACCAAGGCTCCGTGTTGAAGGCTGTTTTTTTTTACCTACAATGATTTACCTTTATAAATTGTTACTTGGATGGAGAGTCTGTCTCATTGCACTCATATACCACATTTTCCTATATCTATGTATTTAGAATCATTTCTTTTTTTGTCTGGGGATAATGTTCCTTGTTTCCCGTACGTACGGGGCGCCGAATGGGACTCTTGTGGTTTTGTACTCAAAATTCAATTTTGTACGGACAAAAGTGACTTTTGTTCAACAAAAATGAGTTCAGTTTAACAAAATTTGTATCATACTACAAATTTGAAATTTTGTCATACAAAATTATCTATCAGCGGACAAAAGTCACTTTTGTCATGACAAAATACATTTTTGTTACACAGACTTGACTTTTGTTACCTAATTTGAAAGTTGAGCGACAAAAGTGAATTTTATATTTAAATTAGTTTAGTTTGGTTTCTGTGAACTAATTTGCATACAAAATCGACTTTTGTTACACAAAATTGACTTTTGTTACACAAAATTGACTTTTGTTACACAAAAATTACTTTTGTTACACAAAATTGACTTTTGTTACACAAAATTGACTTTTGTTACACAAAATTGACTTTTGTGAGACAAAATTGACTTTTGTCTCAACAAAATTGACAAAATTGAATTTTGTCTCAACAAAATTGACAAAATTGAATTTTGTCTCAACAAAATTAACAAAATTGAATTTTGTCTCAACAAAATTGACAAAATTGAATTTTGTCTCAACAAAATGACAAAATTGAATTTTGTCTCAACAAAATTAACAAAATTGAATTTTGTCTCAACAAAATTAACAAAATTGAATTTTGTCTCAACAAAATTGATTTTTGTCTCACGAAAGTCAATTTTGTCTCACGAAAGTCAATTTTGTCTCACGAAAGTCAATTTTGTCTCACGAAAGTCAATTTTGTCATCACAAAAAATGAATTTTTGTTGTTACAAAATTGAATTTTGTCATCACAAAAATGAATTTTGTTGTCACAAAATTGACTTTTGTCTCAACAAAATTGACTTTTGTCTCAACAAAATTGACTTTTGTCTCAACAAAATTGACTTTTGTCTCAACAAAATTGACTTTTGTCTCAACAAAATTGACAAAATTGACTTTTGTCTCAACAAAATTAACAAAATTGACTTTTGTCTCAACCAAATTTACAAAATTGACTTTTGTCTCAACAAAATTAACAAAATTGACTTTTGTCTCAACAAAAATGACAAAATTGAATTTTGTCTCAACAAAAATGACAAAATTGAATTTTGTCCCAACAAAAATGACAAAATTGAATTTTGTCTCAACAAAAATGACAAAATTCAATTTTGTCCCAACAAAAATGACAAAATTGAATTTTGTCTCACAAAAGTCAATTTTGTCTCACAAAAGTCAATTTTGTCTCACAAAAGTCAATTTTGTCTCACAAAAGTCAATTTTGTCTCACAAAAGTCAATTATGTCTCACAAAAGTTAATTTTGTTTCACAAAAGTCAATTTTGTCTCACAAAATTGAATCTTACCGTACACAATTGACTTTTGTGATTTAATTTCCATATCAGGTAACAAAAGTCAATTTTGTATGCAAATATGTTTATATTTGCATACCTTTAAGACAAAATTGACTTTTGTCATGACAAATATGAATTTTGTCTATAAAAATGAATTTTGTCATGACAAAAATGAATTTTGTCTACACAAATGAATTTTGTCATCACAAAATTGAAGTTCTCACAAAACAAGTCTGTAGCACATAGTTTTGTAAGACAAAAATGATTTTGTTATGACAGAATTGAATTTTGTACAAAACCACAAGAGTCCCATTCGGCGCCCCGTAGTACGTACATATTAACTTCGAGCATTTCTTTATATGACAAAAAGGAAAATATATGGCCAGGGATATCTGATGAGGATCTCAATTAAGAACTACATGTAGGTCCTTACTACCAATATTAATATGCATTTTTTAACAAAACTAATACAGATATAGTGTATGTTTCCTGGATTATTGCTTAACGTTTTGATAAATATTCCCATAATTAGCTAATTTGTAAATTAATTCATAAGAATACAAAGTGTAATTATGAAAAATCTTTTATTCAAACACCAATATACAAATTGAAATTAAAGCCTCAGTCCTCCCCGGAGTTATGTTGTTTCGTTTTCCAATACAAAGCACTAGCATGTCAAGAAGAATACTAATTAGACTTGTATTATTTTTAGTTTTTGTTTCTTGTGTACAATTAGGAGTTGAGTATGGTGTTCATTAGCACTGAACTAGTTCATGTAGTATAGATATTTGTTTATGGGCCAGCTGAAGGACGCCTCCTGGTGTTGGAATTTCTCTCTGCATTGAAGACCTGTTTGTGACCTTCTGCTGTTGTCTGTTCTTTGGTCGGGTTGTTGCCTCTTTGACACATTCCCCATTTCCATTCTCAATTTTAATTCATCTCCAAACAAGCGTTATGGTATGGTTATAAAAATATGCTTTTACAATGGAACAAGTAATGAAATTCATCACCTATATCATTACTAGAGCAAAAATTACAGTCATAGGTTTTGAATCCAAAAATTACTATTTAAAGTTCCAATTGAGGATAACATATTATAAACCTTGTCATAAGTTTACAAATTCAAAATTTAATTTGAAAAGCAAAATTCTTTCCTTGTATCTAATTTCAGTTCCTTAATTGTAAAGAAAAGGTGTATTTTACAGATAGGTTTTCACTATTATTTTCATGATTTTTTTATACTAATTGGAAATTTCAAGCTTACGTACTATTTTAATAAAGATGTCTCTGTTTATAGTTTAATATAGACACATGATCATCTACGGATAAGGTAGTTGGCTGTGACACAACGAAATGAGCGTAAGCAAACTTAAACACACATGGGGGTCTTGCACAGTCGTACTGCATTTATAAGAATGATATGTATTTTAGTATATTACTTTAACATTAGTTCTTTCAAAATGGCAAACAAAATATATCAATTTAAATTAATGAATTAAAATGAATATCCTTTGCAATGGACTATGATGCGCTCATATAAAAATGATAAG
Organism: Mytilus edulis; assembly: GCA_019925275.1. NCBI lineage: Eukaryota > Metazoa > Mollusca > Bivalvia > Mytilida > Mytilidae > Mytilus > Mytilus edulis. Next base: position 61,218,050 of record CM034355.1, read on the forward strand.
TACCTTTTGTTACTCGCTACTCACTTTTTATAACTCGATACTCACTTTTTATAACTCGATACTCGCTTTTTGTTACTCGCTACTCATTTTTTATAACTCGATACTCGGTTTTTGTTACTCGCTACTCACTTTTTATAACTCGCTACTCACTTTTTGTTACTCGCTACTCACTTTTTATAACTCGCTACTCACTTTTTATAACTCGCTACTCACTTTTTGTTACTCGCTACTCACCTTTTATAACTCGCTAATCACTTTTTATAACTCGATACTCACTTTTTATAAATCGCTACTCTCTTTTTGTTACTCGCTACTCGCTTTTTGTAACTCGATACTCACTTTTTATAGCTCGATACTCACTTTTTGTTACTCGATACTTGATACTCGACAAAAAGAAATCCTCCCTTTTCTCGTGCCGTTAATCGTTTTGTAGTTTACACTATCAGGTCATTAACCAGGACAATTATAACTAACTTCATTTCTCGTCCTTTAAATTGTTGTAATGTATGCTTGATTTGTACGATTGAAATGACATTTTAAACTTAATTTTACAACTTTCATATTAAAAAACATTGTTTTTGGTGGAAAAACCTGCAATTGTTTTTTTGGTTTTGAATATGGATATTTTAGAATAACTATAGTGATTTGAAGCGCATCACATATTCTTTTTTAAATTGCAAATTAAATGTCTTTTTTCAGATTTTTTAAAAGAATGAGACTTAGACAAAAATAGAAAAAAAAATGTGGAAACCACCCGAACTCAATTCTTCAAAATGCATCTTAATGGGAGAAAAGGAGAATAAAATGGATATTTAAGATGGGTTATATATGTATATATAGTGACATTTACTTGTATTTTATCACATCGCTTTCTAGACATGTAAACTATGCATGCCTACTCATTGCACAGAACGTTTAGTCTCAGTTGCTTTTAAGCTTTATCATTGCATAAAAACTTACTGAATGCGTCAATAGAAAGTTACAAGGTGAATCATATGTTAGCATGTAACAAGCAAAAATGTTATTGTTCTCCACCGATTTAAACAAACACGAAGCTTAATTAAGAAAAAAGAAGATATTTCTATGAAAGATTATAACTTTTTTAATCTAATGTTATTTTCAAGCATTTGTTATCATTTGATTTTGCATTTGATTAAGGACTTTCCGTTCAGTATTTTTGTGATTTTACTTTTTTGTTTTGACATTATCTGTTTTTAAAATTCTTTCCTTTACTGCAATATGAATATTTTTCTCGGGTTATAATAATTATTTGAACTTAGTGAAATGATATACGATTGTAAAATACATTTAACATAACGCACTGCACAATGGTTTTTCCTTTAGTAATGTAATCCTACAATGAACGTATTTTACATCACAACTGGCAAGAAAGTAATTTACAAATCTTGACCATTAAAACTAGCTGCATTTCTCAGGGTTTAAGTTAATGAATTCCATGCTATAAGTACTGTTTAAATTAATTCAATTCAATTCAAATCTGTATTGCCATAAAACTACATATTTATAGTATGTGACACAACATAACAAAATGAAAATAAAAATAACAAGATCATTAATATACACAATTAAAGTAAATATTTCAAAAGTCCCCTGTCCTCAGTTCAAAAAGGATCCTAGTTTATTTACCTGAATGTGTGAAATTGAGTTGAGTATAAAATTGATAATAGAAATGGGGAATGTGTCAAAGAGACAACAAAATATGTTATTTTATCTATGTCATTTACATTTATAAAGTGGATATTCTCATTTATCAAAAAAATCTAAATAAACTTTTTATTACTATAGTTTCTATTACAATATGCAATATTAAAAGATATGAATTTCATCTTCAATTTGTTTGCAGTTTTTTGCATAATCTTTCTTCTCTTGGTATTTAGAGGTATCTTTCTTTTTCTAGTAATAAATTATGGTCACTAAATCTAAATTTTATATCAGTTTTCTGAATTCAAGTTTTGAGCAAGTTAAATAATTTTCTTCTGTGTTATTTATTTTTATATGTTTATAGATAGTGAGTTTGCTGTTATCCTTTATATCTCATAATTTACCATTTACTAGTTTTTCATAAAAATGCTTCAATTTTAATTGTACTTACATTCTCACTTAATTTCCATTTGGCATATTTTTTAATTAATCTTTCATATTTCATTTAGAAAGTTGATAATTTACACACTAATTTGCTTAATGCACACACTTTTTTTTTCTTTTTTTAATAATTATATTGAAGATGTGGATTTATAGAATGGCTTTTCTACTTTAAACATCAGCATTATCTTTCATGGGGAATTTGAGTAAATTATCTTGATTATGTATTTCTTCATAGCCTTACGACATTTCTGCATAGGTAAGGTTTATTGATTTGGTGCTTGCTTCCCTTTAAAGTCATATGCAACAAGTGACCGGTGAAAAATAATGTTTATCCAATTCTTGAACCAATGCATGTATATATCATAAACTTAGTCTTCTGTGCACGATTTTATCATTTTTTACGCAACCATATCGTATAATCGTCAACATTTTTCTCTCTCTGTCTGTTATTAAGTGAAAGACAATAACAATCAAAACCTAGGAGTAAACAAAGTCTCAAAAATCCAAAGAACATTTACAAATATGGCAGCTACTTAAACGGCGTGTTTAGAAGCCGAAGTGTACCGATTGACACCTTATATTAAACAAGTGTTTAAACAGGTACAATCAGATAATAGTTCTAGCGTCCTAAATTATAATCCTGCTACCTTTGATAACTATTTAAACCACTGGGTCGATGCAACTGCTGGTTGACGTTTCGTCCCCGATGGTTTCACCAGCCCAGTAGTCAACATTTTGGTATTGACATGAATATCAATAATGTGGTCATTTTTATAAATTTCCTGTTAACAAAACTTTGAATTTTTCGAAAAACTAAGGATTTTCTTATTCCAGGCATAGATTATCTTAGCCGTATTTGGCACAACTTTTTGCAATTTTGGATCCTCAATACACTTCAACTGTGTATTTGTTTGGCTTTTTAATATTTCGATATGAGCGTCACGGATGAGTCTTATGTAGATGAAACGTGCGTCTGGCGTACTAAATTATAATCCTGGTACCTTTGATAACTATTTAAGGATAGATCCATGCGTATTGCGATCGCCGGATTTTACTAGAGGGTCACGCTGAGGTCACTTTGCATACGGAAAATATATCGGCGAATTGCTTCCTGAAAGCAAGCAATTCAAATAAAGTAAACTTCTTAAAAATATGAACAAATTAATGAATTTTCTTCAGAAAGAAGTATATGTACATAAGTTTTATAATGAAAACTATGCATTTAGTAATAAAAAAACATATGCATTAAAAACAAAAATGAGTTTTCATATGACTTTAAGTGAACGATACTACAACACCCCCAAACATTGTTTCGTAGAGTTTTATTCAGTGTTCAGTGTTTTATTTATGTGCTCCTTTGTATGATTTTCTAAATGTAATATTAACAGGAAATAAAGTTATTTTTATGGTTTAGCTTGACAATTGTAAAATTTTAAGAAACAGTAAGATTTCAAATACCTTTGTGACCAAACAAGAAAACTATTTTTACTCAACCATTCGGACATAATTATCAAGAATGTGTAATGTTATCCACACATATCGATGCAATACTAATATAAGAAAATCCTATAGAAGCCAAAGATCCTCCATGGCTTAGCAGTTAACAAGTATAGTTCATCTACAGTGATCAATAGCCGGTCAACCCTGAAGTTGTCGGTTTTTCGTCGTGTTCGGCTTTAATCTTAATAGGCCAAGACTGCAAGTTTTCACGACCTTGGCCGGTTGTTCTCATCGGAAACTGTGAGTATCTCAACCAATACAAACTAAGCGCTGTGAGAAGGCCGACAGGAAATTAATTATAAGCATAAGAAAACGAACATATAAAAAATTAATAAAAAAATTACAAATTTTATGTTAAATTTGAGCACAAAATTCTTTTTAATGGAAATAAGCCACAGTACGAAAAACGCTGCGGACGTACCTACATTTTAATCTGTAATGTTCCTTTTGGCATTACCCAAAAATTGAATAACACAATCAATGAAATGTAAAATAACAAAAATATCGAACTTCAAGTAAAATTTAAAACGGAAAGTCCTTTATGAAATGACAAAATTTAAAGCTGAAAACCCATGTCATATTCATGACTTGGTACATGCATTTCAGTATGTAGAAAATGTTGGACTAAACCAGCCTTTAAAGCTATCACAACCTATCACTTGTATGACAGTCTGTTTACATAATGAAAAATATTTTTCATGTCAAGATATTTCATTATGTTTCTAAATTCATAATGGATAACTCTCTTTCTTTATAACCAATACCTAATTAAGGCTTTGAATTTTCACTGCACATTTTTTTAACATAAAGAAGATAAACTTTTAATGATTGCATACTGTTAAAAATTGGCAATAGAAATGTGCTTTAAAGTGTTAAACAATCATATAACATAACTGATAGGGTAAAAGCTTTACTGATGACTCAGAGGCATATAACATCATGCCATATATAATTATGGTAAACACACAAGAGATAGTTATGTTACAAAATATCGTATGTTGACGTCTAAATGTCTCGTATGATGTCAGAATATTGTTGTGTTGCTATTTCATATGTATAATGTAAATTTCTTTTTCCATATCAAGGGTTTAATTAAGCAGTTATAAAATTGAATTGTTTGTAAATAAAAATAAAAATCGTATATATAAAACCAAAAGAGAATCGAATGAACTAATTATTCAGTGGAGAACTTATTAACCTTGCTGCCATATCTAGTTTGGAAAAAAAGGAAAAAAATACAAATCGTTCAACAAAACCAACCTCACGTCGGAGAAACACAGAAACACTATAACCAAAACATAAGAAAAACGAAAAAGACGAAACCAAAGTAACAATTCAAAAAACACTAACGGACAATACAAGACCGGGTATACGAGCTCCATCAAGATCTCTGGCGCTCTAGTCGGAGATTGTGCCTGCTACTCTAGAGCAACGTATTACCCGGTAATAATTCGGTAATTTGTCGAAATTGTTGTCGCAAATGAGAAAGTTACGACGAGTTTGCGGCAACCACAAGGTAAAACTTCCGTAGACATCTGCAACACATTTGTTGGACAAATATTCCAGCTTTCAAAATTCATACAAATTTCAACTTTCAAAATAGATTTTTGCTTTATTTTTACATCCCACACATTTGTCAAAATGTATTCCTTAGAAGAAACAAAAAAGATAATAGATATTCTTCTAAGATAATCTTTGACAAAATTAAGAAATATTGCATTCAATAACTTATGTTTTTCAATGCTGTTTTGACAGCGATGACAGGAAATGTCTACGATGAAATGAATGGCTTATAACAAGGGAAATTCGTGTCCTCCATTGTTTCGTACTTTCACGTGTCAGTCCATAGCACAATTATATATAATATATAACTATAATTGCAATTGAAAATAACGCATTAAACTTAGTAATGTTCCTTTTTCTTCCTTTTCTCTTTATTTCAAAGGAATTGCTGCTGCAATTGATTACAACTTTAAAACACATGCATTATATGAAAATTATATATGCACTTTATTGCATAAAGAAAATACATTAAATATCTATTTTCTTGACACGCATTTCTTTGACTCGAGTGTTTTATCAATTTATGTTCATTTGAAGGGTATGATATAAGTAACATATTTCATTTTTATTTGTACTACGTGATGATTTGGGTAACACAAATGCCAGTATCTAACGTCTTCAATACTTCCATTTTGCAATTCAGCAAAACGTAGTATCATGATGTTGGTTAAGCCAGTCAAATAACGCAGTTTTCGTATCACTTTTTAGTATCATACACCGTATGGTTCCATATGAATCCTGCTAAGGATGGACTGCAAACAAGATAACTATATCAAGTGCAGTTCATTCTAATTTACTTCATTGGTGTTTTCGTCATGCCTAGAAAGTCATGCCTAGAAAGTAAAACTCTTTTGAATATAAAAGGACAAGTATCTATGAAGATAACAGCTGTATTTTTTCCGACACATGGCTGCGTTTGTGTGATTATTCTACGGATGTCACATGAACAATGCATCAATGTTGGAAGTGATTTGATTAAGTATTATAATTGTTCCTTATATTCTCCATACCACTTACTAGTATTTTCTTATTTTCTTAGTCATGATATATATATATATAAACGTTGGATTGTCCCGTTTAAGTATGCAATATATAGGTTTTATAACGAGTCAGAATTGAATATTGCTTGATATTAACTCAATTAATTTGATTTCAATATAAGAATAATTGAACCTCCAGACAATCAAAACTTATTATTCGCATCAGAATGTAATAAAAGTGTTTATCTTCATTGATCTTACGATTAACCCTTGAAACTGTCGAAGTATCATCTCATGATGTTTGTCAAGCCAATCAAATCATACAGTTTTCGAAGCACTTTTTTTCTATTACACTACGCGTAGGCCATCAGCATAAGAGAAAATTTGTGTATTCAACTCCAATTCTCACTTGCGCCTGCAGAATGGTGTATTAAAAATAAGATACATATGCGTAGAGGAAACCATAATTTTCACCAAACTGAATTAGTGATACCACAACACCTTTCAATTATTTCCTCGTAGTTTTCCATTCTAACAAATGTGTCCCTGTGTACGTATCTCAAACTGTTATATACACAAAGAAATGTCAAGTTTATGGCTTGGTTAAACGTTGATAAAAAACAACGGTATATTGTTAAAGAAATGTCTGCTGTTGTACATTTATGACCGAACGATCAACATTTTTTCAACCACTTGACTTAACTCTACCAAAAGACATATTGACATTAACAAGTAAGTATACACTGAACGAATGCGTTTGATCTATGACACAAAGATCATACAAAATATAAGGGATGAGAGGTTAACAAATTTCAGGAAGACAACCATAACCTTGAACAAACTGCCACCAAAAAGAATAATGTTCATATGTAAATGAAATAAATTTGTTGCAAGGTACACAGGAACGGAGAACTAAATGTGTTATACAAAAAAAAGAACTTTATTTGTTTCATTAACAACGCTTTGTTAAAACCAATTTCGCGAACATTCGAAAACTTTAATTTTTATTGATTATGAGAATCTGATACAGAGCAAAGAAAACATTAACAGGAAAACACAAGACGGAGTAACACGAAGACCAAACCAGAACTCTGGCGCTCCGGTAATGAGTTATTATGATTTTCATGATGAGACAACTCTTTATAAAAGACCAAAGAACACCGAAATTTATAAATATAGGACACTGTTTGGCCTTTAACAATGAGCAAATCCCATACCGCATAGCTATAAAAAGCCCAAGATGACAAATGAGAAACAAATTAACCGAGAAAACTATTGGCTAACGAATGTACATATAATGATCGAAAAAAAATATGTAACAAACAAACGACAACCACTGAATTACAGGTTCCTGACTTGAGACAGGCACATACATCGAGAATGTGGCGGGGATACATGTGTAATCGAGATCCCAATCCTGTCGTAACCTGTAAAAAGTGGTGTATCAGTACAACAAAGAACGAACCATAAAAGTAATTTGAAAAGGCTTAACTCATCAGATGGAAACAAATAGAAATGAATTTAACAAAATCATAGAGTGGACGTGGCTAGTTACTTGTACAACCATCAACAACAAAAGATGCTACGTACAGATCTGAAATTATTCACTTACAGCTAGTTCAAAGTGAATAACAAATTTTAAAAAAAAACATGCATCTAAGACTAAATTATCAATCTGTAAACATTCAATATAAAATGGATTTAGGATAAAAACATCATAAACAGTCAGAGAAGAACATGATCTTGTGCAATTCAAGATACAGGTATCGACAGATTGTAGATCTATAAATGAACATGGTATTATGTATATATATTGCAATAATATTTTTTTAAATTTTTTTTTAACAAATTTAATATCAATACTAATACCAATTAAAACAAAATTCAAACATCTTATTCTTCACCCCTTGTTTTTGGTGGGGTTTGTGTTGTTTATTCTTTAGCTTTCTATGTTGTGTTATGTATTATTGATTGTCTGTTTGTCCTTTTAATTTTTAGCCATGGCGTTGTCAGTTTATTGTCGAGTAATGAGTCTGACTGTCCCTCTGTATCTTTCGTCCCTTTTTAATTCAAGTGTTGAATTGGTAACCTTAAAGAATAAGTTTATTTAAAGGATCGATAAGTTTACATGGTTCGTTTTTTTTTAATTTCCGGCACGGTTAACAACATCGCCGTAAAATTGAGGATATGCTATCCCTTTTGAAATATTTTTTCTACTAGGTACAAACAAACTTCAGCAAAATATGTATACCTATTAAATAATTTAATAAAAGTTTTAAGTACTTTGTTGTAACAGACACGGGCATAGCGAATTAGTTGTGAAATATAGGCACCGTAAGATGGTGCCAAAGGTACAATATCATTAAAAAAAGAGGAAAAAATTAGCAATAGGGAATGAAAACTCGTCCTTTGTCATAAATGAGAAAACGAAGAATGGGTTTGAAGCTACCACAAATGAAACATTCCGAAAACATCTGAGAAACATATATTGGACAACACTAAATAACATTCATACATTTTCAGCTTTCAAAATAGATTTTTGTTTATTTTTACATTTCAACCATTTGTCAAGATTTATCTCTTAGCAGAAAAAAACCCAGAATAATAGGTACTTTTCCAAGATAATATCTTTTTTTAACATCTGAAAAAATAGCATTTAACTACTTGTGTTGTTCTACTTTTGTTTAATTCGGTTTTGGCAGCTATGACAAGAAATGTCTTCTCAGAGATTAATGAGAAGGAAAAAAGTAAATTCGTGTCTTTTTATTGCTTCGCATTTTTACTTGTCAGTCCAGAACACAATAACAAATGTATATTTGACAATATATCATAATTTCGAAAGAAACTAACTCATAAAACTTTGTAATGTACTTTTTTATTTCTTTATTCTTTGTTTCAAAAATAATATATATTCAGTATTTTTTTTTTCATAAATTTTAAAGAAATACAAATATATATCAAAGGTGTACGCACTCTTTTTCGAGATGAACATTTATTTTATACATATTTCTATATCACAAATTTCTTTGACTTATGTCTTTAACAGCTTTATGCTCATTTCAAAAGTTTGATTTTACGAAAATGTATAAATTATTTGTATTACATCAGAATTAGGTAATAAAAGTGCAAGTATATAACGCCTTCAATATTTTCCTTTGCAATCATCTATAGTATTTTAAATAAAATCAGATGTTTGGAATACTTCAATTTGTCAGCAACCTCTGAAAAAAATAACCTAAATATATTTTGAATCACCATTTAGTCATCAATGATAGTCGGGTGTCTATACAACTAAAGAATATGGAACAGACATTAGACATCCAATTCTTATATTCTCTGCTTTGACACGTACCACTCTATGATCGCAATATTCAAATACTGCGGGTAACTCGTACTAACAATATGTGTAGGGAATGGGATTTGGTATATTCTTAGGCGTATAAGTGATACATTTTGTCAGTAAACAAGAACCAGTTGAAAATAAGTAATGTTTTACTAAATTGATATGAAATAGTATATACAAGAAAATCACTCCGATGAACGAATGCATAAAGTGTTTATTATACTCATTGTGTGTTCAAAATGAATCCGTTTCGTATTACTTATCTATTGAAGCATTCTTACTTTTTCAATTGATCTTTTAACTAGTTTTGAGCTTTTCCAAATAAAATACAATTCTAATGTATACTCATATCGGTCTGCAGAGGCGATTTTAATAATTAATTTTGGAAATATATTCTTTGAAAATGCCTATGGAGAGGCACCCAATAGCTTTTATAAATTGCATAGCAGATAACTTGTTTACTAATTTATTAACCGACTTGAGGATATCAATAGCTAATGAACTATACTTGACAAAAATAGAAAAAAAAATTGGTAATGACCCGAACTCAACTCTTCACATAAATTTAAGTTTAATTGAAAAAGGAGAAGTAATGGATATTAAAAAAGATTTGTAGTACCAGTTCTTATATTTAATCTTCTACCTTCTAGACACGTAAAATGTGCGAGCATGATAATTGCGCACTCTGTTATAAATCAAATATTAGCATATATCAAGCAAATATTACATTCCTATCATTTCTTTACCTCTTTTTGTCTTAAATGAGTTACAAAACAAAATCTAAGTTTCTTAATTGATTTTCAAAAAGAAAGAATAGGACAAAAATAAAATATGAACAAAAAGAAGATAATTGCAAATCACATATGCAAGATAAAGATAAAACTTCTTATACGATGTTATTTTCTCAAGCTGCTGTTTTAATATATTCAATAAAACCTGCTAAAAGAAGACAAATTCATAAGAGAAAAAAGTTTTCAATTTCAACGACATAATCTGGTTAAATGTAAAGATTATTCTACTTTTCTTGGAAAAGAAAGACAGTAAGGTTATTTTATTTTGTTACTTATCTGAAATAGTTCTACATTTTTCTCAGATAATTATCTGAACTAAACAAAATAATAAAATATGCGATTTTATGCATTGTAAAATACAAAGAATCTATACTAAATAATAATTTATTCTCTAGATTAGTAATCATTCAATGACCATATTTTATTTATTTTGTAACAATACGACTGCCGAGATTGTACATTTCAAATCATCCTTATCATAAAAAACAATTCACAAAAATATTGAACTTCGAGGATAACTCAAAACGGAAAGTCCCTAATTAAATGGCAAAACCAAAAGCTGAAACACATCAAACCAATGTATTATTATCTGCATATCTGTTACAAACAAAGCTGATATTATTTTACAGAAAGGATACAATTTTAGAATTTTAATTTTCAGTTCATGCAGTTAGTATTGTTTGTTAAAAAAAATCATATTCTCACTAAATTTGTTTTTAACAATTAGTTTTTTACACATTACAGATTATATCAATATAGTAGCTGTAACAGAATTCGTTTGCGTTGTTGTTTGATATACTTTACTTTATGTACACTTCTTTTTTTCCATTTCAGTTAAGCAATAGCGAGTCTTTTTATTAAGCGGTTTTAAAATTTAATAAATTCTGTTGGCAAAACAAGACGACAGTCGAATGAACTACTTATTCAGTTTGGAAAGTTATTATATTGGTTCTGTAATGTAATTTGGAAATAGGCATCGAAATATCAATGAATCAATAAAATCAAAACTCAAGTTGAAGAAAGACAGACAACACTACTATCAAAAGAAAAAAAGAACAGCAGAATCAACAGTTCACAAAATACTAACAGAAAACTCGAGACTGGGCAATTCAAACAAGAACTAGAACGATCCGGAAGGGGATTGTGTCTGCTTCTTTGATTAACTCATTGTTTTACCCAGTAACAAGGCGATGATTTGTTACAATCGATTTCTTAAATAGGAAAGTGGTGATGGGTTTGCGGTTATCACAAAATCAAGTGCCGTAGATATCTATGACACATATGTTAGACAACAACTGTTTATATTTCATGAAAATTTCAACTTTAAAAATATATTTTTTGTTTATTTTTTCATCCCACGCATTTTTCAAGAAGTATTTCTAGCAGAAACAAAAAGATAACGGATACTGTTCTAAGATAAACTTGACAAAACGATGAAATAGTGATTCAATAACTTAGGATATTCAAGTTTTGTTTAGTTCTATATTGGCACCAATCACAGGAATACTTGAGTAGAAATTAAAATTATGTTTCCAGGAAAAGAAATGTTTATTCTTTAATATTTTCAGGGGTCAGAATCTAATTCAATTACATCTAGTATATAGATTTAATTGCAAGTAAAAATTACGCTTTAAACTTTGTCGAGTTCTATTTTCGTCCTTTTCTCCTCACTTTAAACAGATTTTCTGCAAGTTATTACATCTTTTAAACAAATGCATAACTGAAAATGATGTTTGTACTTTATTTCAAGAAGAAAATACAATAAATACATTTTTTTCTTGACACGCATTTCTTTTACTCGAGTGTTTTAACAATGCATGTTTATTTTAACTGTATAATATAAGTAATTACAATATGTATGTTTCCTTGTACAACGTGAGAATTTGGGTAATGAAAGTGCCATTATCAAACGTTCGTTCTCAATACTTTCCACTCGTGCAAACGCAACCTTACTCTATATAAGTATTCATATAAGAGGGGCGAAAGATACCAGAGTTACCAGAGTTAAACGGAAATATCAAAAATGAACTGACAACGCAAGTGCTAGAAATGAAAAAGACAAACAGACAAACAATAGTACACAAGACACAGCATAGAAACTAAAGGTTAAGCAACAGGAACCCTACCAAATACTGCGGGTGATCTCAGGAGCTCCGGAGAGTTAATCAGATTCTGCTCCATATGTGGCACCCGTCGTTCTTAACTTGAGAGTTTTAAACTGTCCTATCATTTTGTTAGTTATTCTTGTAAGTTTTCTTATTAGAGCATTCACAAATTTTGCTGTTCTGTATTTCGCGATTGCGATCAATTATCATTTTCAACCAAAGAAAATTCAAGTAATACATTTCAAATACATTATGTCTGTGAATAGGTAGCAGGTGACAAGATTCGCCTGTTTTCTATAGCCTGTATGTTCAAAATTTACACACAAAAAAAATATTATTATTGTGTATTGAATTTATCGTCCTATTTATTTCCCTTGGAGTTCGTTTTGTGTTTGTTAATTCACTTTATGATTCTCTGCTGCAACACAACTCAGTGATAGCAACAAGTCAAATACCGCGGGTATTTATTACGCTCACTATTTGTAGTGAATGAGATAATATATATTATCGCTATTTTGTGCATTTTCACTTTGATCATTTTATGTGATAAGTTTTCATATCATGCTTCTAGTTTGAGATGGAAAATTATCGCTAGAAACTAAGAAGGAAAGGGCGTTGCTAACGAAATTGACATGAAGTTAACAACGTCGTCATAGGTAAAATTGCGATAAACAGAGTATCATTGCTCATCTCAACTTGATTACCTTTCTCGCTTTCGCCGTTCCGGCTCAAGAGAGAAAATTAATCCCGTTAAGATGATCAACGATAATCTATAATTCCGAAGGATGTAAATGATACAGTTGCCAGTATAACATGTAGAAGTTAAAAATTAATTTTCATATTGACTAAAGCAAAATATTAGTTATAAGAAAAGCGTTTCGGGTGTTTTTTTAAGTTTCTGTTGACAATATAACGAAATTTTATGACGTGACAGGTTAAGCTAGGTTTGAAATCAGGTTTAATCCATCATTTTCTACATAAGAAAATGCATGTAACAGTTCAGGAATTTGAAAGGTATTATCCATTCGTTTAATGTGTTTGAGCTATAGATTTTGAAATTTACTTAGGAGCGTTATGTTTAGGATTTTACACGGATTTCGGCATTTTCGTGATTTTACTGTTATCTCATTGTGTATTTAAAATGGACCAGATGCGTCTAACTTACTTATACATGTTATAAAACCAGTCTTATTTTTCAATTTGAATTGAAAAATAATACATAAATGCAGATTGATATTGATCTGTTAATATTAACTACTTATTTTGAATAGATTCTCTGTAAATGCATATTTTCTTTAACATTCTAGACACGTAAAAGAAAGCAGGCATAAATAAATCGCACCCTCCGTTTTGTGTCATTTTTCTTTAATCTTTATTTTTGCCCGAATAGTTAATGAATGCGTCAGTAAATGTTTAGCAGTTAAATCATATGTTAGCATATATCAAACAAAACAGTCATACCTGTCATTTCTATAGTTCTTAGTTTCTTCAACAATTTACACAAATAAAACATAAATATTTTTACATTTCAGATTTTATAAATAATATGACACATATAGTTACTTATAGATTAAGACCATTGTACAATTTTTTCTTTTTATTAAGTTTTGAAAAATTGGATTTATCACCTTTCCTTTCTATTTGCATAATCAGTATCATTTTCCTTTCTAAAATGTATAAATCTCAAAGTAATGTTTGTGAATTGTCTTGATTATGTGAAATGCTTCCTTACTTAACTTTTCTGCACAGATCAGCTTGTTTGATTGATTCTTGCTTAGCGTCAAATACTCAATAGTGCATGCATATTCAAACAAAATTAAATGATTCATTTATACTAAAATTAGGTTATGTAAGATTAAGGCCGGAAAATTAGGGTAAGCAAGTAAAAGTAGACATTTGAATTGCAAGAGGACATTGGCAAAGAATTGTTACAAGAGTTCTATAACCTGCAGACTGCGTGACAATTAACATGCACGAGGCATCGGACTTAACACCCCAATCCATCTGATCAACATGAACATGGCTTCGAGTTTACGCATCCGACACATGTAAATAGATACCCAATTATGCTATTGTTGAACTGCCGGATCGGAGATTTCCTGGTATTACCATAGTTTTATACCCAAGTCAGCTTTTTATGTTCCACAATAAAACTATAATGAATATAAAAGCAAATTTATCTGTAAATGGCAAATTCATGTTTTTTTCATACACAGAAGGTTATGATTGGTTATTCAACATATGTTTACTTAATTTTGTCTGTTTTGAAGTAAGTAGATGAAACTCAAATCAAGCAAACCCGTGAAAGAATTTTGTAGACATGATACATTTATGATAAATAATGTCAAAAAATGTTCTGTTACCTCGATTTAACGATATGATATGATTTTTAGTCAATTTCAATTTTGACTTATGCATGTAGAATGATGTACGATTTCAATATACTTAAGACCCGGACAACAAGTTTTAATGACGTTGGTCGGTTCTTCACATCGGGTACTTCACGTCCTCAACCGTTACACACTGGCCGCTATGAGAATATCAAGACTCAATTAAAGTTATATTTTGCACCAGCTAACGAACAACTATGCAGGTAGAAAATAAAAGTGTGTGTTACCTCTGGCTTAGTAGTCCCTGAAAGAATAAATGAGAATTAAACAATAGGATGAATAGAGCATAGTTTGAACTTTTGTTTGCCATTTGGTTAGGCACTTTTCATTTTGATGATTTTTCTCGGAGTTTTGTTATTACTATAATCGAACACACCTCAATTAAAAAGGTTCTTTTCACTTGTCATATCTTATGTTTCCCAACTATATGAGTTGGATAAAATTAACAGTAAAACATCGATTTCGTGGATGGTTTAAAATACATTATGAATAACTCTTTTCCTTTCTACCAACTAGATAAGAAGGATTTGATGGATTGATAATCCATATTTTTTAACATTAAAAAGATCAGATTTTAATTATGACATGCTGTTGACTCAATATAAATAGGATATAAAGTGTTAAACAAGCATATGACATAACAAATAAAGGGAATACAAAATAGTTTCAAGGTCGAAACATCAAACATGTTAAATCTAAAGAGAGATAACTGAATACACACTGTTATATTATTAATGGGAATGGGATTTATTGAAATCTAAATAAAATTAACTTATGTTGCTTTGACATGAATCAAATGAGGCTAATAATTCATGAACAGACAACAGCTAAATTCTCCATTTATACAATATACTTTGATCAATGAAATTTTGGGTTTATTAGTTAGAGACTGATTGTCATTAAGTAGTTTTGCGTTGAAAATAATTACTAAAACGTTTAGCACTGTTAAAGATAATCACGTATATTGATTAGAGACAATAAGTATTATGAGAGAGAGAGAGAGAGAGAGAGAGAGAGAGAGAGAGAGAGTTGTACTGTTTCTGTCTCGTGTATATAATGTATTTTACTCTTTTTCATATAAGTTCACATAAGTGTTTTAAGCGGTTTTGAAAATCGGATAAATTTAATTTAAAAAAACGTACGTAAAATTAGACGCATTTAATAACTTATGTTATTTCGTTTTAAATTAGTTTAATTTTGTAACTAGCAGCGGAGACAGGAAAGTAAATGGCATGTAACAATGCAAATTCGTGTCGGTTTTTTTCCTTTGTACTTTCATGGGTCAGTCCAGAACACAATTACCTATCATATACCATTACAATTGCAAATAAAAATTACGCATTAAAACTTTTTAATGTTCTGTGGTATTTTACTTTCTTTGTATTTCAAGAAGGTTTTCTGTAATTAATAACAACTTCAAAAATGATTGCATATGTGAAAGTGATGTGTTCACTTTATTTCAAGAGGGAAATACAAGTAATACTTATTTTAATGACACGAATATCTTCGACTAAAGTGTTTGATTGCTTTATGTTCATTTTAAGGTATAATGTTTGCAAGCGCAATGTTTATCAACTTCATTAACCAAAAATAATTAGGACCTATTTCATATATGATATTATGTATATACACGAAAGGATGAAAAAGTGCATATCAGTTTATCATATTATCAATATATTTCTTATATTCAGACATTCCAACATAAAAGAGGAAGATGGTCTAAGAAATAGCTCTGAGCTATTTTAACCAATAGATTTTTTTCAACAAAGTTTATGTTACGTTGTATTTCAAGTATGACATTTATTTCATTTTCTTTTATTTTTCGTTTTGATATAAATCTATCACATTGTAATAAGAATTATTGTTCATATTCAATTTCCCCTTTATTACACAAAGGAAAGTACCTTTCTTCTCTTTGAATATAAAGATACCTTCGCCTTCAATCTTTAAAGATTTTTTTTTTTTTACATATTGCTACTCTATCATTTAAATATTTTTAGAATCAACATTTGACCCATTGTGTGGTCTTTACGAAAAAAACTTAGTTAAGGAGATACCTGTATGTTTGTATTTTGATTTTGCAAGCATTTGTACTACATGAGCATTTTGGGTAATCAAAATGCCAGAATATAACGCCTTCAATATTTTCAAACCATACAAATACAGCAAAACATATATATATCAGAGGTCATCATTTAGGGACTTTTCTATCATCTGTCAAACAAATTAAACAATATTGTTGATTTTAATTCTATGTTATGATATCACTATGTATAATGTATAATTGTTATCCTCTTGTAACATCATTCGTATGCCTAAGTTGAAATACAAATGTCTTGTCTTGTCAAGTTATTCAAAAGAATGTTTCTTAGCTCATCGGAATTTAGAGCATACAAAAATTTCACAGCATTTCCTGGTTGCCCTTATTTAGTGTTTTAAAGCAAAGTAAGACATTTTTATGTCATTGTTTCTCTGGTGGAGAGTTGTTTCATTGAAAATAATATCCCTATTTTTATATAAACACCTAAAAACCTTAAGAAGATGTTTATGATACGTCAAACTATCTTCAAATCAATTTAAAAATAAACAAAATTCATCAAGGGACAACATGTTTTCCATAATATACTAAAAGATCTACCTCAAACACCAAATTCTCAAATCTCAAAATAATGGAAGATATTAAAGAAACCGACGAAGTTCCAGACAGGAGACTAACACATGATGATATGGCGATGTAAGTTAATATCTCAACCCTACATTGTTTTTAATATAAATCATATTAATAAAAAAAAAAAGAAGGAAAAAAGCTCTTTAGTCTTAAATAACGATGAAATAGAAAACAAAACCACAAAGTGAACATCAAATTAACCTACTGAACATAAATCATGCGTCCTATGGAAATTACTTTTGTTGGTAATTCAATTTGAGACGGGAAGTTAGTGTGTAACGATTCACAGATTAGGCTCATGTTTATATGATTATTGTTACAATCTATAATTCTTCAATTAACTGAGTTCTACTTTTTCTATTGAGAAGTTTTAAATAGAATATGGTAAACTGCACATTTTTGTATAATACATACTTCATGAACAGATTTGCCGTGGCGTACCAAGGGAGTATGAGGGATAACCTGTAATAATTGGATTGCACTTGATATCAATTCAGTTATCTAACTCAAATATATTGATAAATTAGTCATCGGCCAGTGTTTAGTTATTATCGCAATTGAAAAAAGGCTGATTTCAAGCTGTATCTTATTCTCACGAGGTTATTTAAACCCCTTTCTCTTATGGTTCAAGAAAACTCTTTTGAAATATTTGCGATATCGCAAGCTTCCCTCCATACTTATGGGTATTGAGAATATGGTGTCTGTAACCCTTTACGATATACGCTACTCTGTTTCAAAATAACAAGCTTTTCTAAAGACTGTAAATATTGAGAGTATATAAATAAAGGAACTAAACAAGCAGAAAAATAAGGTCCGTATGCTTGTTTTTTAGATATAAGACATTGGAAATTTCACAGGAAATGGTACTCGCTAAACTTTTACATTTAACATAAGCATCCTTTTTTCTTTAAAAATAATTATAAAAAATAACATGGATTTTATAGGATTTACAAATACGGCTTTTTAAACTATATATAATAAAATTATGAAAATAAAAGTAGGGTTTAGCAAAATTGATTGTAATTACATTTCATGGACAAACCAGAGTATTCCGAATATCAAGAAAAATAATCAAAAATAAGAGAAGCGAACATCCTTAATTCATGTGTCTTGCTTTTTCACCCTTCAGAACATTATCAGATTTGTTAAAAAGAAATTCAGATGAAACATCAGAGCGCCACAAATCAAAAATACATATCAGTTGTAACCTTTTAAAATAGTTATTGCCTTAAGTTATAGCCAATGGAAATGTCGCAAAATAATTTCAAAAGTAAAAAAAGTAAAAAGTAAATTTAGAAAATACTAAACTCCGAGGAAAACTCAAAACGGAAAGTCCCATATCAAATGGCAAAATCAAATGATAAAACACATCAAACGAATAGACAACAACTGTCATATTCCTGACTTGGTACAAGCCTTCTCAAATGTAGAAAATGGTGGATTGAACTTGGTTTTATGTGGGCTAAACCTCTCACTTGTTTGACAGTTGCATCAAATTCCATTATATTTATAACGATGCGTGAACAAAAACAGACATAAAAGGTAAAATTGTCAAGATAGGGATACAGCCATCATCACCGTCTCACAATATCAGTGCATTTACCATTATGCCTGTTTCCGTAGTGTGACCTTATTGACTGGGTTTTGATTGCAGGTGACAGGAGATGATTACGCTTTGTCACTCAAACTGTTTTTGGTTTTTTTCTTTTTGTTTCACTAGTAAATCCATTTGTCTTATTAACGGTCATTTTTTATGTTAACATTATTTGAAACTTTTTAACAATATATCATCCAGTCAACTTTCAGACTTTTCAGCTGTGTTGAATTCAGTACTGCTCCGATGGTTTGATTTTAATCAATTCAGTACTTTTAATTAGCTTTTACAGCAGTTCAGCATTATTCAATGTGAACATTTGCATACTAACTACTGAATATTCTAAAACAGTTGTAAAGTTGATGCTATACTTTCAGTTTCTGTTTTACCTCGATTTGTCTTTTCCTTGTTGATTAATAAGATTTTAACATTTGTAAACAACTGTCGCACACATATATATCAAGATAAGAAAGAGGGAAATGTAGAAAACAAAAGGGATCGAGATATATGTACACAAATAAGAAAAGACATGTAACATTTCCATGTAAAGATATACTAACTTTTGCATACTCAAATGAATAAAGGCTACGCCAACAGAGTTGTCCTCCTCGAGGCAAAAATACTACAATACAAAGGTGAAAAGAACGGATGAAATCCTTTTTAAGCAAGTTTTACGGTCACCATCACGAATAAGTTGACGTATTACGCTGTGTACATGTCCCAACTCAAGAAACATTTCGTCAGAGTATTTGATGTTAACGTCTAAAATTCTGATTGCTTTATCGACAACATCATATACCTTATTGTGATAATATTCGTATGGCAGGTTATGTACACACAACAGAAGACTCTACCGATTACGCTCATTGTAAAAACAAAATGACCCTATTTTATATAGATTCACGAAATTTAATCATCGGTCAACAACGGATGACTGCTATTTGGCATAACGGTACATCACTCAAGTTGTACGTACATTTCTACAGTATTTAGTCGTATGATAAATTGTTTTTTTTTCTCTCAAAAATTCTACTGACAAAGTTTTTATGGAAGCTATTTCCTTTTTCACAATTAATCACTTCTTACCCACTCTCCTACACACTTGAACGTTATCAACCCGAAAATAACAAATTAACATCATAGCCATTTAATACAAGTTTTGATTATTTCACTTTGAGTTGTATTTGAAAATTAATGTTCACTTACTTTGGGAAGATTGATATTATTATTCTGCAGAACACGATATAATTTTTAAAACAAATGTATGCATATTCTATAGTATATGAAACAGTGTTAAAAACAAGTAATAGAGTGGTTAAAAACAAAAAGACGAAGCAAAACGCGTATCAAACTTGATATCTGCGTTCATGGCTAAAGTGAAAATTCACGGTTGTCGGGTTATTAAGATTCTCATTTTACCTGTTTTCATAAACAATAGTAACATACTCCGTGTTTAAATTCTAAACGTTTTTAAACATAAATTATATCTGTCATTTGAGCTTTGAAAAATATATTACAATGAAATATCTATGACTATGATTAACTATCTACCAGATTTCCTACTGTTTAAGTCGGACTAAATATAAAAATAGAGAATGTATACTGATAGTCTATTTAAAGCATACACACATTTCGATATTTCGTTTATGTTTTAATATGGTAAAATTAGTGCATATATGAAAACATGTACAAAGACAACATATATATTATTCACCCGTTTGTATATTCCTGCCAATCCAATTAATAAGGGTATAGAAATACAATGTATATTGCAAATATAAAGTTATATACTATGATTATTCATAAAAACGAGTCTGAACATTTTGTAAAATTGTAAAAATTTTCATAATTGACCTACCGAATTAGACTATATACCGGATTTGTAATCACATAAGCAACACGACGGGTGCCACACGCGGAGCAGAATCTGCTTACCCTTCCGGAGCACCTGAGATCAACCCTAGTTTTTGGTGTTGTTTATTCTTTAGTTTTCTATATTGTATCATGTGAACTATTGTTTTTCTGTTTGTCTTTTTCATTTTTAGCCATGGCGTTGTAAGTTTGTTTTAGATTTATGAGTTTGACTGTCCCTTTGGTATCTTTCGTCTCTCTTTTATCAATTACTCTAGTAAATTTGTTTAATTACTGTCACCTTGTCTTGAAGTCTGAATAATGACCGTAAACACCTTGACCCAGTTTCACGAAGCTGTTTTAGGACAAAGACATGTCTTATGATGGTCTTACGACATATCTTAGTCCTAAGTGGGTTTCACAAAGTGGTCCTAAATTAGGACATCTCTTAAAGTTGGTCATAAAGTTAGGACAACGCAAGAGGTGTATTATGATGGTCTTAGGACAGTTATACGTTTGTTTATATAAATTACACTCATTTTTTATATTAATTTTGAAAAAAAAAAATATTGTTATAACCTAATTATCTATTTTCCTGTTCCTGCTTATAAAGTTTTCTTTCTAGATTGACGGATTATCATGATTTGTCAACAATGAAAATTCAAGATTGCACGATTTTATCCCTTAACCTTTTATAACAATAGTGTCGAAATTGAATTCAACTCACTTGTACCGGCAAAATAATGTCATCATTTTACTAGTATTCTTTTTTTCTTACTTTTGCATTTAAAATTCCATTTTAATATTGATTTATATTGTTTAAAGATTTATAAATTACTTTTATTTTTCTATTTTTAATTTTCAAATTATGTCATTATATTAATCAATACGTTTAGAATAATTTTTGGTAAGACATATTACATTTGCATGATTTTTTTCCGTAAATCATATTCATATTTGAAAATTTAAAGAACTTGCGACAGGTTTATGATGTCTTAGCTAAGATTATCCTAAGATAGCTTCGAGACGAGGTCTGAGATATGTCCTAGGATAGTCATAAGAGGATCATAAGACATGTCCTAAGATATATCTTATGACATGTCTTAGGATAGATTCGTGAAACCGGCCCCTTGTTCAAAGATCAGAAAGTGCAGGTTTGATATTTGTACGTTCTGGCTATAGTAACAGTGGTTCCAATTATGAATGTCATTTTTTTTAACGGATAATTATATTGTATGAAAAGTGCATTTCAATTATCAGCACAGTCTTTTAAAAATAAAACCATCATATTCAAATTGAAAATAGGACAATTATCTCTTCACAAAGCCATATATGTATTAGAGAACAAAAGTTCTGGTATTTTAAATCAACGCATTTCGTAAGCAAAATGGAAAACCCTTTCGTTTTGGAAGTGAATTACTCAAAAATACATTAATAAGAAAATATGTTATCAGCCAGTAAACAATTAATAGTTGTAATTCCCAAATTCCTGCAAGCTCATAACAGAACAAAAGCCATGAACTAATTTTCAACAGTTTGACGTTAAAACATGAAAAAGTCAAGCACCAATTGACAACTTTTCGCTATGTTATTACTCATTACAATACTATTATTACTTTCACTTTATCAATATGTACTGGAAATGTTCTCATTGGTTTTCAAGTGAACTTTCTTTGTGATGCTACATAGATATGAGATTATATTTGTTTTGAGTGCCTCGTTGTGACTTTTAGACGAAAACGACAATACAACTGAAGTGCAAATCTCCCTACAGCGCTCGTTTTCTTTCTGTGTACCTTGTACACTACAATACAATGATTATTAATTGTAGTGATACGAAAAAAGTACGGAACGAATGTGAGCTCTGCATGTGGATATTAGCGTTGCATAAGAATCATAACATAAACCTTCGTTTCTATCATCTGCTTTCAGATTTCAGAATTATTAAAAAACATTTAGACACATGTACATGTGTAACATGAGTAATAGGCATTCCCATTAACTAAATCACTCTACAATACACAATATGCGCTCACTCGACAAAATCTTCATATTGTGAAACAAAGTTGATATTTTGAAATATTCAATATTCAGACCACATAATAATCAAAGGTTAATTGCAATTATTAGTGAGAGGTAACGATCTGCACACTGTGTATCAACTATAAAGTGTCAGGTTCGCGTTGTTGTTTTCATAAAAACTTCGATGCTTATACTAAGGTCTACCAAAGACAAATTATATACAAGAATTTCACAATTACATTCAAAAAGAAAAATGAAATAACCGTTTATCTAGTTTTTTATCATTTTTTTTATAGCACTGGATTGATTCCACTCAGGGTAGTTTATTAGTTTTCTAGTTAATCATTGCCTCAGAAGTCCGTATTCCGGAATGAGGGACATTGGTGAAGATTATCCCCACTTAATTACAGATGGCGCTGTGGTAGATCAGGTCCAACCACATCTGTTGTATGATAAGAAAGCCAGCATGCATTCATTGATACTATATACAAACATTTTTATACTGATAATTTAGATATTATAAATTCCTTTGGTTCATTATTATTTATTATAAACTGTTTAATAGTCAATTTCACTACCAATATGTCAAATTATGGAAGCTGGACACTGCCTGAGCTTAAAAAAGAATTAAAAACAAGAGGTGCACGTGTATCAGGAAGAAAAAGAGAATTAATTAAAATGTGATTTCAATGTATCAATAATAGAATATTTACGTTGTTTACAAATGTATATTGAATTATATGCATACACTAAGGCTTTGAATATTGTTTATGCATTCATTATGTTTTAAAATACAAGTTCAATTACACTTTGATTTTGTCATTTTTAGGTTTACGCATGTTTTGGTATGATACATTGCCTAAAGTTGCATAGCATGAAAACTACAAAAATTATATCACTTGAACGTTTTGTTTCTGTTCTATTCATTGCAACAGTAAGGATTTTAAATGTCTTTGCTAATCCTATGATTCGTTCAATGTGGACACGCTTACTGGATATTTTTCTATCTCTTAAAACTGTTTTCCCAGTCATTCTGTTATGTTTCTTAAAAAATGTTGGAATATTAATAGTTACGTCGCTTGGTGCAAATAAGTCCTGACCGTTGAAGCCTTTATCTGCCATAATGGAATCCCCAGGATCACATAAGTTAATAAGATTACTCTTTTCCACTTTTTAACGGTCACTTACTGATCCGCCGTATGAATCCGAAACATAAGACACGAGACTACTGGGTGAGCATCCTACCAAGACTTTAACTGTGTTTCTGTTCTTGTATGTAGAATAAGTAGACTTTTGAGCAATTGGAGACTTCGGTTTCTTAACAGGCATTTCTGTCCCATCTACAAGCAGTCTAGTTGATGGAAATTTCAGCTTTTATTTTTTTTTGCAATATTAAGTTGGTCCACTCTGTTATACAAGTAGTTCATGTGGTATATTCCCTCTCCAAAAGAAGCCAAGACAAATATAAAGTCATTGTAATTTGTCAACCCTGTATAAAACAATACACCAGCATCATCATGCCTAAAATTTTCTAAAGCAAGGGAAACCCAGGATGGCGTTTGACAGCTAAATTCACTATTCAGTGGAACAGCAGTATATAATATGTGCGACTCTGCATTAGGTACTATGGGTGCTGTTGTAGACTCGACACATTCTTCCCGTCCTATATCAGAAGTACATGGAGCATTTATTTCAATATTTTCTTCTGTGAATGATAGTTCAGATTTTGTTATGTTTCTTTTAAAAAAGTCGATCACTTCTGTCTGGGTGTTTGAGGATAAAAAAAAATTTCCAACAAAATACAGATGGAACTGATCCTTTTTTCAACTGAGTTCTGCTAACATCTGTGCCTACAAGAATAAACACATAATTAATTATTAATATTAAAAAGATGACCTGATATTTTTTTTTCTTTCTGTTTATCATACACTGTTTTCATTAATCCAGCTTACTTTTAACAGATTAAACAACCACATTAGAAATCATCACAGCAGGGTATGACATGTGAAAGTACATTAGGCCACACCAATTTGATTCCTTGTTCGACGGACCCGCCCGCACCTATTTTTTTCAAAACAGATTTTTTTTATTTTTATTATATTCCCGCTTCCCGCATCCGGAAATCAAATCATGTCCATTTCCCGCACCGTTTTATTGTAAATATTATATAAAGATCGCAACATTTGTTTTTTTTAAATCACAGTCTAGCCTTTATATATCGATTTTAAACCTATCAGCACTCCACAACACTGTAAATATCTGCGAGAATATTTGTTTCAGCATAAAACCAATTTATTTCAAGCGGGAGTGCTCCGATATAAATAGAAATACCAGTACAGAACAAAACGTTGGTTTCTCTCCCCCTAACTTATATTCCCTATAAAAAAAATGTTCGTTGTAAAAATAAAGTACAAAGAACTTCTGAAGGATTTGCCTTCAACTGCAATTATAATGTATGGTGACGGTCATACCCGCTGCAGGTTTGTGCACATGTCCTGGTTGATTCAGAGACCTGTCGCTCAGCAGTTATCGGTTGTTGATGTGGTTCATTGGTATTTTCCCGTTTGGAAATATAATTTAGATCGTTGGTTTTCCTGTTCGAATTGTGTACAATACTAAGTTGTGGTCCCTTATAGCTTGCTGGTTGGTCTTGATCAAAGCACTGTGTAAAAGGCCGTACTTTGACCTATGTTTGTTATTATCAGGTTGGGACCAACCCTCCCTCAGACAAGGGCCTTGAAGGGGTAATTTTACCATGTTTACTGTTCAGTCTGTTGTAGAAAAGAAAATAAAATACTAAGGATTTGAAAAGAAAATAGAAATACTAAGGATTTGTACAGTGCTACTATATAAAACCTTTGACAACTTCGAATTTTTTACTCAAAAAGAGGAGAAATACATTATATTTTAAACAACTTTTCTTAAAGAGGGATGGGTCCACTTATTAAACTGTTAAAGTAAATGTGTTAACATGGTTAAAGTCCAGGAATATTACAAAATTCTTGGACATGTTTTGACCATTTAAGGTAGATACATGGTATACCTGCATATGCCGCCATCTTGGGTTGTATAATCACCGTAAAAAATCGGTCTAGTTATTTGACTAAATCTGCAAATTTGGAGACAGACTTGTAATTTAAAGGTTAGACTGTTTGATAATATAAAGAAAAGATGGTTATTTATTTTATAATTCAAAATATTTAAACAAATATATTTGTTTTTGCTTTTACAATCATTTATTTCAAATGAGTCATGTAAGGGAAGATAACTCTTTTAGTAAAAAAATTATACTAGACTAATAGGGAAATTTTTTCATTTTACTTGTAGCAAGAAAACAAGTTCGGTGACACCATTTTTTCTTTTTATTTTCTTAAACTATGGTACAAAACCTATCTTTTCACAATTTATTTAAAAATTCTATCTCATAGATTTTTTTTTATACACACAAATGTGTTTTTCCATTAACAATCTAACCAAATTTAGGCAATTTTCAACGACACATAGCTTGAAAAATAGCACGGTGACCCATACTTTTTATTACATTTCTGAAAAAATCATACTAAAATCTTCATTTTGGCTAAGTATAAGAAAATTCTGTCTCAAAAAAGATTTACTTATGATCTACCTTAATACCAAATATTATAGTTCTTTGGGAAAATATAAGCCCTTTTGTACTTAAAGTGTTTTTACAAAAAAAAAATATTATAACTTTAATATTTTGACCCTTCAGAAAAGGGATATTCATAACATTAAGGGGTTATTCTGAACCTGATTATGACTTGGATTGAAAATTGTCTCATTGTCAGTCACACATACATAGACCAGATTTAATTATTCAATTATTTCTCGTTGAACTGGGAAAAAATACATAAATTAAAGAAATGTCAAGGTACAAGTGATAAATCAAGTTTTAATATAGTCAAAACCTACTATTTTATGTTTACAAAAAAAAATTATAATCGCTCGCCTTTACTTTTTAAGCTTCGCCTCAAAAATTTGCAAATTAAATATTTTTTTATTAAAATATTCAAATCGCTCGCTCGCCCCAATTTTTGGAGTCCAAAAATCCGTAGAACAAGAAATTAAATTGGTGTGGCCTTATCTGTATAAACATTGATAATTAACAAATTATGCTACATGTAATAATGACACATTACAAATAAATCTTTCTATCTGACATGAGTTAACAAAGTAAAATAAAGAAAATATTCTATTTACATTTCTATTTCAACAAATGTTCTCATCTTATTCTTTCCTTTATGAGGTTAAATAAGAATTAAAGAAAAATATCATAAGCGTATTTTAGACTTTTTTTAAATTATTTTTTTAAGTATTAAATCTTTGGAATTTAATTTCAATATACACTTACCAAAACTTGTAATTGATGTATAATCATTTTGCAAAAAATGATTATGACAAACAACACTGCTTTTGCTTGGTGTCCATTCTTTGTGTTTTTCTTCATAAGAGTTTCTTTTGATGGCATTTAACCATTTCTTTTTTAATTCCCCATTTTTTGGGAAAGGATGTCCACCTCTGTTAGAACATCCAGGTACACAACAACAAGTAAATGGCATTTCAATTAACAAAACTTATAATTATTTATATGTAAAGAAATATCAACACTGTAAGTTTATATAGGATAGATAAGAGATGCAGTGTGTGTTGGACCTGAACTACAGCACTGTGTCCCTCATTGACATGATTTAAAACAAGCGCTTCCTGAATTGTCCGATTTTGAATCTTGAAATAAAACTAAGTTTCCTACTTCATCAAACAAAGCTGAAATTTTGCAAGTATTTTTGGATCCTCTTTTGTCATAAAGATTTTTTCTTGTTTCAGTACCTGTACAGCCTTGACCTCCAAATATTTGGCTGTGAGTGTTCCTGGTGACGGTAAATCAAGAAAAAGTGCCTCGGGCGCTTAAAATTTACAAAATGTAATATTCGTTTATTTACAACTCTCTAAATAGTTATCAGAGGTACCAGGTTTATAATTTAAAACATAAGACGCGCGTTTCTTCTACATAACACTCATCAGTAACGCTCCGATAAATAGTTATAGAGTTATACAAATACAAAGTTGAAGAGCATTCAGAACCCAAAATTCCAAAAAGTTGTGCCAAATAGGGCTAATCTATTTCTGGGATAAGAAAATCCTAAATTTGACATGTTGTTGTGTCTTTTTGAAACTCTATAAATGCTATTCATATTTTTCTATATCGACTCTCGGCACAAATGGAGGTTATTCCAGAAATACGAAGCTTGCGAACTGATAGAGAATTAACGGCGATACGTTTTGCCTTTTTTCAAAATTTTCAAATTTTCTGTTAACATTGAATATAAATTCAAATGACATTGATTAGTAAAGAATAGTGTCGAACAACTTTTAAGATGTAGTCAAATCGATAAAAAAGCAAATACAATGAAAATGGCATAAAATTAGATAAAAGAGAAGATATACAGAAAGCAATAAAAATAAGTTATTACATAAGTATCTTCCAAAAATATCACTAAGTGTTAAAGCTGTGTCGGATTTATTTCGATAATGTATTTAACTTGCTTAACTTCTGGCCTTGCACTTCCTCGAATGATTAAGAGAAATACTTAATGAACATTATGGTAAGAGAAATACTTCATGTGTATAATGGTAAGAGCAATACTTAAAGAAGATTGCAAAATTTACACCAATCACATAGTAATCATACATTCTAAAGAGTACCATTAAATAAAAAATATGCAATTTTAAGCTGAGTTTGTAAACTTTATTTTGAATTCATATTCTAGTAGTCTTTAGTTTTTGGTTCTGTCTTTCATTCTAAACTCGTATTTATTTAACAACTTATTTGAATGTACTTTTTTTTTAATTCATGAACTTTCATCTAATCTAACGCTTCGTTGTTCTAAAAATAGCTAGTTGGTGATGTTTTTGCTGCTCGTTTTATGTCTTTATGTGAATATTTTTCAAATTGTCGAAATAAACAATTTTAGTTTTGAAGTACTCAATTGTAATTTTTCAATAGATAACCATACTTTACTATCTCCAAATACATTTCTTAAATGTCTTTAATCACTTATCATATAATATATTGGATTACTGGCTGAATCTGTTCTTCATAAAACGAACGTACATGTATTCGAAAAAGACTTATTTTAAATTGTTTCTTATATCAAAAGTCTTAATCAAGGTTTTGTATAGCATGTTTATGGTCTTCGTGATAACATGAACATATATTTGATATGTATTATGGTAAAGGAAGAGCTGAATGGGCTATGTCAGGAATTTTAGTAAAATTTGGAAAAAAATATTCACACGTTGTTCTCTGAAAGTAAAAAAATAGTTCATTTAAATGTTACATGTTAACATATTATTGAACTTATATCCTAAATAAAGGTTCAAAAATTGTATAGAATGTACAAAAAATGTATTTAAAACTTATTTGCAAAAATGCAATGTTTTTGGCAGATAAATGTTCGTTCAGATGATGTGAATTGATGACAGGGTCATCACCATCGCCTTCATGGCCTTCGTCTTTTTGTTTTATGTGTAGAAAACATCAGTCAAATTTGTGTTTTTGTTTTTAAAATAACACAAAAAGTCGAAAAGAGTGCAACTTTGTTGTGTTGTACAACAATAATAAAACAGAAAACGACTGGTTGATTGATAAAAAACATTATGACCCTTTGATTATTTCATATCAATTAAAGAGAAAAGTATGTTATAAGGACATCTCAATTAAAACAAGTGATCATAGATTTAATTTAATAAAGCTATTAAAATGACCTTTTTCATCGATTTTACCCTTATTTTGCAATCCCCTTCCGAGGGTTAGTCAATCATCATGTTTTGTCAAAGTAAACATAAAATAAACAAACTAAAAAAGGCATGCATTTGTAACCAGTATAAGAGAATATTCAAGGAAATTCAGCCCTTTATAATAATCTACCTTAGCCAGATCAATAAATACTAGTTATTAAGAGTCTAACAGAAAGAAATAAGCTTTTATCTAAATATTTGTATTGCAAAGGAAGAATTTACATTGATTTGCCTTGAATACAACGATTAAGTCGATTACTATATTATGTATTTGTCTATAGATCAGATAATTTTTACCTGTGAAGTATTAAGCAGGTGATACACTGTCTGTGGCGTATCAAGTGAAGACAGTTATGTAATAAACTGTGCGTACTTCTCGTATGTTTCTTATGCAAGTATTATTCTTTGAAATATTTGTTCAAAAAGCAAAAAAAATCATAGTCAAAGTCAAAATAAATGTATACTCCGTAAAATTGTGTTACTCAGTTGTTTAAAATTCAATTTTAATGTAGCTTAATAATCTCCAAAGACTTGTATACCACTAAATGAGACATTTTCATTGTGTTACAAACAGGAGCATTTATTAATCTTTTCTAACAAATTTATGTTGCATTATTAATTGAGGACCTGATGATTAATCAAGGTTGCTGCCAACTTGACATGGTTGGCTCGTAAATACGAAGGTGGTACTGACCAATGGTATGATGAAAATGACTTTATATCGGGTAATTGTTATTATTTCACACCTTTTTTTACACATAACAGGTATGTACGAGATAACATTCTGTAAAATTAAATAATAATACACCAAGTAAAATAGCGTTTAATTACACGTGAATTTTAGACAACTACTTACCATTTCAAATTGCTTTAATAATATTCTTCAAGTTGTTGTACATGTTGTTTATCATCTAACAGTTCTAATGCTGTGGTAGAATCGTTTTTACCTCAGTTATGAAAAGTCTTGACAAATTTCGGACCACGATAAAATTATTTCAGAGTTCCTAATTTTACAAACCACGCAAAAAGATCTATACTGTTGAGTCCAACACTCTGTTTGGTCTTATATCATTATTTGATTTAGAATATGTTTGCCTATTTTTTATAAGCTATGGATTTCAGTCAGAATGAATAAAACTATAAAAATACTGATACTTGATCTTTGTAGCGAAGTGATTTCTCAATAAGCTGTACAAGATCAATTTAAGTTTAAGATTTTTTGTGTTTTAAGTTACCATCTATCATATGAGAAATATATGTAGGGCCGAAAATGTTTTAAATACTAGGTCATGGACTATTTAGCAAGTAACTGAATTATGATCCTAATTATATAAAACTTGCACTCAAGTTTGGGTACATGAACAGATATTGCTTTGAACATGTGTCTGTCATTGAACATCACCGAAATAGTTAAATTTAGAAACACTTGTTGAACACTTTTGTTCGTTGAAAGCTAAAACCTTTCATTTAAATTTTAGTATTATTGGTTTTATTTTTTGTTTCTTTTTCATTAATTTTGCCCATAATTGTAACATTTTATTAATTTTTAAAATGCGAAGCAAAATATATCATCAAATGCTTATTGCATCGCAAAAATATCTAACATCACTTTCGATGGAAGAAGAAAAGTCAGGTTATAGTTTAAATGGCAGAGCCCCGATATTTGTTAAAATGATAAATTGATGAATAAATGCAACAGTAGTATACCGCTGTTCGAAAGTCATAAATCGATTGAAAAAAAATCCGGGTTACAAACTAAAACTGAGGTAAACATACCAACTATGAGAGGAAAACAATGAAACAACAGAAACAATGAACTGCAACGACAAAAAACGACAATGCCAACACACAGAGAAACGAACTATAAGATAACAACTGGAATTTATGAATACGTTCATTAAAAAGGACCAATAATATTACAAGGATCATATCTTATTCTACGATGTCTATAAACACTATCGCCGTAAAACAAACGGTGTCCACTCATTCACACAATGCACGAACACACAGACAGAAAACATAACAAAATAAATATTTCGTCAGTGGTGGAAAGTTGTCTCATTGGTAATCATGCTATATTTTCTTATCTTTATAGCATATTGTTTTGTAACGTTACAAAGTATTTACAAATTCGTTATGCTTGTGTAACTTATTTTATTTCTTTGAAAATGCAAGTCATTTTATCATAATAATTGACAGGTGGTTTAAGGTTGTTAATTATAAATTCCAAGAATTGCAATATCAAATTTAAATCAAATTTATCACAAATTTTTTTTTTCTATTTAGATATATGTATGTATTGTGTATTATGTCGTCATCGTTTTATTCGAGTGTACAAAAAATATAATGGAATTAAATGCGACTGACATAAAGGTGACAGGTGGTGTAGCTAGCGATAAAATCAGGTTAAATCCACTATTTTCTACCTAAGACAATATCTTAACAGAGTCAGGAATGTGACAACATTTTTGTATCCATTCGTTTCATGTGTTTGGGAATTATTTTTTTCCATTTGATTATGGACTTTTCGCTTTAAATTTTTCTCGGTGTTCGGTATTTTTGTGATTTTACTTTTTTTCATAAGAAAAGGCTAGTCTTTCATTTTTGTTATTGTGCTATATCTTTATGTCTTTTTGTGCTTCTGTGTTACATATTTGTTTGTGTTTATAGTAATTGAGATTATAACACATCGTTCACTGGTTTGCCATATTTGTGACATTTTCACCTTAGTATGTCAAACGGAACGAAACTTAAATGCCAATTGAAATTACAGTTTTGCATGCTATAGATCTCAAAGTCGTATGTTGATTGAGAAATATTACCATGTAGATCAGAAGGACTCATATTTTGATATGAACCTTGTGACTGAATATTTAAGGGATTTAAAAAAAATTGAAACCACTTGTTTTAGTTCACTTTGTATGGTCATGACAGTGAACATTAGCATTACTACTTTGTGGAAGATAGATACCACAATGGACAAAAGGGGTTTAAGATTAAGGGCATGTGGATTATGCTTTCCTTGTTGTAGTTGTACTTGCTGTTTTAATCCGTTTTTATAATCTGGATGCAGCGCGCTCACCTTGGATATCGTCAACGACTTGACTCGATATAAACTATGCTAGAATCCCCAAGTTTGAAGTAAAATCACTGAAAACATCTACACTAGACATTTAAATTCATCTAATTTCTCACATGTAGTATGTTCACCCCTAATTTGAATTTAATGTGAATTAGGTCAACATCAATTAACGATATTTAAACCTCATAAATCGATTGAGAAGATGCAAACCAATGTTACAAACAAATACAGATTATCGCTTTCACAGAAATTATCTTAGAACTTCAGCTGTTAATATAAATTTATAGTTCTATAATGATCATTCCTCAATTACAACAACATTGTGGTTTGAGTATCTAAAGTAATGCAAGTATTGATTTGATAGCGTTAGTTGCACTGCAGGACATCAAAATATATGTTTGCGCTAAAAACAAAAATAATTAAACTACCATCTATCATATGAGACATAAGTTAGAACAACTCTAGAGATCTATGGGAATAGGAAAATCAAGAAAGTAAAAAGCGTTACTTCAAACCTTATCGTAATCGATATAAAACTCGCATTAAAGTAAATTAAAATACATGAATTATATTGCCAAACATATGTATATACGGCATTGAACCTTACAAAAGAGTGTAAAAAATCTAGGTGCACTTATTGAATGCTATTTGAAACTTCGATGCTAAGGATTAGGCTTATTCGTTTATTTTTTTTCCATTTGTTGTGGAGGAGTATTGTTTTCATAATTTTGTCTAATTTTTTTTCATAAATATTACATTAACATCATAGTTTAAAGCAAAGCGCAACGACTGATTCAACATGTGGAATATAATCAGCTTAGCCTGTCTGAGCACCTGACATCACTCCGGTTTTTGTTGGTTTTCATGTTGCTCGATCTTTATTTTTCTATGTTGTGTAACTATTTTGTTTACTATTGATAGTCTTTATGTCGTTTTCTTTCTTTTGTTATGGTATTGTCAGTTTTTCGCTTTCAACTTATGATTTTGATAATCCCTTATATATCTTTCGCCTCTTAATAATAGCAAGTCATTACCATACGCTATTCTTATATCTCTTCCGTTAAGTTTGAAACAGAAACACAAGTTAAAGCTCCGATTAATGGACATTCAGTTTTAACATTAACAGAAACTAAATATCAAGCAAAGGGAATTAAAAATCAAAATGTGCATGAAACAGACAGAAAAACAATACAGAGAAAGACTTTCAATACTCGCATCAAAATGTACTATTCTTAACCATTGCGTTTTGAGTATATTTAAATTGCCAATCTTGGAGAGAAGACCAGTGGAAATCTAGTAAAAACAATCGAAAACTCATGCACTCTTCTCATGACATAAGTCCAGAAAATCAATGATAATAAAATAATTAAGCGGTTATTTCTAACAATGGTATATTTTAAAGAAACTGATTGTAAAACATTATTATTAAAATTATACATGCATATTGTAAACGATGTTTTATGTTCAGTATTTATCGACACAATTGCATTAAATAGTTGTAAGACTGAATCCAAACAAAAATAATCTTTCATGCATGTTGATAAAAAAAATTTATAAAAACAACTTGTGGATAAAAACTGTTGAATTCGGGTGATTTAATTTCGGATACTTCCGCAAAGTGCATAGTATGTGACAATTTCGCAAAATATACATATGTTTTACATCAAAGTTTTCGAGTACACTGGGTTAGTCTTGCTCTTGTCACTTCATTCAACATAGAAACATTGTCTTTTCGTGAATATGCCAATGTGAAAGTCTTTAAGATATATTTAGTCATATAGTGACACAATTGTTATCAGTGGTTTCACTCACCAAGATATATCTTAAACCGTTGTTTATTGCAAAAGAGAGACGAAAGATACCAAAGGGACAGTCAAACTCATTAATCTAAAACAAACTGACAACGCCATGGCTAAAAATGAAAAAAGACAAACAAACTAACAAAAGTACACATGACACAACATAGAAAACTAAAGAATAAACAACACGAACCCCGCCAAAAAATAGGGGTGATCTCAGGTGCTCCGGAAGGGTAAGCAGATCCTGCAACTCCTTCAGTTATCTAACATTGAATTATACATCGCTTCAGTCGATAGTATACGTCTATAGATAAGATAATACTTATCTGCCAACTAATCTAATTATTATATAATAACGAGACTGTATTCCAAAAGCAAGTACAGCTTATAGGATATATATATCATTTTGACAAATTAATCATATATGCACTATATCACATAAACAGACATTTAATAATAAAATGGTAATTACATTTAACTACATTAAATCACTTTTAAACAAAGAATTTTCTTATCCCAGGAATATATTACCTTAGCCGTATTTGGCACAACGTCTTGGAATTTTGGCTCCGCAAAGCTCTTCAACTTTGTACTTGTTTGGATTCATAAAAATTTTGATCTGAGCGTCCCTGATGATTCTTATGTAGACGAAACGCGCGTCTGGCGTATTAAATTATAATCCTGGTACCTTTGATAACTATTTATACAAAACAATTTTAAGTATAACGCAGAGTATTACATTTATAGAATTGTTAAAAGATGCCAGCGTAGTATCTCGGCAGATTTTAAGTATTTACCAAGATTGATTATAT
This sequence comes from Mytilus edulis, assembly GCA_019925275.1. NCBI lineage: Eukaryota > Metazoa > Mollusca > Bivalvia > Mytilida > Mytilidae > Mytilus > Mytilus edulis. Next base: position 61,253,472 of record CM034355.1, read on the forward strand.
ATAATTAGTTCTTTAGTATTTTACAAAGAAAACAATTGTATCAATTTATAACTTTATATGTATTTCTATCTTTTTCTTTTTATATTTTCTATGGTGACACCATCAAATACGTGTATGGCAAATTATTCAAAGATATATCAAGACTTTTCGAAGATGGAAGGTTTTACACTCCGGTGTCCAAACTAATTTCTATACGATACATATATTTCGATAAGTAATTATCCAATTTCCAGTACGGTGAAAGACGATCCAATAACAGTGAAAAGTTACGGGTCTGTTTATGTATCTGTTACTTGTATAAAAGTGTCGCTTTAAAAGTACATTTTACTATTTTTGGAACGCAGTCGTTCTTGATCCTTTACAAAATGATTTACAATATACAGCACAACGATAATCAGATTAAATCCATTACAGAATTCTTATAAAATTATTTTTAAACTGCCCACTCTGCATTCTTAAGTGGAGCACGGCGATTGCATTTTTTTTTTATTTTTTTTTTTGCATTTAAATAATTATATGAATGGTGCAAAAGAAATATTGGTCATATCAATATGAACTTACGGTGTCATTTATGTGGAAAGGGATTAATATAAGTTGCAAAACTTGTTTCCCAATCCACTATAAATAAATATGTTTAAACTAAGCGTCATTTATAAATTTATGAAATTTATTAAAAAATAAATACAACAAAGGAACCAGTTTATCCACACAGTTTTATGTAAACTAGTGTTATTAAACTTTGTTTATGATGCTGTCTATCGACTCCTTAAATGAATAATTGCCCGTGAAGGATACATTTTTTCAAGTGTTTTTTTGGAAAGAAATTGAAATATTCTCATTGCACGTTATTAGTTTTATGCAAAAGTAGCCTATAAAGGCAACAGTAAAAAAAAACGCTGTTCGAAATTCATAAATCGATTGAGAAAAAAAGCAAATCCGGGTTACAAACTAAAACTGAGGGAAACGCATCAAATATAAGAGGATAACTACGATACAACAGAAACACAACATTAAAATGTAACACATACAGAAACGAACTATAATACAACAATGACCGCTTTCCTGACTTCAGTGGTTGTCGTTTGTTATGTGTTACATATTTGTTAACGTTCATTTTTTTTACATAAATAAGGCCGTTATTTTTCTCCTTTGAATTATTTTTATATTGTCTTATCGGGGCCTTGTATAGCTGACTATGCGGTATGGGCTTTGCTCATTGTTGAAGGCCGTACGGTGACCTATGGTTGTTAATGTCTGTGTCATTTTGGCCTTTTGTGGACAGTTGTTTCATTGGCAATCATACCACATCTTCTTTTTTATATTGGTATTGGACATTTAAAAAAAAAATAGTGGGTTGAACCTGGTTTTGTGGCATGCCAAACCTCCCGCTTTTATAGCAATGTTAAAAATAACATTAAATCGATAACATTACATGACAGGACTACAATAAAAAATAAATGGGAGAACATATGGGACAGAGAAACACACGAATCATGAATAGCTAACAAAATATACCAGGTTTGAAATTTAATACGCCAGACGTGTGTTCTGTCCACATAAGACCAACCAGCGACGCACAGATGAAAAAAGCCCTGAAGTACAAAGTTGAGGAGCACTGAAGACCAAAAGTTCCAAAAAGTTGTGACCAATACGACTAGGGTTATTTGCCTGGGATAAGAACATCCTCATTATGAAGAATAATTCATATTTTTGCAAACAGTAAATTTTATGCTTACTTTTGCATTCCAAAGTTAATCATTAGCAATTTGATAATACGTTTCATTGCAGATTCAAGATTCAGATTTCGAAATCAGAATTGCAAGTGCATGAACATGAATAGATTTTTATGTTGATAAATTCTACATAAAGAAAGACATTAAAACATTTAAATTAGACCTCGCCTAGTTTTATCAGTATACACACAAAACTCACTTTATTTTACCTACAGTCATAGTGGGGGATATAAAATAATGAAAGAAAAAAGGCGCACACGCTGATATTTCTCGCATGCTTTGCTAATCTGATTGAATTTTATTTTGGGTCATTTAGATTAAGTATCAATAGGAAGATGTAGTATGAGGGCGAATGCGACAACTCTCCATCCAAGTCACAAAGTATAAAGTGTTTACGATTATAAATCAAAGTACGGCTTCAACACAGAGCCTTGCCTAACAGTAAACTATAAGAGGCTAAAATATGACTAGTGTTAAACAATTTAAACAGGAAAACAAACGGTCTTATCTATGAAAAATGGTAAACTAGAAAAAAAAAAGATCTTGTTACAGGTTCGTTTTCAAGATACACAAAACAGAATAAACTATTGCTTATATTGTCTGGTAAAAGTCGTCGTACCGGAAACGTATCGCATATACTTTATTGATTTCGATTGAATATTCCTAATGAGTCATTGCGAGTAAGGTTTACCACGGGTATCACATTAACTAATCTTATACGTTTTTATTTGATTTTTAAGATTGATACCTTTAATATAAGATATCTTATAAATATTTTTTTAAATAAGATATCTTATAAATATTTTTTTATATAAGATATCTTATATACTTTATAAGATAAATCATATACGTATATAAGATATCTTATATACTTTATAAGATATCTTATATACATTATAAGATATCTTATATACTTTAGAAAATATCTTATATACTTTATAAGATATCTTATATTCTTTATGAGATATCTTATATAGTTGATAAGATATCTTATAAAGAATATTCTATGAGATAGCTTATAAAGAATATTCTATGAGATAGCTTATAAACTATATAAGATATTTTATAAACTATATGAGATATTTTATAAAGTTCATTAGATATCTTGAAGTTAGAATAAATAGTAAAACAGCTTGCCATACATTCAGTATTTCTGTAGTTGTATCACTTGATTTAAAATACATGTTCGTATATTAAAAAAAACTAATAAATACCATCAACTATATAAAAAAAATAAGGTCGAACAACTTTAAAGATCTTTCTTTATAAAAAATAAAAGCAAAAATACAAGAACATTCTTGTAAAAGATATACATCTTGCATTAAAGTAAGTATTTCAAACTTAAACTACAAGACATTCCATTGTTTGACCCATTTTTTTTTGGAATCGAAATTTTTAACTAAAGGAGTTATATTAAGAAACACCAGGTGAACACTTCTGTACGTTTAAAGTCAAAATTGTTATGTTGATTAAATTATTTTCGTGTTTTCGGTGATTTTTCACTAATATTCGTCCATAGTTTTTTCATTTAATCATACTTTAAAGTGAAACGAAATCTTATATATATATATACCAGCAAACGCTGCGGCATATAACATTGCTTTTATAAATCGAGAGAAAAGTCACGTTTTAATTATAAATTACCTGTCAAAAATTCCATAATCAAAGAATAAGAATGTTTCTTAGAATGTTTTCCCTTGCTATATGTATTTATATAACATTACAGCTTTACTGCACCAGATGAGTATTCGACAATAATTGCCTCTGCATGGCGTGTGCGGCCGAATTATTTTAAAAATCAAAACTTAGATCAAACGTTGAAAGGCTCATCAAACATAAAAGGACCACATGTATAGCCAATTTGGATAAGGAATGAAGATGGCATTGCTGTGGATAGTTGAGATGTTGTAACTTGTCACATTTTAAGACAGTACATTATCTACATACATTTGAAAATTATCAGTTCTGCTCCATATAATAAACAAATGAAATGTTGCACAAATAGTGCCCATCGACCATTCAATCGTTTTCTTTAAAAGTTTGTCAATTGAAACTAACCCTTATATAGATTTTATCAAGTAATAATTATAACGATACTCAGTATTTTTTGTTTGGATCTATGTGATTCCTGATAAAAAAATGTTTCGCCTACCTTGATCTATTTGATAAATCTAGATTAATTGTCAGAAGCATTCCAACAAAGGTTTTGAGACCAGGAAAATAAAAGATATTTTTTTTAGTTTTCAACTTAAAAAAATATCAAGTAATGGAAAAAATACATGGCCAGTTTCTAAGCTCATATTATAGCTGACAGATACCCTAGTACGCCAAATATATATATATATAAAGTAAAAAGTGTTTAGTTGAAATGCCAAACCTGTTTGAACCACCACTTCAAAGCCGCTATTTTGGAAAATCATAAATATAACATAATCAAAACATTCATTTTATCTGACTGTGATTTAGAATCATGTAAATTTGATTATGTAAGTTGCCAACAATTTCTATTTAACAAAACTATCTAAGTAGTATATAACAGCTAGTCATGTCTGAAATTATTTTTCGTTGCAACTCAATCAGTTATATGCCATAAATATTCTTGATCGTTAAAAGTTTTGTTATATCCCTATTGATGAGATATGTATAAAATACAATTATTAAACATATCTTTTCGTCTGTTTTCCCCTTTAAGATATCGTTTTATAGAATATGTATTAATAAAGTTGGTAAATGTATGACACAACGACAATGCAAAGCAACAATAACATTGAGCTAGGGTACTTGATTTTCAAACTTTGACAGGACAACTAGGAAAACTGTTACATGGAAGATAATTATTTGACGATTCATCTGAGATGAAAATTATACTTTGAAACTGTCATTAACTTCTGTGAATTTGAACAATCAAGATGCAACAGTAGTTTACTGGTGTCCAAATGAGGCAATTTCAGTCATTTGAGGTAAATAAATTTCTTATGATTTTGTCGTTATGCGTTGTGTGTTTACTATATTGATCGGGAGATAGTTGCTTTGAGTGGCGCACTCCTTATAATAGACGTCTAAAGATAGCAATCTTTTTCAGACAGGTCTTGCCTGCGTAATAAAACATGACTTATATAAATCCAAACGGACATTTCACTCAAGAGTTAAATTGTTAGACAGGAGAAGTCCGGGTACAGGGGCAGATCCAGCCATTTTAAAAAGGGGGGTTCCTTACCCAGGACAACGGGGGGCCCAATTACATGTCCCCATTCAAATGCATAGATCGTTCAAAAAAGGGGGGTTCCAACCCCCGGAACCCCCCCCTCTGGATCCGCGTCTGGGGTATTTTACAACTCGAGTCAACCGTAAAGGTATTTAAGCTGTAAAGCTACTGAATGCAGTTAATTGTTTGATAATTTGAGTCATCAATATATAATATACTGACTTTTTTGTCTTTCTTGACTTTTCACCTGAATTTGCTTTAAGAAAATGAATGAAAGCCATATATGGAACTACTTATCAAAGAGCATTTGTTTTTATTTCAGTGTGTCTGTGTATGCTCCATGTAAGTTGACTCGTCATAGATACCAGAATTGAAATTTTGTATTTGCGCTAGACACGCGTTCCGTCTAAAAAAAGACTCATCAGTGATGCTCGAAAAAGACAAATTTTCAACAACAAAAAAAGCCAAATAAAGTACGAAGTTGAAGAGCTTTGAGGACCAAAATTCCTAAAAGTTTTACCAAATACAGCTTAGGTAATCTATTCCTTAGGTAAAAAAAATGCCTTAGTATTTCAAAAATTCAAATTATCGTCGACAGTATATTGTGTTGACAATGTGAAATTGTTGGGTTTTTTATTTCATCATTGTGCTGTCTTTCTAACCATGTTTCTATCTTCCCATTGTTATCATTATCTATAAGAACAGTTACTGACTTTTGAGATAATTATTTGTCTGTTTGTCTTTCTCTTTTTGAGCCATGGCGTTGTCAGTTTATTTTGCGATCTATAAGTTTGAATGTCTCTCTGGTATTTTTCGCTACTTTTTACTGTCTTCGCTACCAGTCCGTCGGGTTAAGGTTGGCATATCAATAGTTATAATACTAATTTTCCTTAACTAATCATTTAACAAACGTTACAAATTTTAGTAGAAGTCGTCCTGGTTAAAGCAGGACAACTCACTTTCATACACTGTCAAGTAACCAAATGAATAGATATCATGGTTATGTGAGTCGCAGACGTATTTAGAGTGTGGTTAAATTGGAACTTTGGGATTTTCTAATTAAAGGTTATGCCACTGCTGGTGGACTTTTTCCCCTCAGCCCAGTAGTCAGCACTTCAGTTTGACATGAATATCAATTATATATAAAAATTAAAAATAAAAAGAAGATGTGGTATGATTGCCAATGAGACAACTATCTACAAAAGACCCCAAAATGACACAGACATTACCAACAATATGTCATCGTACGGCCTTCAGCAATGAGCAAAGCCCATACCGCATAGTCCGCTATAACAGGCCCCGATAAGACAATGTAAAACAATTCAAACGAGAAAACTAACGGCCTTATTTATGTAAAAAAATGAACGAAAAACAAATATGTAACACATAAACAAACTACAACCACTGAATTTACAGGCTCCTGGCTTGGGACAGGCACATACATAAATAATGTGGCGGGGATAAACATATATGGTCATTTTTATAAATTTCCTGTTACAAAACTTTGAATTTTTCGAAAAACTAAGGATTTTCCTATCCAAGGAATAGACTACCTTAGCCGTATTTGGTACATCTTTTGGGAATTATCGGTCCTCAATGCTCTTCAACTTTGTACTTGGTTGGCTTAACATCTATTTTGATCTGAGAGTCACTGATGAGTCTTATGTAGACGAAACAGGCGTCTGGCGTACTAAATTATAATCCTAGATTCTTTGATAACTATTCTGCATGAATTAAGTAACATCTAAATCTTTTCGAAACGGCTTTAAACATAGTTTTATTGTTTACAATTACATTCTAAAATGTTTCAGAAAAATTTAAACATAAATATTTTGATAATGCATCTATTTATACAAGTTCTTGCAGTTTTCTCAAGACCTACCGACCATTACGAAATACGTCATTCTTTTTATGTGCATGTATCTATTTTATGTTGATATTTTAAAGATAAAGAGAGATGTTAAAACGCCTACGAATTTGACCTTGCAAACTTAAATCGGTATACTCTTTTTTTTTTTAAAGTTTATTATTAACATTTTCAACGTAAACGAAAATGTCAAATCATTTCAAATCTGTCTACAACTCTCCGAGCCTTGTTATTTCTTGAAATAATGTTTTAAATAAGTATGGTTAGTACCATATCATCGCTACTGTCTCGGAAACAATATTATCGTTATGTCTCGCATTTTGTAAAATCCATCCAAAGAGAATCATAAATGTGACAATTTAAAACAGTAGAAAAACTTAAGAAAACCAGTCACACAAACATTTTACCCATGCATAAATGCTGATTAAATTCCAAAAAAAGTGTTTACAGAGAAAACTACGAAACATCTTGACATGAATTGATCACAAGTTATACTGTAGTGTTCATGCCCCATCAAGAGTATTTTTCTTTTCCTTCAAGCAGAGACACTTGGTCCTCTTGGAAAAATGGTACTCAGATATTGAAACAAACCAGTCAGAACATATTTGTGATTGGTGGATGCATTGACATTGTTACCTATTATGTTTGTTTGTTTTGTTCATACATCGTTGTCATTATAAAGGTAATTTATGCGATTGACATACAAGTGAAAGGTAAAGTGTAAAACCAGATGTTATCCACCATCATCTATACATAAGTAAATGTCTGTACCAAGTCAGGAATTGCACAGTTGTTATCCATTTGTTTTAAGTGTTTGAGCTTTGGATTTTGACATTTGATTTAGGACTTCCCGTTTCCAATTTTACTCGGATTTCAGTATTTTTGTGATTTTATCTTTTCCTCTCATTAACTCTTCTTAGTAACATGGTGATCAAGATCAACAAATAAAATAATACATTGCCCCATGACAAGTAATATCTGTAAAGAAAAAACTACGTATTCTCTAGAATCTTATCATCAGTAAGAAAATATTTCCTTGTAGGCAGAAAAACTTATTTTCAAGCCTTCGAGTGTTTTATATGTAAATCTCGTCTATTCCAGTTATCAATAATTTTGTGCTTTTTGAAGATCTTATTCCACATTCTTTAATGAAGCCTTTGTTGATGTACGTAGTGTATCAGACCAAAGTTAATTGTTTATACAGATCCATAAAATCATGATAGCACCCATACATGATATAACTTAGTTTATATAATCCAAAGTAACTGATAATTCGAATTATAAGACCGGGACATTTGATAACTATTGAAGAGTAGAGTTGTTCTTGTGCGTTTTAACTGCTTTTGATTATCTACTGTTTGTCAATGTTACTCAGCAACTTCTCTATTTCTACTTTTTTACAAATATACATTTCATAAAACTGGATGTTACCCTGTAGATGATTCTGGGTTTATTTTGTTATTGTAATGTTGGTGTCGTTGACATATACCACACGAATGCTTGCATTGATATTTTCTTGACTACTGACTACAAAGTACTAGTATAGGAAAATATATATATTCCACATGCTGATTCTTTTGTAGAAGAAATGTGCATCTGGTGCAAAAACAATATTTCAATTCTGGTATCTATGATGCGTTAAAGCATCCACAAGGGGACTGTTAAAGATCAATTCAAGAACAACACATTTGCACAACTTCAAAACAAATGACTATCGTACTACTAGGGGTGTTTAATGAGGGTCTCCTGTAGTTGGTCTACTATATGTCTTTGACCATTATTTTATATTCATAGCATCAGCACCCATCGTAGTCAGTCTGCTACCATAATAGACCTGAATTCTTACCTAGAAAGCTGAAGGAGGATTGTATTCAAGCTTAGCTTAAACTTAAATAAAGGTCATGCAGTTTGTGTCTTAACATCATTGAAAATGCAAATAAACAAATCATTCAATGCTTTTGTGTATGCTTGTTGGGTTTTACTGCCTTTCATAAAAAAAAATGTGAACCTACAAAGAAGGAAAGACAAACAATAGATCCCCAGATTTCAAAGAAAATATTTTTTAAAGGTTAAATTTAATTTGTACATAGAATTTTTGTACAATTGTTATTTCAGGGCCTGTTATAGCCGACTATTGATTATGGGCTTTGTTCATTGATGAAGGCCATACCGTAAAAGAGGGACAAAAGATACCAAAGGGACAGTCAAACCCATAAATCTAAAACAAACTGACAACGCCATGGCTAAAAATGAAAAAGACAAACAGACAAACAATAGTACATATGACACAACATAAGAAAACTAAAGAATAAACCACATGAACCCCACCAAAAACTAGGGGTGATCTCAAAATATGGTTGTTAATTTCTGTGTCATTTGGTCTATCGTGAAGAATAGTCTTATTGGCAATCAACATCTTCTTTTTATACCACATTGACAGCCCAAATGGTCCAAAGGGTTTATATTTAGAGTTTTAAAACCTAATCGTAAGATTCATAAGTTATAATGTAAAACAAATCAAACAATGAAAATAAACTGTTATTGTTACTTCTTCAAACACAACCATCTTTCAGGTATCAATGCCATTAACTATCATATGATTAGATATAGGACAAAACTTGAAACAAAACTTCAGATAACTTCAATTAAAAATTAAAGTTATTGGATTTGTCCGTCAAAATTTTAATTTTTAGCATGCTGATAGTGTAGAAGGGATACAGACATAAATATGCAGAAAACTACATAATCTCCTTTTCCTTTCTGAAGCAATTAAGGGATACCTTTCATCCATTACATTGAAGAAGAAACAGATTTAAAAATGTTTATGAAAAGATTATCTAAATGCCTTTCAAATGTCCATGCTCCATTTTTTTTAATTTTTAAAAAAATCTTCAATATTGTATATACTGTAGTTAAAGTAAAAAAAAAATGTTTAAAAGTTTTTAACCTTGACACTGCTGTAAGGAGATGACCGTTGTCATTTCTGAAGGTTTAAAATGTTTGCTGATGCGTTTCTGTAGGTTTTAGCGCAAATTATCTGTTTTGAAAAGATTTTTAAGACAAATTTATTCTTTCTGTAAACCCAGACAATCTATTTTGTTTCATCCAACAACATGCAGTTCTTGTTTTTGTTTCTCCTATGCTTTCAGGTTTTTTTTGGTTGTTTATCATAAACTTTCATTGTCTTTCATAAACAAGTCTGCACAAAATAAGGAAGAAAAGACAAACAATAGATTCACAAATAGAAGTGTTGCCTTTTACTTGATTGTCAGAAGTTTTTTCATCAAATAAATATAAGAATGTAATCAAATTACTTTATTTAGAATTTTTCAATTTTACTCTTTCTTTTTTTATAACAAAGTTCGGATTTTTACTAATTTTCTTATTCAGTTTAGCAAAAATTCTTTCATCTGACTTTGAGGAACCAACTTGTGCTTGATACTCACACAAAACCTGAAAAATAAATAAAATTGTTATCAATATGTTTATTCATACATTTTACAGCAGAATGCATTGAGTGTGTAGGTAAAGGTAATATCTTTGGTTAGCTTGAACCATGAAGTCATTACTAGACTAGGTAAGCTACAATAATTCAGTGGTTTACGTGTTACATATTTGTTTCTCATTCATTCTTTGTACATAAATTAGGCCATTAGTTTTAATGTTTGAATTGTTTTACATTGTCATTTCAGGGCCTATTAAGGCTGACTATGCGGAATGGGCTTTGCTCATTGCTGAAAGCCCTAATGGTGACCTATAGTTGTTAATTTCATGAGTTCATTTTTATCACTTGTGGAGAGTTGTCTGATTGGCAATCATACCAAATCTTTTTTATACACCCTCCCTTAAAAGGGACACGAAAGAAACCAAAGGGACAGTCAAACTCATAAATCTAAAACAAACTGACAACGCCATGCCTAAAAATGAAAAAGACAAACAGACAAACAATAGTACACATGACACAACATAGAAAACCAAAGAATAAACAACACGAGTAAGAGTAGACTAGTGTTTTCAATTACCTACAGAAACGTAAAAAAAGTATCATACTCATAAGATAAACTGTGTGACATTTTTTTCAGATCTGTCCCTTATCTTCTTTCTGTTGGCAGCATACATTGATGTTTTTCATATTTTGAATTTTACAACTGTACATGTCCTATTTTTTATATGGAGCACAGGTAAAATTGTTAAACCGTTGAATAAATATTTAGAAGAATTAAAACTCTTTTATATACATAAAAAAGGTATTTTTTCCATGCAACATTTATGTTCTTTTCCTCCAAAATATTCTAGTTATATTCATTACTAATGTGAAGGGAGTTAATCAACATTCATAATATGACCTTTTCATACCTTCTTTTTCAGTTTTTTCAATGTTATTTCTCCTTTACTTTTCAACACTTCTGTTATTGTTTGTTCCCAGTTAAACTTTTTCTTTGGACTATCATCTTCCACTTCATCATCGTTTTCCTCTGTGGTTGAATTTAATGTTTTATCTGTAATCAAAATTCAGAAATAGATAATGCATAACTATCATGAGATCTACATATTTGCAGATTTTCATTCATTTTTAAAACCTGAAATAGGAGTTGTGTTTGTTGTTCTATATTGTTATATTGAAGTGCACTGGATTACATAAACTATATTTTCAATGATTTTCATGTTGATGTAGAAGTCATTTTTTTGTTAAAAGCAGTTTTTCAATTTTTTATGTATATTGGTATAATGGAGAGTGGCATTCTCTAAATACACACGGGACAACATATAATATTATAATATTACTATAAACAAGGTATAAAGTGAAGATATTAATGCAGAATTATATCCCCATGCAGAAAATCAAAGTATGCAACTGACAATAATCAATGCAAATGTATATACTACATTAAACTATAAAAAACATCTTCTCATCATAATAACTGCACATATGTAGATTTTAACCTAGCCATCACACTTCATAAATAAAGACCATGGCACATCAGGGAACACATCCCACTTCAGTGTGACCCAACATAGATGTTTAAATTTATTCAATTCTTGTCCAGCACATGACTAACATTATTTTTCTTTTTACTTTGCAAATATGTTTTTTTTTCTTAAATGCTTACCTCCCTCTTCTATGTGAGGTTTTTTAACTTCCAATTCTTCAGTGTCTTCGTCTGTATCTTTTCTTTTTCTTTTCTTAGATTTCTTTTTATTAGATTTTTCATCATTTTCTATAGAACTGTCACTTTTATTTTCAGAACATTTTTTGTTTTTACTATCAGATTTTTTTGCTTTCACAGTATTTTCCTCTACTTCATCTTTATTTTTTACTCTTTTTCTTTCTGCTTTTCTCTCTTTTTTTGACAGTTCTTTAAGTTCTTCATTATTTGTAGCATTACCATTTACATTGTTTTCTTTTTGAGACCCATTTTCATCACTTTTGTCTTCCTCTGCCTTAGGGGGCTCTGGATTTGGCTAATTTAAAAAGAAAAACAAATCTTATTGGTTCATTAATTCAATACAAGAGTGCAAACACTGAAATGTCTCACCCTTTTTATTGGTTATGTTTGAATATTATATGTTTGTAGCTTTTACAATGTAAGAATTTACTACAGGGGTAACATAAAACTTGAGTATTAAACTGAGGTCAAGATCAAGTGAAACTGCAAAATGAACATGTACACTTAACACTCATTCCATACACCAATAAAGTTAATCTATTGTTTATAGTATATGATATAGGTCTTAACTACATAAGCATTGACCATATTGATTTTGCCAGCTATCACTGAACAATGAAAATGGGGTCAAAGGCAATGGATATATGCCAGATGGAAACTTCTTAATACAAAGCACCTGTATACAAGATATAAAATATTCAGGTCTTCTGCCTTCTTCGGTATACAGACTTATGCAAATATTTAAAGCTGCCACCATCATCAGATAATCATTCAATTTCATAAGTCTTTAGATAAGTCTTGCATTCTTTGACTTTGTCACACTTAGCCAAAATGGTATCAAAAAAGAACCTACACTATTTTCTTTTTATAATTGTAGATGCATTGTGTGTCCTTATAATTACCAGTTTAATACCCTAACTTTATTCAAAAACTTTGAGACAATTTTCGCCATGATGTCACTTCTATTGTTGAAGATTGTTTAGTGTGCTGAGGATGACTGTTCTAATTGACTGTTTTGGGTTTTTTTGGTTCTGAATAATTTAATATCAATTCACTACTTTACACACAATTTTTTTTTCTAATAGTCCCCTACCAGTGAAGTCTGTTAGACATATTGTCACACTAAAGTTTTCCATACTTTTTCTGCGATGCTTTAATCTATTGATTAGAAATTTGGTGTAAAGTCATATAATGAGAAGTTACAGATTTTATTGAAGAAATGTTTCAATCTCAACAGTTGTTTTTGTTGGACAAAACAAAAATGATTGAAAGTTTCTTCTGGTTCTATAATATTGAATTTCCACCTTTAAATGGAAAAATTAAAGCTATGCAGAGTTTGAATATTTTGTGACTGCTTGTTCATAAATGATTAAAAGATTAAAACTAAGATTTAGGTAAAATAATTATTCAATCTTTTACTTTGATGTGCAATGCTTTTCAATTATTTTGAGACATTTAAATACCTGTTCTGTATTGGCTAACAGTAAATCCCAAACTTCACCAACCAATCGTCTATCTCTGACGTTCATACTGTTACTAACAAAATTCTGGAAATATCAAGAGCAATTCAGCATGTTTACTTAGAAGACACATGTTCTCAATGTACTTAAGGTTCAATATATTATTGATGGTACCTTAATTTGGCTATCAGGCATTATTATTTGTTGACTGCAGTTACACATTATACTGATGTCAGACAATGTGGAATTCAAATATATGCAAGAAATGACAAACTTGTATTTATATATGTAAGCAGAATTTCTCCAAACCATAAAATCAAGAATTCATGAAAACACTATTTAAAAAGTTATTTTGTAACAAAATATCTTATCCAAACATGTTAATTTAAGTACAAATGTAAGTAAAATATCTCAAATAAGGCTGCTGTTCTTTTTTTATGAATCTTTGATACAAAATTCACCATTGTCAAATATTTAAAATTCTTAATGATGCCACATAACAAATGACATGTCTGCACTAACATTACCAGCCTTTATATCATACCAGTAACTAGATTTCAATCCATTTCCAACTTTTTGATAAATTATGGGTTTTTTTGTCAATGATATCACTCTTTCTAAGATTTTTGTTTAATCTTTATAATTTAATTTTAGATGTAACGGCTCATAGACAAAATTTGGTCCTGTGACTGAAAAGTCATCAACATTTTTCATGGTTCACTCCAATTAAAAATGACAAAATAGACAAAAAACAATATTACAGTCATTCCTTAAATAAATTTCTTTACATTTAAACATATTGTAAATCTCAAGTTATTTATACATACTTCAAACTTTGCTTTTTTCCTTGGAATATTAGGATAATCTTTCATTCTTTCCAACACTCCTTTTAATCTTGGATTGGTGATACATTTGTCAATAGCAACCTGGACTTTCTGAAATCAAGACATCATAAACTAATTTAACTTTTGATATGACCTCATATTAAGAGTTATCGGACCATGGGTAAAATATCACTTTGTGATTGGTTTAACGCCGTCACGTGATGACCCCCTATGAGACTATGGGGTAAGTAAATTTCATAGGGGGTTCATGACCTGTTAATGGTGACGTCATCTATTAATGTTGTACTGTTTCGTTGTTTATTTTTCAACAAAACGCAGCAGAAAAGGTCCAGCGTGCGATAAATTTGTTATACAGTTAACTACTAACCCCTAGGGATCGGTATGGGGTCAGTAGCGAACTTTATAACTTATATTATTATGCTTGTACCCTATAGTTGCCTATCTCCCTATTTCAGGTGTTAGATAGCTGATTTAATTGTTTTTTAAGTATAATTTTGTTTATATTCAACCGAAGACAATTGTTCCTATTTGTAATTAGTCTCATGGCGTTTCGATAACATGTTCGAATACTTGAGAAATTTAAATATATATAAAAGTTTATGTCTTTGGTATGACTGTTGCTTACATATCTATGGAGTTTTTATGAAGGTAATTCAAAGAAACAAAATATTTACACTAGGAAATCAGATCATAATATTTTCTTACAAATTTTTAAGTTATTTTCCCAATTTCCCCTTCATTTTGGACTACAAACCTCTAGCCACTGTTCTTGTTTGACTTCTCCTTTATTGGCATTAGCCTTTGGTTTATAATTCTTCCCTGAATACTTTTCTTCCTCACTGATACATTTTATGTGTTCTGCATAAGAATCTCCCCTGAAAGTAATAAATTATAAATAAGGATAATTTTGCACAGTATCATAATGGGCAATTGTAATTTTGAGAAAATCTTGATGATACCATAATCATATTTCCCTTCTAATCCGAAAAATGATATACAAATAATTGACATTAAATTGTCTATAGGTTCTGACAATTTGATCCTCATGTACGGGAGGTAGTGCAGATTTAGGGGAGATAACTGTTAATTTGATATCTAATTTCAATGTTCTTACCTCTGTTTTCATTTTGATAAGAAAGATATTTTCTTAAAATAATCACAGAAATGATTAATATAATTTAATAAAGAATGACACATATGCCTTAATTTGTAATTCATGGCTCATTATTGAAGGAGATTGTTCACCTACTGTTGCAAACTTTTGAGTCATTTGATCCCTGGTGGAGAGTTGTCTCATTGCAAATCATACCCCAACTTCTTATTTTTCATATTGACACATGATTGAGGTATATTTATTATATATCAAATAAATATAAATTAACTCCATAACATAGATTAGTCCCCTTTCTAGAATTTTTGAAAAGGGAGAAAACTCTGAACAAAAAATAAACGTTTGCAAATGTATATAATATACCCACCAGAAATCTTTTCCACAGTCGACACATGATATCATATTGCAGTTACGACATCGTGTCTGAAAATGTTTTTCTACTTGATTCTTCTTCAGTGATTCGTTACACTGGCTGCAAGTAAACACCACCATCTCAACCTCTGAAAGTACATGTACAATGTATGAATGATTTTTTATGGTGATCAGGATAATAACACAATGTTGACTGCTGTACCCAATTTTTTTACCTTTTTTTTCCTTTTATGTCTGTCTTTTTTGTTCACACATCATTGTCAATATAATGGATTCCTGTACAACTGTCACAAAGTGTGATGTTTAGCTAGCTTTAAAACCAGATTTAATCCACCATTTACTTAAAGTCTGTTCCAAGTCAAGAATGTGAGTTGTTTTGAGTTTAAGCTTTTGATTATACATGTACCACCAATAAGGGACTTTCTGTTTTAAATTTCCCTTGGAGTTGAGTATTTTTGTTATTTGACATTTGATTACATATCCACATGTTTATTATCAATACGTCATGCATATGAGGCCCTAGTCCAAATAATTATGACGTTTGGCAAGGCTATTTTAAATTTTTTTCTGGGATGCCTTCCTACAAGGCGTCCTAGAAAAAAAATAAAATAGCCTTGCCAGACGTCAAAATTATTTGGACTAATGAGGCCCTAAAACATTTGGTGAAAGAGTAAAAATGTATTACATTTTGTAGATAAATCTTGTGATATAGGCCAGCAGTGTATGGCCAATACATGAAGGCAAGAAGGAAAACATTTACACAATCAGTTAATTCCAAAAAGGATTTTTCATGTTTGTACAGTAATATTATTAATATTGATACAAATATGCATGAAGAATAGCAAACAGAATGCTTACATATCTCTAAGACGAAGAACTTTGATTACAAAGAAGAGTTACGTACATGTACATTATAAATTTAAAAAAATGGAAACATGAGATGAGACAATGTTGAAACATTCAATATATCATAACAACCAAACTTTAATAGGTTTATGGTAAATATAACATGTATAAGACATTGTAAGAGGTCAATTGGATAATTGCAACATAAACTGATAAAAAGTGTGCAGGGTTATATTGCCTGTTGGACCTGTTGCCATGTCATGTAAAGATCAAGCTGCCAAGTTTTGAAATAATAAACTGTGTAATTGAAACAAATGTATAATACATTTTTTTTACATGTACATGTACATAAAATTAGAACTTTTTTTATCAAAATGTTCGAGCACTCTGAGTTTGTCATGTTATAATATCATAACCTAAAGTTATATGATGAAGGGTTTAATATTATACACACCTTACCAAGTAATTCAAAACAAGAAAATGCTTGTTTTTCTTATATCAAAATTAAAAATAAAATAAATGAACATGTGGCGGAAGTTGTCAATGGGATTCTAAACAAAAACTTAAATCGGATTAGATGTAATTCGGGGGGGAATTCTAGACAGTTCGGCACCCAGACAAATCGGTACCCGGACAAATCGGCACCTAACATAGACAAATCGGCACCCGTGAAAGACAAATCGGCACCCAGACAAATCGGCACCTCACATAGACAAATCGGCACTTTATAAATTATTTATCTTTGATCTATATATAGTGAACCAAAAATTATGTTTGAGTGTTATTTATATGTCTCCTGCCCTATTTATAACATTATTGTCAATATTGTACATTGTTTCTTTGAATATGTATCTTATTAAGTGGTTTATTCCTTTTAGTTATTTGTTCGGCACCCAGACAAATCTTTGAATATGTATCTTATTAAGTGGTATATTCCTTTTAGTTATTTGTTTGTGCACAGGACTGTACTGCAGCTTAGTCATTTTGACTTCCACTCTAGCTGAGCATGGTCTTTTACAGCCTGTCTGTACTAATCTCTTGGAACACCTAAAACACAAAATCATCGTCAATCAAACTACATATTTTATATATATATATTGTAAATTGTACTTTATTTCATATCGTTATATGTAATATATTCAAAGTTAAAAATTACCAATCGGTTAAACATTCCCAATCAGGTTAATTCAATTATCTGGCTTCTAATCCAATTAGTTATTATATGTTAATTAGCTCGTTCTGGCTCGTGGCAATAGATAACTGTCAATACACAGGAACTATATAATATATTATACTTTATCAGTTTAATGCAAAATGTGACACACTGAGGGATACATGTAAATTGCAAACACAATATACAAAAGTTACAAAACACATACAATACTCGAAAAAGGTGTTACAAACAAGTCCGGTTAATATCAATAATACATCATAAGAATATATACATATATAGATAAATGACCATAATGATTGTGGACCTTATCAGTGGCGGATTCAGGGGGGGGGGGCGTAGAGGGCGTACGCCCCCCCTTTGCTCGGACTTTTTTTTTTTTTTTGTAAAATTAAGTTAATCAGACTAGACTTCGTGAACTTTGCCATTTCCCGAGTATTTAATTTTTATACGACAATTCTTTTCTTATAAAGATGTTTTTCGCTGGTATTTACTGATTGTCAAAGTCATATGATTTGCTATGGTGGAGTTGACCAGTGCGTTGAAAAAACGGCACACGGTCATTTTGAAATTCAAATTACAGTAATACACATTGCTTAGGCTGAGGATGTCATAACAATCAGGAAACCTTCAAAGCGACATAGGATTGAGCAAGAAAGTATTGACTTCTATGTCACTATTCCACCAAACAGAAAGTAATAGTAAATATTATACTCTATAGACTAATACACTCTCATGATAAAAAAAGTTCCATAATATTATTTACCTACGAAAACATGTTTAACCCCAAATGCCCAAGCTTATTTTATAAATAACAAAGTTAAATAATGATCCCCAGTCATCCCGCCGCATTTTTGCGCCTGTTCCAAGTCAGGAGCCTCTGGCCTTTGTTAGTTTTGTATTATTTTATTTTTAGTTTCTTGTGTACAATAAATTATTTGGAAATTAGTATGGCGTTCATTATCACTGAACTAGTATATATTTGTTTAGGGGCCAGCTGAAGGACGCCTCCGGGTGCGGGAATTTCTCGCTACATTGAAGACCTTTTCGTGACCTTCTGCTGTTGTTTTTTCTATGGTCGGGTTGTTGTCTCTTTGACACATTCCCCATTCCCCATTTCCTTTCTCAATTTTAGAATAAGCTCTAGAAAAATTTCAAGTCTCATGTACGAACCATTTGATTTGAGGAGGTAGTTTGAGATATTTGAGAAAGAAAAAATTGACTCTGATTCTTGCCGTAAACAAAAATTCTGGCCGTATCTGGATTGAAAACAATAGTCTTGTCCACTTTTTTGCTATTAAAAACGAAAATTTGCAACAAAATTATTTAGCATAAAATGAACATGATGAATAAAAACGGGCGTAGTATATAGGGCAAAACCCGAAGTCTCAAAAACCAAATTTCTTAACCCCTTATAAAAGTTTAAAAAGAACATTCATTTGTTTTATAAGTTTTATTTCTATTTAAATTTAATAAAATAAGTTTAAACTAGTACAGGCTTAATAAGGCGCACCACCTGTAAACAAAGAGGGTCGCCTTGAATATATATTTATTTTCTTAAATTTTTATTTAAATGGAATTATCTCTAAAGTAAAATATTACTATAATGGACTAATTCCAAATTTAGTTACCAGGGCGCAATTACCAATTGGTAAGACGTCCACCAAAAACATATAACCGTAACCGGATGCTCTTTCTAACACAATGTTAGACGACAGTTGTATACAGTGCCAAAATGTTGTGCGCCCTAGACAAGAAGCTTTGCAATGTGATGGGTGTCAAAAGTGGCAACATAGAACATGCAACAGTGGTAAGTGGCTTTTAAATATTTTTAAATTATTATAGATTATCATAACTGAAATTCTCCTTGCATACTTTTCATTTCCATACTACTGTAGCCAATCTCTGATAGAGCTAATAGCATTTGTACTTAAGGGAGTAAAGGGAATCCTGCCATAAAATAGTAATATTAGAAATACCCTTATAAATGCAATTAAAACCCATCATCCATATTCTAACCTGCTTGACTCTAGCTTTAAACTTAAAAAACTGTTCTAGAAATATAAAACAATCGATGAAATAGAAAAAAATAAGCAGGGGCGGATCCAGGATTTTTGAAAGGGGGGGCGGAAATTTTAAATTTCGGCGAGCGGAGCGAGGCGAAAAAATTTTTGGTACCTTTTTATTCCTAAAAACATAAAATAAGGGTAATTTAAACGGTTCCTGGCTTGGGGCATGTATATTTTATAGTTGCTGTAAAGTGTAAGGGTTGGACATTTTTTATGCTGTATCCTCCCAATTAATTCTCTATCATAAAATGATAGTATTGATCCAAAGCTATGTACTGATCTATTTGATATAGGTAGGACTTGTCAGTAAAAAATAGACAAGGAAATTCGATTAAATTTACAATACGACCGACACGAGTTAAAAAAGACAAACAAGCAGTTTTTATCCAAATGTTTGATTGATATGTTTCACCCAACATAACTTAGAGAACCGAAGTGAGGGGTTCCAAATTCACCAAAGATTACGAAAGTGTCTGAAATGATAACGAAGTTAGAATGAAGGTCGACAAATGGAGACCTAAAGGTTACACCCAGCAGGCAGGTTACAGTCTGGTCTTGAAAAAGTATTCAATATATATAAGTCCGGCGAAACAGACATTCCAGTCAGACATGCAAACCCCGGCCACAAAAAAACTACGCCCGTTTTTATTCATCATGTTCATTTTATGCTAAATAATTTTGTTGCAAATTTTCGTTTTTAATAGCAAAAAAGTGGACAAGACTATTGTTTTCAATCCAGATACGGCCAGAATTTTTGTTTACGGCAAGAATCAGAGTCAATTTTTTCTTTCTCAAATATCTCAAACTACCTCCTCAAATCAAATGGTTCGTACATGAGACTTGAAATTTTTCTAGAGCTTATTCTAAAATTGAGAAAGGAAATGGGGAATGGGGAATGTGTCAAAGAGACAACAACCCGACCATAGAAAAAACAACAGCAGAAGGTCACGAAAAGGTCTTCAATGTAGCGAGAAATTCCCGCACCCGGAGGCGTCCTTCAGCTGGCCCCTAAACAAATATATACTAGTTCAGTGATAATGAACGCCATACTAATTTCCAAATAATTTATTGTACACAAGAAACTAAAAATAAAATAATACAAAACTAACAAAGGCCAGAGGCTCCTGACTTGGAACAGGCGCAAAAATGCGGCGGGATGACTGGGGATCATTATTTAACTTTGTTATTTATAAAATAAGCTTGGGCATTTGGGGTTAAACATGTTTTCGTAGGTAAATAATATTATGGAACTTTTTTTATCATGAGAGTGTATTAGTCTATAGAGTATAATATTTACTATTACTTTCTGTTTGGTGGAATAGTGACATAGAAGTCAATACTTTCTTGCTCAATCCTATGTCGCTTTGAAGGTTTCCTGATTGTTATGACATCCTCAGCCTAAGCAATGTGTATTACTGTAATTTGAATTTCAAAATGACCGTGTGCCGTTTTTTCAACGCACTGGTCAACTCCACCATAGCAAATCATATGACTTTGACAATCAGTAAATACCAGCGAAAAACATCTTTATAAGAAAAGAATTGTCGTATAAAAATTAAATACTCGGGAAATGGCAAAGTTCACGAAGTCTAGTCTGATTAACTTAATTTTACAAAAAAAAAAAAAAAGTCCGAGCAAAGGGGGGGCGTACGCCCTCTACGCCCCCCCCCCCCCCTGAATCCGCCACTGATAAGGTCCACAATCATTATGGTCATTTATCTATATATGTATATATTCTTATGATGTATTATTGATATTAACCGGACTTGTTTGTAACACCTTTTTCGAGTATTGTATGTGTTTTGTAACTTTTGTATATTGTGTTTGCAATTTACATGTATCCCTCAGTGTGTCACATTTTGCATTAAACTGATAAAGTATAATATATTATATAGTTCCTGTGTATTGACAGTTATCTATTGCCACGAGCCAGAACGAGCTAATTAACATATAATAACTAATTGGATTAGAAGCCAGATAATTGAATTAACCTGATTGGGAATGTTTAACCGATTGGTAATTTTTAACTTTGAATATATTACATATAACGATATGAAATAAAGTACAATTTACAATATATATATATAAAATATGTAGTTTGATTGACGATGATTTTGTGTTTTAGGTGTTCCAAGAGATTAGTACAGACAGGCTGTAAAAGACCATGCTCAGCTAGAGTGGAAGTCAAAATGACTAAGCTGCAGTACAGTCCTGTGCACAAACAAATAACTAAAAGGAATATACCACTTAATAAGATACATATTCAAAGATTTGTCTGGGTGCCGAACAAATAACTAAAAGGAATAAACCACTTAATAAGATACATATTCAAAGAAACAATGTACAATATTGACAATAATGTTATAAATAGGGCAGGAGACATATAAATAACACTCAAACATAATTTTTGGTTCACTATATATAGATCAAAGATAAATAATTTATAAAGTGCCGATTTGTCTATGTGAGGTGCCGATTTGTCTGGGTGCCGATTTGTCTTTCACGGGTGCCGATTTGTCTATGTTAGGTGCCGATTTGTCCGGGTACCGATTTGTCTGGGTGCCGAACTGTCTAGAATTCATGTAATTCCGCGTTTAATTTTATTTACAAACGGTCGTTCTTTAAAGATTTGAACAAAAGAACAAGAATAAATATCTTCATTTTGGTCATTTAGATATGATTTATCTTTTTGGTGACATTTCATTATTATTCAAAAGAAAAATGAACCTAATATTTAGGTTCGTATTAGTTCCGTTCCGTCTTCGGTTCACCAAATAGAAATGGAGTTGAAAAACTGCACAGAAAATGTAGAAATACAACTTATTGATGAACTAAAAGTAATGAGGGGAACACATTTTGAGATGAATATAATAATTAAGTCACAAGTTTACTCCTCAATCCTCTGATAAAGTACTGATAAACTGTTCATGCACTCCTCTAATCTACAAATTTCCTCAGACCTACATGTATCACACCTCACCTGTCATTCATTTAGTCAGTACTTCAACAACCCTAATTTGTTTCATCACTACATGTATATGTAAAAGGTAAAAATGTACCTTTACTGTCAGGCGTGAAACATTAGTTTTTGGCTAATGTTTGTGTGAATTTGATTAAAGATTTATTTTCCTCATGTCAAGTTATGTCACACATTGTACATTGTACATCAGGATTGGTCAGAGTTATTTCCAGGGGTTGAAATTGGTGCTGGTACTGCAGTCATAGACCAGAAGAATGTGTGTTGGAGCAGTAGATTTTGTCTGCTGGTGGTCCAGTGGACCAGTAGAAATTTGTCAATAAAACCAGAGACATGTATACTAAAGAGATTAGCGACTTGGAAATCTCGCTGACTTCACGCGTGTAAACTCGTACCCAGCATCCTCTAATCATATGATAACGAGATCAGCGGTAGTCTAGACAACCGATAATAATCACTCGGAACACCCTGTTGTTTTTCTTTGTATTAAGGACCAGGACAAAGACTTTCAGAATTAAAATCTTGTACTGTAAACAAATTCGCAGTTGAATGATAATATGACACTGTTTACATGTAGCATTAATCAGTCTGTTAATTAGGGGGTCCCATGATTAGGTGTGTATGTGGAAAATTATTACCTTTACAGGAAATAACTGTAATGTCGAAGATGTCAGCAAGCGAAATTTCCCCTTTTAAAATTAACAGTTTCATCTCAATATTTATATCTATATTAAAATTGATGCTTGGTGGTTGTTGTGATATGAAATTCATGATGTCCAAGACAGATTTTTTATCATGGGACGACGATTTAGATTTAGATATATTGTTAGGGGAATACACAGACACTGACCCAATTGTAGATAGTGACGACGACTTTGTTCAAGCGACAGGTGTGCAACCCCCCCCCCCCCCCCCCCCCAAAAAAAAAGGTCAAGGAGATTGACAAGAGTTTAAGTGCAGATGTTACTGCTACTGATGGTTACAAATGTCCTGACTGTGACAAGATTCTGAAATCTATCTCTGGGTTCCGTGGACACACTTCAAGACAACATTGAAAACAATTGAAAGGTAATTTAGGCGAAAATGTAATTTTTTTCTTCATCCTTTTGCCAAGGACTCATTTGTTAAAAAAAGAATATGCAAAAGTACATGTCCTTTAAAAGTATTAAAGGTCCTGTCCATGCATGCTATGTTAATTTTGTAATACTTCCCTAAGAAAAAACTTTAAGAATCATCAATTCCGCCAAGATTGCATAATTGTTATGAAAACAAAATGTCAAAGTGGCTAAATGGTACTGAATTTAAATGGCTTCGTGGTGCATATATGTCTCTGCAATTGCAAAAAGATATTTCCTTCTTCAAAAAAAAATAATATACATTTATAATGCATAACAACTTGACAAGATATGTTGGGCTACTTTACACTGTGATAAAAAGTTTCAAGTTTTAATACCAGGGTTCACACTACCTTGTTTATGATGTTAATAATTAATCTAGAAAGACTTCATCAATTTGTTAACAACAGGTGATCTTTCTGCATGTCAAAGGGTTTAATTACATGAGTTACTAACTTATTAAGAGGAAGAATCATACAGCTACTGATAACCTAACATGTTTGATCTTTACTTCATGTACCTTACAGTATGTTTACTTATTAATAGGTGTCAAATTATAAACAGTTTTATTGCCATGATCAAGATTTTTAATTACCAACATTAAAATCTGAATCAATGGAGATTAACAACAAGAACATTAGCATGTGTTTAGTAATTTAGCAAACTTGATATGATTCCGGGATCTTTTATAAAGCAATTGCAGATGTGTTAAATTAAAGGTGAATAAAAAGGGACAGGAGTAAAATAACCATGATTTATATATATTGAATAAACATAATGTATTTGTCACAATGTAAGATATCAAGAATGCTATATATATAAACAATGTTTTAAGGTGACATTTCATTCAGAATGAGAATTCTATAGGACGAAATTGTGCTAAATAGCGACATCGAGAAGCCATTTTGAGGCCATTCAAGTAGTTTTGTTATCCAACGATAATTTTATTCAGGATTATCCTAGTCCAACTATAATAGAAGAAACCGTTTTATAAACCTTATATGTCATTGTTTAAATAGCACAACCTCGAAATATTGCTTAGTTTTATTTATTTTTGTTCCAAAAGTCGGGTGCCTTATCGAGTACAGAATCTAAAATTTGGGCTTCTTGAATCGCGATATAAATTCGCCTATAATTTTATTGACTATTACTAAAGAAAGCTTAGAATTACAAATAAACTATGCCTCTACATAAATTTAAGTTATTCTTAACTGAATTGTGTTGATATAGATTGTATTTTATTATAATTTGGTTGTTTTCTGTACGTTAAAGCAGTTTGTAAATTATCAATATGGCGGATTGTTTGCCGAATTTTCTACTCTCAAGAAATCTCGTGCACACGCGTGAAGTTGACCGCTGGTTAATAGCCGTAACGATGAGTTGCCAATCTCTGTATATATATGTCTCTGATAAAACTCAGTGATTTCATCGCAATATTGGTTTGTTTGCAAACAAATTTGCTTGCGAAATCATTTACACTGTAATGGAGGTACTGAGTATTACAATTGATCGAGTTTATTAATGTCAAAGAGGTTAATTGTATTCATTGAAAATAAAATATTATTTCCTGTTAACTTGAAGAAATTAATATAAACATGATAAAATATTGTTTTATGAAATTGTTAAGTGTTTGTCAAATGAATGTCATTTTTGCAGGACCAGTTAAGATTTGCAGCCGGACTAGTAGATTTTTTATTCCACTGTTCCGGCTTGCCAGGATACAAAAAGTTTAAATATTCGACTCCTGGTTATTTCTGAGTTCTTAAATAATTATTGTTCACTGTTTTCAAAGAATTTTAGGTGGTTTGTCAAAATCAGTAGACTTTTTTCATAAAGCACACCAAATATTACTGCTAACATATCATTTTGGCAAGATTTTTACCTTTATTCTTCATGAAGGTACCCCTTTTATTACCCTCATGTATCATGTGTATCAACCAGTTTTTGAAATACATCTTCTGACATCATGTTCATGAATGTGTTCAATGAGTCATCAGTTTCATTTCCCTCATCTTGGTATTACTACTAGAGCTTAGACTTGGAAGCACTTAGAAATCTGGTAAAAAAAAAGAAGAGTTTTACAGTGTTCAAGTGTTTAAAGTTCATGTTTCCTTTCTTATAATGACCTTCTGTCAACAATTTTTTTGCCCTTGGCTTAGTCATAAAAAAAAATAAAAAAATTGTAGGTTGATGCATGATGTACAATGTATAAGTCAATTGTAGCAAGAAATTGTGTCCTTATAATTAAGATTTAGTTGAGATAGTTTATGTTACATACATGTATTCTTTCCAAAATGATACAAGTCAGTGAGGTCACACAATGCATTACATAGTCCTTCCAATAATGTTATTGGTAAAGGCAAGTTAATAAACATTGTTGAATAAAACCTATGCAAGCAACAGACAAATATTGAAAGATAGAGGCAAACCTGCCATTTTTTTTATTGAGTATCCTCTACGTAGTCTAAAGTAATGAGCTGATCAAGTCCTCTTAGTTAGCTATAAAGATAGAACTGTAACTAGTGGGTAAAGATAAGGAAATAATACTGTCTCTCTTTAGAGTCATTTGCATAACTAAAAATTAACTTAAATTATGCACTTATCCTACTTAGGGTAGATGGGAGTCTAAATTAAAATCCATAGAATTTTTTAATAATTTGTCTAAACATGCTAAATATAGATTCTTACATTGATACCAGTGGATTATCGGATTTATCCAATCGAGATAGTTAAATTATCAATTTTAAAGTTCGAGCCGCCTCGGCGAGTACTTTAAAATTTATAATTTAACTATCGAGATTGGATAAATCCGATAATCCACGAGTAACTATGTAAGAATCTGTTTCTCTAATGATTAAAAAGACATTTTCTTTTTTTGTTTACCGAAAATCCCCTTCGAGTGCCTTTTACATTGCACGAAGTTGTCAATTTCATTAACACCTGTTATCATATTTTGTTTCATTCAGTCAGCCAAAAAGGTCATGACCCTCAAAATCATCCAATGATCTTCTGAGATCACCAGTAACCACACGTTGATTAAATTTTTTTATACAATGGGTTCGAAAAGGGATAAATTTCCATAGAATTAGAGAAATGTAGTTTATGTCATACTGTTTTTCAAATATATAATAAAATGTATGGATCACTGGGCTTTTGTAGCTACAGGTTGTGCACATTTGTCAGATTTTCATTTTGTATAGATTATGAACATGATGCATGGAAATCCCTATTTTTGTGTGATAAAAAGAAAACAAAACCATATAATTTAAAGATTAGATATGAGGAGATAACTCATATATATATATTATATGCTTTCATGCAGATACAAAAAAGAAAAAAAATGAGATCACCAAACTCATTTCTTCCTACATAATAAAATAGGTAAATTCACACAACACATTATGATATAAAGATTTCTTTATCTGAGTTATCTACCCTATCTTGGAAAAGTTTGGGGAAAAATTGATAAAACAAAAAAAATCACCTTCATTTGTAATATACAAACGTAAATATGATAAAACGCATAATTTTCAATATTTACACGAAAAGTCTTACACATGAAATACATATTACTCTTGAAATTTGCTCTTTTCATTTAAGGACTAGACTGAATCTATTGTTATCTGCTAATTAAAAATCCAAGATGGAGAAAGACATAACTTAAATATGTTAATTTGTAACCATAGTAGTAGTTATTATAAAAGTAAAATGTTTCTTGCAAAAGATCATTTTTTAGTATTGGCATTTCATGATCTACATATTATTTTTTCCAGGGAAAAGGCTTATTTGCAAAGAAAAACATAAACAAAGGTGATGTTATTTTTGAAGAGACACCAATTGTTTCCACACAGTTTCTATGGAATGAGTTGTACAAATACAAAGCATGTGAATACTGTATGAAATCTTTAGAAACAGCAGAAGAACAGGCTCGTAGATTATCAACAAATCCACATTTAAGTCTTCCACATCCGGAATGTGATATTACTGATCAGTCACCATATGTGGAATGTCCTGGTTGTCAGGTACCCAATTATTCAAAGATTACATGGATTAATTTAGTATTGACTGATTAATAATAAGTGACAATTATTTCATGCATATTCAGTATGAGAAATTATTAATAATTTTAAAATAGTAGGTATGGAGCAGGACATTAAGGGCAGGAAATTTGTACTGCTCCTGAAAAACAATAGTATGTTCAGTCACTCAGGATAGGGGTTGAAACTTTTCTATGCAACAGGCAACAGATGTGTCAAAAAGTTGTTGCAAGCTAAAGGGTTCTTTCAAGTGCAGAGCAAAGTCTTCTGTATAAATTAGTGAATGTATGAAGGATTCATTTATTTTCATGAAAGAAAGTAAAAGAGTTTTTTCTTTGATAATTGATAGCATGGTCTTGCCAAAATCTGAATAAAATATAGATTAAGGTCTTCTAATAAGGATCGGCAAACAGTCCTTTCAACTTTATGTTTTAAAGACCTTTCCATATATTCTGATATTGTTGGATAAATACAGACTATCAAAAGTTTAAGCATTGAAATTTCAAAATTTTTGAGTGCATTCCTAATTTTAGCACTGTTCACTATAGCGAAAAAAGTGAGAAAAATTCTAATCAATCCAATATTATATCGTAAATGTCAATCATTGTTTATTTTCTACAATGGCTTCATACATATGGGAAAAAATCTAGATGATTGATATTTTATTCACCCTGAGTCCCTGATCATAACACGTCATTATTATTAAAAGCAAAAGCTCACTGATAAATTCAGTCAATATAACTTTTTTTTATACAGGTGACATATTGCTGTGAGTTATGTAGAAAAACGGCATTGGAAGAATATCATCAAGTCTTGTGTATGGGTCCTAGTAGACTAAGTGAAGATAACGATCATCCTTTAGCTAGGCTGCAGGAAACCTGGAGGTGAATAAAAGTTATAACAACTCTGGATGTTGTTAACAAATTGATATCCCACTCTTCAGTTACATTGTTTAATTTTGTGAGCTATAATTGGGGGGATAACTCCACAATGTAGGATCAAAAAGTATGCATCTTGAGAAACAACCAATTTGTGTTTGAAGTGATGAGCAAATTTGCAAATAATGCATTTTAGTGAAAAATCACTGATAATCTGAAAAACTAGTTAGTTGTTGTTTTCAAAACAAGATTATACATGGACATTGGAAATTAATTCTAAGTTACTAAAGTTCATATATTATGTATGAAAAAAAGAGAAATATTTAAGGGGAAGCACTGAAGATTGCAAACATTCATTGGAAAATTAACCACCTTAAGAATTAGTTTGAACTCAATGAGCTTGTGTACTATATTTTGCTACGAAAACAAAGTCATTTTCTATCATGTTTTTGATGACGTTATGAAGTAAGTCAGGCTCATTTTATTTAATTTATTGTCTTTTTCAGAAATATTCATTATCCACCAGAGACCTCCAGCATAATGCTTATAGTGAAGATGGTAGCCCTAGTCAAACAGGTTATTATTTTGCTAGATGACCCCTTTTCACTGTATCTCATATAATAAGTGATCATTTTGTAAATTGGGGGTATACATTTTAATTACAAATTCAAATGTTTTATTTAAAATCATTTAATTTGAAACATTCTCTTTTATTCTTATAGTTAATTCATCAGCAGTTATAAATCAAAAGTTTTTTTGTTTCAATGAATTAATTGTACAGTTATATTATTTATCCCTTCTGAAGCTCTGTGAATGCAAACAATATTTCAAACAATGGTCCTTGGTGCTCTGCTTCTCTGCATTTAAGCAGCCATGGCAATGGTAATTTTACATCATCTACACTTTCTGTTGTTCATGTGCGGCTTAAACAGAATAATTTAATTACACAGTTTCTATTTCAATATCATGTCACAAAATTAACTTTTGAAATAATTAAAAACAAAATTTCCAAAGATGTTTCCATAACATTTCCTACCATAGAGTGATAATATGTCATAAAACAGTACACAATGTTAAATTAGCTAGCATAGTATTTATTATATATTGCTATGCATATTTATACCCCTGCTTTAAAAAAGGGGGGGTATACTGTTTTACCTCTGTCTGTCCGTCAGTCCGTCCGTCAGTCAGTCCGTCCCATGAATATTTTTCGTCGCATTTTTCTCAGGAACTACAATACAAGGATTTCTGAAATTTGGTTTCAGGGTTTATCTAAGTCAGCTATACCGTTTGATGCGTTTTCAGATTGATCACTTGACAACTTCCTGTTTACCGAACACTTGTATGATTTTACACATGATAGCCAAGTTGAAAATTTTCGTCACACTTTTCTCAGGAACTACAATACAAGGATTTCTGAAATTTGGTTTCAGGGTTTATCTAAGTCAGCTATACAGTGTGATGCGTTTTCAGATTCATCACTCGACAACTTCCTGTTTACCGAACACTTGCATATTTTTACACTATTTATTTTTTTCGTCGCATTTTTCTCAGGAACTACAATACAAGGATTTCTGAAATTTGGTTTCAGGGTTTATCTAAGTCAGCTATACTGTGTGATGCGTTTTCAGATTCATCACTCTAAAACTTCCTGTTTACCGAACACTTGCATATTTTTACACTATTTTTATTATCCACTTGCGGCGGGAGTATCTTTAGTGAGCAGTAGCTCGCAGTTTCACTTGTTTTATTTGCAAGCACAGTTTTTATCAATCTCCCTCATATATGGGGTATTTAATTTCCTGTCTGTGTATTCCTGTATTAGTTAGTCACAGTAGTTGGTAATTCAAAATCATCTACATTTTACATTTTATACATGCATATGAATTGAAGAAATCTGACTTGGATAACATCATAACATTTTCCTTATGATATTATAGAAATTGGAACTTAATTTGACTAGATCATTTAGTACCCTATGTATATTGTTGTGCATCTTCTACTTTGTATGCCTCTGCTGCTAGGAGAATGGAACATTAAGATTTTTAATGATGTCTTTGACGATTAGAAAAAAAATCTGATGGTTCTTTGTTACTTAGAAATAATTTAATTTGTTCTGATTTTGATAGGCAAAAGACAAGTCAATAGTTTTACAGAAATTTTCACAATTTGTGAAAAACACAGTAAATGAGGAAGATGAAATAGTGCACAAACTTCTTGGTAAACAGTTCCAGGTAAGATGTACATACACTTCTTGATAGTTCAGTATCAGATTATAACATTTAGTTAATGCAAGTTAGTCAAGAAAATTGGTTTCAAGTTGATATAATACTAATGATAAGAATGACAGAAGGTTTAGGGATAAATGTCAGTGAGACAGCAATTTACATAAAACAAATGTGCCAACATATATAGACATTTATAGATCACAATTTGGCCTTCAACTCAAGAAATGAGCTCAAATCATAGGACAAATAAAATGTCCCAATTCCACAGACATAGATAAAGATATAGCATCAGCAACATGCCCTTGTAGTTTTCTCAAAACACAAAGATAAAAAAGGATATACATTTATGCAGGGTTTCCGCTGGAGGTCGGCATTTTCGCAATTTGCGAAAAAATAATAATTGTGGCGATTAAAATTTCGTCATTGGCGAAAGAATTTGGCGAAAGAAATATCAAATATATATAACGATTTATTTTCAGCCATCTTGTTTATTTACTTTTTTCGGGTTTCTCTGACTTTACCATGTTTACCGATCAGACAATACTCAGAATTCACCTTGAACTCGTTAAGATTTTGACAGAACATCAATAATCAGCTGATTGCATTTTAGCTCTCGACATCAAAGGACTAATTAATAAAGGTGTTGATTGTATGATATGACAAAATGATATGGTTAAATGGCTTCTTTCGCATGTCATAAAAGGGATTTATTTACCGCTTTGCGACGCACGTGTTTGAAGCAAAGTTTACGCTTCCTCTCCTTCTAAGTTCTTTAGAAAAGAAAATTGTTGTTATGACGAAAAATTTTCAAAAGCTAGAAAGGTCTCTGATTTAAAACTTTATCATTTAACTTTCATATAGATCATTGAGTGGGTACTGCAAAGTCGTTTCAGTAACACACGTGTTTCAAGCATATAGTTTTACTTATTTACGATGGTCTAAATAAGAAAACTGTAATTATTAAGACATCTATTCAAGTGGTTGTCATGAGAGTAACCCTTCAATGTAATGACTACACCTTACACAAGGGATCAATTCCAAGTAAGAAGATTCTTCGTTTTGTTGTAAAAATCACTTCTTATTTAGCGGAAAAGGGGGGGGGAAATAAAATTTTATTAGAAAAATATATTTGGCGAAAAAAATAATAAAGTGGCGAAAAATATATTGTTTTGGCGAAAGAGGTGGCGAAAAAAATAATTGACCCAGGGGAAACCCTGTTTATGTAGTTCATTAAACTTTAAAAAATTTGAAAAGATTATCTAAATTCTTATCTTTTGTTTTAGGAACAACTTGAATTACTTAGACAGATGACTGCTGATTTTATCTTTGAAGAAAATGTTTCCAAGGTATAAATCCTTTAAAAAATTATTATATACTGTGGATTTATTATTTATATGCAGGGTACTTATGTTTGTAGATCAGGATGAAAAGGTGAACCACAAATTATAATACTCAAAGACAGAAAAAAATAAACAATAAATACAATAGGAATTTTCTGCAAAATTGTTTGTAGGAGATATGCCCCTTTGACTTTAAAATTTTGATCAAAACATACTACTGGAACAAGTTGTCAGGTCAGTTACTCTGAAGCTACACAACAGAATTTCCTGATACTTTGTAGTTAATAAGGACATAATATGAAGATATACACAACCACAAGGAGTAATAAGTCTTTGAACTTAAGAATCTAGTGAAATTTTGTTTGCTCAGTGACAAGATGGGGGCATGAGGATGATGAGGTATGTGAGCATGCTCATATTAACCACATTCCTAATTGTCACTGGGCATGCTCCTATAGCTTCTTATTTTTTTTTTATTTTTCAGTGGTTTACACCTGAAGGATTCAGATCCCTATTTGCATTGATTGGTACAAATGGACAAGGGATAGGGTCTAGGTATGGTTGTCAAAACAAGATAGTTTAAAATTTCAGGATAATTAAGTTATATTGCTTGGTTGCATGTCTTTTGCTCAATGTTAAGTTGTATGGTTTTCATGAATATTTATGATAGACAAATAACAAATAAGTTTTTTATGGTAGGATCTGTAAAGTCGACCAGATAAAAGCACAAAAAGTGCTGTGCAAGAATTCTGTCATTTTTAAGAATCTATATCTCACACGCAGAAGAAGGCATTAGTTTGGAATAACTTCCTTATATGTGAAGTAATCTTGATATTTTTTTCACACATCATTTTTCAAAGTTTTCAAAACAAAGGAACTTAATATTTGGTCAGAATCTTCATAGATATATAAAAAAAGAAGATGTGGTATGATTGCCAATACGAAAACTCACCACAAGAGACCAAATGACACAGGACTAACAACTATAGGTCACTGTACGGCCTTCAACAATGAGCAAAGCCCATTCTGCATGGTCTGCCCTGAAATGTCAATGTAAAACAATTCTAACGAGAGTTGTTTTGAACGGTGTGAGCACCTTAAATCACTACACTCTCACTTCCTGTTATCTGATTCTGAAAAGGGGGAAGTATGCCAAGCAAAACAATGTGTGCATCTTCTCGTTCATAAAGATCACAACCCAAATTTTCAGAGAATAAAACAGCAATAGTGAATTTAATGGATTGCCACATCTCAGCAGAGTCTCTACACACAATTTATTTACATAGCCTTGTCAAGGTAATTTTTGACTTATTTTTTAAACCCTTTATACATTATATACTTCTTCTAAAAGTATTAGAGAATAATTAAAACACGTTGTTATTACAGTTCTATAAGTGTATGGGTAAAGAATTGTGAGGATTTAGCCATACCAGATGAAGAGAAAGAACAACTGGATGCTTTTATTGATCAACTGTATGAAGATATGGATAAAGGTATGATGAATTAAAAAAACAAAAACTTTCAGAATTCAAGGAAAAGACATTTTTTTACAAATTTTATTTAAGATCATTTGCGGTCATTGATAGCACTTGTAGTCAGTTGATCAAATCTTCTGTCATTAAATCAAAACAAAAATCTTATTTATTATTCTTTATTTAAAGATGGCAGTATAAAAAATACAGATCTGAAATGATATAAGTTAACTCTCTTTTTTTTCTGCTCTGGGAAAAATTATGGCTGTTCAATATTGTTGTTAAAGTTTTGTCTATTGTTTCTTTGTATTGTTTTCAATATTGTTAGGTAAAAAAAGTTTTCAATTGGGTTAACAAAATCATTATAAGCTCAGAAGAATATAGTAGTGCTTCTTTATTGTAATTTTACTTAATCATGGAAGAATCATACGATTTGATTATATTACTACGGCATTGATTATTTGAATTAATAATCATTTAAATTCTTACTTCTTACATTTACTACTTATGAGTCTCTTGCATAGATGGAAAAACATAGGGGAACAAAAACTCAATTCAAACAGATTATTATCTTATTTGTTAAATTATTAGATATAGAAACAGGTGATGATTTCTACATATACAGGGGTGGCTGCATCATGCATTCCTGCTGCAGGTAGCTCCTCAGTATCAATACCTAAAAAATCATATTCAGTTAAATTTGTTTGTTATATTGATAGAATTGTGATTTCAGTATCTGGGACATTCTTGGACTGTGAAGGTTCTGGATTATATCAACTTCAAAGTACATGTAAGTAAATATATATGACAATTTCTTTTATTTCCTAAAAAAATTATATCCATTCAGATGAAAACTAATGGTAAAGATGTAAGCTTTGTGTGTAAAATTTGTATCATACACAGAAATTTTATTGAAACCTTACAACTTTCTAAGAGGGATGGATAGGGGGTTCCTGATTCCCACTGCCTGACAAAAATTGATCAAAAACATTTCACGTACCAGTAATATACTTAAATAATTTTACCGAACCTCTTTTCTTGGTTCCTGCTTTCCTCTCCCTGATCTCCACCATTGACCTATGTTTACTTTCCCCTGTACACACCCTTCCCCAACAACAGGTGTGGTACTTTAATGATCAATACTTTGTCTTTTTTCAGGTAACCACAGTTGCATACCAAATGCAGAAATAACTTTTCCAAACAACAACCATAAGTTAGTCATGGTGGCTAAAGAAAATATCAGTCAAGGGGAGGTAAGTCATCGAATTACTATCCACTCATATGTGTTTGTTGCTTTTTGCAGTAAAAAAAACCATGTCAAAATGTAAGTGCTTAAAAAAAATTGTCCTTTCCACAGACATGCATGACACATTTTTATTTTCTCTCAAAAGGCAATGTTTTTCTCATGTCTATAATGATCAATATATAGCTGCTTCCCATACAAGATGGATTTGCCTATTCTAGGACTAAGTGGGTCTAAATTTCATTTAGAATAGTTTCTTGCGGTGGTCCATATATTTATTTTATCTATATGTTCATTAGGTAATTACAGTACAACAACAGAAAATCAAGTAATTTCCACCCAATTACTGAAAACCAAATTTTTTATGAGGATATATTGACTGAACTGAAATAAAAAAAATGTGATAAGACTATATAAAAGGGTGACTCATAACATAAAAAAAGATACCAACCATGAGTTGTAACATTGATATGAATTTTGATTTCCTTGGGGAGTCAGGTGTTGGAAAATTGTTTTACTATACTTTTATTAACAATTTTGGATTATAAAGTATCTAGGTGAGTAAACAATGTTTTTTACTTTCCATATTAAAATCTGACTTCAAGTTAGTTTACTTTACCATTTATTCCATGATCTACTTTTGTACTACTGTAATAGACCTAATCATGTTCAGTTGAAAATTACTTAGCTTTTTATTTTAAACTAATTATTAAGTAAACTTTTTCCTTTTTCATAGGAAATTTGCACCTGCTACTTGAGTGAATGTGATGTTAACAGAAGTAGACATAGTAGACAGAAATATTTAAAGTAAGTTTTGATTTTGTATACAAATCCCTGGAAAAAAAAATTTAGTTATGTTTTTAAATATGATTGATATATGAATGTTTGACTTCAGGTTCAGATATCTTTCACTTTCAGTCTCATTTAGACTGAGGACATGTTAATGTTGAATGAATTGGAACCTTGAATAAAAGTTCAGGTTGAGCTTCTTTTTTTTTAAACTGAGTAGATAGCAACATTTCATCACAATAATGTGCATTCAGGTCCATTTTTTTCCAATATCATGTATTGAAAGGGGAATTATTCTGAAAAATTGAAGGCAAAACGTCTACTTTCTAACTCTGTTCATTTAGTTAGTTAGGAGACATATCGTCCAGTCTATTGACAGCTACATTTACACAATTACTGTGTGCACTGTGAACAAGTTACTTCAGAATTGTTTTGATGACAATTAAAATATATTTGTGATTTTTTTTATTATTATTTAAAAGTATTGTAGATAATTATGGAATGCATACTTCGATAGTTTTAAAACATCTGGTCCTCGTGTGGTGATAATAATATGATCTAAAATAGAGGTGGCTTCATTTCTTTCTCAAAGACTCTCTTTATTTGACCGATAAATTTAAAATAAAACCAGATGCTCCGCAGGGCGTAGCTTTATACGACCGCAGAGGTTGAACCCTGAACAGTTGGGGCAAGTATGGACACAACATTCAAGCTGGATTCCGCTCTAAATTTGGATTGTGATTAAATAGTTGACACAGCATAGGTTTCTGACACAGAATGAATGTATTCAAATGAACTTAAAATTTTTGTTTTCTCTTAGAGCAATTCACTATGCTGTTGAATATTAATCCTCTCAAAAAAATGTTTGAATAAATTTTCTTTTAATTTATGAAATTTCAAATGAGAAAAATTGAACCCAATTTTTTAATCACATCCCCCTTTCCCTTATTCCAAAACTAATTTCAATTAAAATATTCTAATGGAGTTTGCAACAATTACTACTCATTTAAATACATCATAAAATATTAGATGTAAAAAAACTGCTTGTTATCACTGAATGGTAAAGATTATTTAAATTTATCAGTTGGTAGTAAAAAGTGAATATACATTGTATATTGTATGTAACAAAGATTTAAGTTGATTCTGGACAAAGAAAGATAACTCCAATTAAAAAAAATTATTGCAGATATTTCTTGCTTACTTTACTGGACAAAGAAAGATAACTCTTAATTAAAAAAAAAATTGCTATTTCACAATATTGTGAAATTAGATATTTCTTGCCATTGCACAATACTGTGCAATTGAAAAGACTTGCTATTGCACAATACTTAATATAATAATTTTAGATCCTGATTTAGACCAACTTGAAAACTGGGCCCATAATAAAAAATCTAAGTACATGTTTAGATTCAGCATATCAAAGAGGCCCAAGAATTTGATTTTTGTTAAAATCAAACTAAGTTTAATTTTGGACCTTTTGCACTTTAATTTAGACCAATTTTAAAACTGGACCAAAAATTAAGAATCTACATACACAGTTAGATTTGGCATATCAAAGAACCCCAATTATTCAATTTTTGATGAAATCAAACAATGTTTAATTTTGGACCTCGATTTGGGCCAACTTGAAAACTGGGCCAATAATCAAAAATCTAAGTACATTTTTAGATTCAGCATATCAAAGAACCCCAAGGTTTCAATTTTTGTTAAAATCAAACTAAGTTTAATTTTGGACCCTTTGGACCTTAAAGTAGACCAATTTGAAAACGGGACCAAAAATTAAGAATCTACATACACAGTTAGATTCGGCATATTAAAGAACCCCAATTATTCAATTTTGATGAAATCAAACAAAGTTTAATTTTGGACCCTTTGGGCCCCTTTTTCCTTAACTGTTGGGACCAAAACTCCCAAAATCAATACCAACCTTCCTTTTATAGTCATAAACCTTGTGTTTAAATTTCATAGATTTCTATTTACTTATACTAACGCTATGGTGCGAAAACCAAGAAAAATGCTTATTTGGGTCCCTTTTTGGCCCCTAATTCCTAAACTGTTGGGACCGAAACTCCCAAAATCAATACCAACCTTCCTTTTGTGGTCATAAACATTGTGTTTAAATTTCATTGATTTCTATTTACTTCAACTAAAGTTATTGTGCGAAAACCAAGAATAATGCTTATTTGGGCCCTTTTTTGGCCCCTTATTCCTAAACTGTTGAAACCAAAACTCCCAAAATCAATCCCAACCTTTCTTTTGTGGTCATAAACCTTGTGTCAAAATTTCATAGATTTCTATTAACTTAAACTAAAGTTATAGTGCGAAAACCAAGAAAATGCTTATTTGGGCCCTTTTTGGCCCCTAATTCCTAAAATATTGGGACCAAAACTCCCAAAATCAATACCAGCCTTCCTTTTATGATCATAAACCTTGTGTTAAAATTTCATAGATTTCTATTCACTTTTACTAAAGTTAGAGTGCGAAAACTAAAAGTATTCGGACGACGACGACGACGCCAACGTGATAGCAATATACGACGAAAATTTTTTCAAAATTTGCGGTCGTATAAAAATAATAAATGGTACATACATATTCATGAAAAATTCTTTCCAAGGAATGAGGGACAAATAAAAAGGGATTTAAGAAGTTTTACCTAATTTAAAACAGCAGTCTTTATCATTAAATTCAGGAAGATGTGGTATGACTGGCAATAAGACAACTCTCTATCCAAGTCACAATTTAAAAAGTAAACCATTATAGGTCAAGGTATGATCTACGACATGGAGCCTTGGCTCACACCCAACAGCAAGCTATAAAGGTTCCCTAAAAAGTTATGTTTGTTTTGGATTATGAGTGTGCATGAACCCTTCACATATGAATTGTACATATTTCTTGATATCATTTAAAAGTATAAATTATATTTACTTCAGAGAGAATTACTTATTTACCTGTGGTTGTGTGAAGTGTCTGTCTGAAGCAGATCAAGCAGACGTCACATCGGAGGAAGAGGAGGATGAAGAAGATGAGGATATGGAATAATAAAAATTATATTTTACTTTTCTATTTGTTGTTGATCCTACAAAGTAATGTGAACAAAATAGTAAAGATAATATGGTCTGATATAATATTCTGTTGTTCACTTTTGTTTTATTGTCACAGGATAAGTCAAAAGAGCGAAAAATTGAGCAGAATTTTTTTATGCCCCTGCAGTAGCCAAATGGGGCCTTTTAGTTTTACCTTTGTCCATCTGTTTGTTCATTAAACTGTATATTGCAAAATTTGGTATCCGCTCTTTAACTTAAGTTTGCGTCAACCAAATGTTATTGAAACATATACACAATGCTTATTACCACAAAAACAGAAATCAAGTTTGAAATTAAATGGTATCAATTTTCCACTAAAGTTTGCCTCATCCAAATGTTATGAAACTTAAACACAATGCTTATGACCTCAAAGCACAAATCTTGTTTGAATTTAGGTAGTGTCAATTTTTACATTCTAGAGCTATGTCAAATTACAAATGGAAAAATCTTTTTCACAATGCTTAAGACCCAAATACACAGACCAATATTAGCTGGATCCCAACCCTCCCCCAAGTTAGAATTTTGGTATTGTCACTTTTTACCTTTCCAGAGTTATACCTCTTTACATTTGGAAAAATTGTGGAATTTTTGTTTCTGATCAACCAAATGTTATGAAACTTGTATACAATGAATATTACTGCAAACCAAATTAAATACAAATTTGGGAAACATCACTTTTACTGTTATGTCCCTTTATAATGTTGTATGCAAGTGAGGGCATTATCTGTGTCACATGGAGAGTGCTTCATAGAAAAGATTTCGCTGGTACACATCAAGATCTGTTTGTTAATGTAGCATGAAATTCAAAGCTGGCATTACCTTTTAAATTATTTTCTTAAGACACACAATTAGCTTGGCAGGATATGAGCTGGCATTTGCCTTTTGGGGGATTGTCATCTGGCACTTCAAAATATCTGTAAAAAAGTTATACTTTTAGAGAACCAAAGGTCATAGATTATTGCATATGTTGTTTCTCAACCTGTTTTGACAAGTGTTGTGTGTGTGTTAATCTAATTTCCTTTGAGCATCATACATGGTATAACAAGAGGGCACACACTAACATGTCTTATCCTCTTTACTCATCATTTATATACATGTACTTATGTTGATAATCCTAAATGAAAAGCTTTCATGAAAACTTAATATGATGGAAGAAAATGAGGTTAAGGTCATATACACCAAACAAGAAATACATGTGCACCTTACAATCATTCAATACACTAAATATAGTCTCTAAGAAGCAGACTTTACCAAGAAAACTAAACATTGACCAATGAACCATGAAAATAAGGTCAAGGTCAGATGAACCATGCCAGGCAGACATGTACAGCTTACAAATCTTCCATACAACAAATATAGTTGACCTATTGCTTATAGTTTTAGAAAAACAGACCAAAACAAATAAAAAAACTTAACACTGAGCATTGAACCGTGAAAATGAGGCCAAGGTGGAACAAAACCTGCAAGACTGACATGCAGTGGCATGCACATCATAAAATATTTCTATACACCAAATACAGTTTACCTATTGCATAAAGTGTTTAAAAAAAGACCAAATCTCAAAAACTTAACTTTGACCACTGAACTAGAAAATGAGGTCAAGGTCAAATGACACTGCCAGCTAGACATGTACACCTTACAATCATACCATACACCAACTATAGTAAACCTTTTGCATACAGTATAAGAAAAAGACCAAAACACAAAAACTTATACCACTGAACCATGAAAATGAGGTCAAGGTCAGATGACACCTGCCAGTTGGACATGTACACCTTACAATCATTCTATACACCAAATGTACTAGACCTATTGCTTATAGTATCTGAGATATGGACTTGACCACCAAAACTTAACATTGTTCACTTATTCATGAAATGAGGTTGCTGCCAAGCAAAAACTGTCTGACGGGCATGAGGACCTGGCAAGGTACACACATACCAAATATAGTTATCCTATAACTCATAAAAATAATATAACAAAAGAAGTGACTGAACCATGAAAATGAGGTCAAGGACAATGGACATGTGACAGACCGTAACATAAGGCATATATTTACAAAGTATGAAGCATCCAGGTCTTCCACCTTCTAAAATATAAAGCTTTTAAGAAGTTGGCTAACACTGCCGCCATAGCCACAGCTACAAAAAAAACGTTATTATTTAATGACAAAAGTCACAGGCTCAATAAAAATTAAAAGAAGCTTGCCAATGAATATTTCTCCATAAATAGCGAAGAAATGAACAACTATAGGTCACCATATGGCCTACAACAATCAGTAAAACCCATATAGCATAGTTGGCTATATATGGCCACAAATGCACAAATGAATGAAATAAACTTGCTATACAGCAACAAAAGACAACCACTGAATTAGTGTCTCCTGACTTGGGATAGGCACATACAGAGTGTGGTGGGATTAAACTACTTTGAAGGTGTGCCAAATCTCCCATAACCTGTGACAGTGGTAACAGAACTTAAGAACATGTTTTTTTTGTTTGACTTCAAACTTTTGAAATCCCTTTGGTATCTTTTCAAGGATATCAAGAACTGGTACAGTCTGTTTGGGGATTGTCACATCTTGCACAAACAAATTTGTTTTTTATTGTTCCAGAGCACATCCAGATTTATGCTTGATAAAATGACAGAAAAAATAAAGCACTGATATTTAATTCCTTAATCAGTTGATTTTTTTGTATTCTGATCAACAAGTAAACCAGTATTAAATGCATGCAATACTATTCAAAATTGATGACACAAAAATAAACAAAACACTCTTTTTTTACCAGACTTTAATGATGATATCAAAACAAAATTGCACTGATTACATATTACAATGCTGATTCTTAAGACATTGAAGCAAAAACAAGCTTATTGATGCCTTTGATTTAGAGATTATGAATAGGAAGAAGATTTTTTGTTACAAATTTAAAAAACGTTTGCAAATTACAAGTGTTGGTTGTACTTGCATTAAGCTTTTTGACAATCATGTTACATTGATAACTCATATTAAATTTTGTTTTAAAAATAAACAGGAAAAAATATTTTACACAATGATAATTTTATAATATTTCCTTAAAATTGTTTTCTTCTTTAGTATTCTAGTAAATGTAATAAAAAAACTCATATATTATTTTAAAGTACTCAAAGGTGAAACCAGGCAATATAGATACAAATAATTAATTAATATTTGATTTTTGAAATACAATGTTAACATATAATATGTTTAAAAATAATAACAAGACTCAAATCTTTTATTCTCGAATCATGAATGATGAACTATAATTAGATATTTTCTTTTGATTACTTATATAGTGAGTTATTTTCTATCAAAATATTACTTGTATTGTTTCATTTGTAAAGTTATGTTATGGTATTGGCTTTTGCTTCTTTGAATAGACCAGGAACAAAACTTTATAAAAAGAGAAGTTTTAAATTTTATTTGAAATCAATAATGAACTTAACTTTAGACGTCAGCAAGCTAGGAGAACACATTTTGACCAGTTGTATTAACAGTCAATTTCAATGAGTGTGTAGGCAAAGGTAATATCTTTGGTTAGCTTGCTTGATAGCTGAACTGTGAGGTCATTGTTAGGTTAGGTAAACTACCCTCCTTTAAGAGTAGATAAGTCCAACAGAAAACCAACCTTTGTGTCTGCAGGACTAGGCTACTTCATAAGGAGGGTAGTATACCTCACCTAACAATGAATTCACAGTTCAGCTAGAAAGCCAGCTATCGAAAGATAGTACCTTTAGCTATGTGCACACTCATTGAAATCAGCTGTAAATACTTTCATTGGATCTCAATTACAATCCAAGATTTTTGACTAAGACAAATCTTCCTTTATCTCAAGTGTATAAATGACTTCATTTCTGACATCCTTCAAATTTAAAACAAATTAGAGGGTACACATTTTATAAAAAGTTAATTTAATGTAGTGATGCAAAGTAGATGTGCTAAATTTTAAGTGTGAATTTTTATAGGTTGAAATTAATAAAGCAAAAGGAAAGAAAAAATGAAAAACTGATCAAAATTTTTGACTTTGTAATATTAATTGTACTAACACTTATAATCAAGTCATATAGGTTCACAACATACTGAAACAAATCATACTATAGCTTTCACAAATGAATCCTGAATTCAATAAATGAGAAAAAATGTACCAAGTAATATTGGAAGGAGTTATGATATTACAACAATTATGAATCAGATTTACTCAATACAACAATATCTAACAATTAGGGATGAGGATACAAATGTAGGTGTATCATGGTCAATGGGAGCTTTTCTCAATAACATAAGTCTGAAGAGCTAAATAAAATTGAATATTTTAAGTACATAGAAAATTATGATGATGGAAAACACATTCATGTCACAATATGAACAAATTTTGTTATGGCCTTGTGAAAATTAAGGAAGGTTTTGAACACTAATATTCATTCAGTTCAGTAATGCTATATAAATTTATTTGATAATGTAGTTGGGAATTTTCAGGATCCATCAAAACTTGCATCAATGATACAACAACAAAATGACAACTCTCACCAAGAGTTAGTTAAAAACAAACTGTGCGAGTAGGGTTTGGCTTATAGCTCATACACTTTTTGAAACTGTAGTACCATAATTATGAATTGGGTTGCTACATTCATTACAGCTTTAATCATATAATTTGGAAACCAAAGACAAAATTTACATGGAAATTAGACAAAAACTTGAAATGATATGCATCATGTAAAAGTGTGATTTAAATACCCCTCTGGTCCTTTTAAATTTTAATTAACATGATCACAATGTCTATGACTAAATATAAACTAATATAGCATTTAAAGATATTTTCTATACTAAGCAGGAATTTTTGAAGAAAATTAATTAAAAAAACCCAAAACAATGACTCATTACACACAGTCATTTCATCATATACAGATAGATACATGGGGAGATGTATTGTTAGAACTTAGGGCATTCACTTTATCAAAGATACAATTTTTGAAAAAAAATAGAATTTAATTCCGAGAGCTCAACATCTGCTCTTTTGTGATCTAGAATGTACAAAAAAATCCTAGTTATATCAAAGAATAAGATGACTGATTGAAATACAACATGAATGCACCTGTATTTGGAAGAATAAAACATACACAAACAATGTACAAAAAAAAAAAAATGGTATATGGCATCTCCCTGTTTTCCATCATTCACAAACCTCAAGCTTATATCACAGTCAAATTATGTCTCAAAATGTCACAACTAACTTAAATAAAATATTTTACAATATAACACATGAAAACATACAATATGAATATATGATTGACGACCTGTGTAAACATGATTTTGATATAAGTCACATGTCAACCTCTTTGTTTCAATCTGGAAAGATAAATAAAGTCTGAATTTATATACATCTAGCACTTCTGGAAATACTTTCCAAAAACTACAACTTCATCCAGAAAACTTATCTACACACTGTAGTATATATCATACATAGTATATATATGAAAAAATAAATAGATACAACATCATAATGAAATGTCTGTGATATATTGTATATCATTTGGAAAACATGAATGTGTCCATAGTATACAGATGCTCTACTCACACTATCATTTTCCATATTCAGTGGACCGTGAAAATGGGGTAAAAAATCTAATGTGGCAATGAAATAAGAAAGATCATATCATAGGAAAGACGTGAATGAAGTTTCAGGTTGATTGGACCATAAAAAATTATACCAATAAATTGGACATAAATACAATGACATGAAATTTGTGATGGGAAATTTTGATCACATGTATATCCATTTCTACAAAAGGATAATAATCACTAAAAGGATGTAGGATAGTAATCATTAAAAGGATGTCATTAATGTACACAGGGTACACAGGGAAGATAACAATAGATGATGGTAATGTCTTTAAAAAAACATTGTTATCTTTAATCAGTT
Organism: Mytilus edulis; assembly: GCA_019925275.1. Taxonomy (NCBI): domain Eukaryota; kingdom Metazoa; phylum Mollusca; class Bivalvia; order Mytilida; family Mytilidae; genus Mytilus; species Mytilus edulis. The sequence continues at coordinate 61,298,420 of CM034355.1, forward strand.
TATAAGATAGCATGACCATCCTAGATACTTAAATGATTCTATATAAATAACACATAGCGGAGAGTGTGAAACAGCGTACTGTAACCCAAGAAGACAAGCCAAATTTGACAATGTTTTATTGAGATGTAACAATCTGCTCTTTCACCCGCTAAGCTGTGTATTATTTAATTTATTATACTGAATGCTCTGTTATTACTGTCATTTGAATTTGAAAATTTAACGTTATAAACTATGACAACCATCTATAATTAGTAACGCTCACAATTGATCAAGTGTGTATGTGAACTGTAATAGAATATATGAGCCATGTGATAAAGTAAATTATCATGCTCCTATTAACCAATCAAAATCTGGCATTTGAAAGTGAATATAATAAATTACTTAGATGATACACACAAATGTTCACATGATAATGTCTATTGTGATTTCTATCTGCACACAGAACTGTGTTAAAAATGTATGAATTATAAAATATTCAATTCTCATTAAATAGGTTAAATTAACTCCATCCTAAAACACCTAGTTACATTAGAAACAAGTTCCCATAATGCAACACAAATTCTGAATTAATCAGTTGATTGACATTAGCTATGTTGACATAAGCATTACACATGTTTCATATATATATGTATGAAGTTCATACCTGCCAACATTTTAAAATTTTAAAATGCCCATGTGGGTTTTATGGTCAAGGTTGCTCTCATAGTCTTACAAAACCTTTAAAGGGACCTTCAAATCTACTTTAATGTTGTTTATTTGCTTCTTCGTGTATTTGAAATTTTATTGCCATGGTAAAATTAATTGATTTGTTTTAAAATGTGGACAAATTTCCTCTTTCAAATATTCAAATTGGGGGCCTCCATGGGGGATATCTCGCACAAATAGTGACAGTTGGCAGGTATGGAAGTTGCTTGGAATTAACCAAATTAATAGAAATTAAATTGTTATTTTTTTAAACATGAGATCAATTGTACGTTTTATACATGTAAATGAATTTAATAGTTTTCTTCTCTAAAATTGGTAAAAAAATACAGGTAATAAAATGACAAATCTTTTTAAAATTTTAAATGTCAGGAAACCTAATTCAGAGTTGATGTTTAGCAGCAGTACAATAATATCTAACAATATTTTAACTGAAATTTGAAGAAATATTTTGTTCAAAAACTAATAATCAATGCACAAAGTATATCATTCAATAACATGATAGCTGTTCTGAAGAAAACAACTATTCACAGATAGAAGACAATCAAGTTAGTTCTGAATCTTTTTCTCATCTTCCATTGTTTTCAGACAATAAACATATCTCAAGCTGAAAATTAGTTAAGGAAAAGTTATAAAATAATGTATGATAAAATTAAAATGGCCATACTGGAAAAAGAAAACTTTGCAAGTCAAGAAAACAAAAACATTGCAAAGGTGTCTGCAGTACACTGTACCAATACATGAGGTACATTTGCCATTCACTGATTTGATTCTGTTATTACATGCTATTAAAGGGAAAATTCACGATTTTTTACTTATGGTTCAAATATGTTCATTATGATATAATATATATATTCACAAAGTTTTATCGCTATATGTGCAGTAATAAAGGAGAAATTCAATATTTTAATGAAAAAATATTAACTACTTCCTGTAGGTCGTGACGTTTTCTCCTGGTTTTTGCATGCCGGGATTTAAAAAACAATCATTAAAAGTCTTGGTTTTTAATCATATTTTAACGTAATCGTAAGCGCGCCGATGACTTATGCTTTATCTAATAACCATCCGATAATAAGAAGATAAAACGCACATACGTTCAATTGTACATATTCATGAGATAAATTTTCTATGTTAAACGTATATATTCGAATTATTTTTGTAGACAACACAAAAAGTTATAAATTGATTTTTAATTAATGTGTTTTCGGACTGATAAGGTGAACAAAGTAAAGTACAATAATCTGTAAAGACAATATGTTGGTGTACTCTTATTGACCTTTTACTATCTCTGCTATGACTTGGTTGATACGATGTGTGTATTCACGGTTCTGTAGCAATACTCGTAGATGGCTTGTTGAAAGGTAAATTGTTATTTGCACTTCGGTATTTAACCATGCCTCTCGGGCACACCTTGCCAGGTGTGACTGTCTATTCGGATTAGTGAATTATAAGACAAGGGGAGCATCCAATACACATATTTAAAATATATATTCAAGTTGGTGACAAATAAAAATTGATCGCCGTGGAATTATTTAATTATGTTTGGTGCTATTATTTATTTGAATTCAAATAAGTTAATTTACTAAGAAATACACAATTTTTGATTAAAGACGGGAAACTTAATTCATATGTCCGATTGAAATGATTTACACCTTTTGTCCTTGATTGATGTCTAATAAAAAGGAGAACTTAGAAATTATAAATAGCTTTACCAAAGTATTTTTATTTGTCTTTATTAGGCAAATAAATGAATGAGAACACTTAGATTTAGACTTTTTAAAAGCCACGTACAAATTAATAACTGGAACTCACTGAAGATAACTCTACCGAAGCGGAATATAATATGAACGAATAAAGAAAAAATACTTTTGTACTTGAGAAGTCTTAAAACATTGACAGTAAATTTAAGGTCTTCTTGGAATGGAATCGAAAAATTACGAATAGATATTCTTTGTCAAGTGTGAAAAACGTCAACCAAATTTAATCATAATCGGGGACGTCCTTATTAAAGTAGTCTTCGTCTCACAACGTATAATACTTAATAACTATTTGACCAAAGATGTTTAAAAACAAAAGACAACGAATTTAATGTCATCTTTACCTATTTTAAATGTAATTATAAGTCTGTTCAACTGGCAAGAATACCCCTAAAGCGGACAAATATCTGACAAGCAGTTTATTCTTTAAATTTGCTGTCATTGAATATCAAGAAAGAAAATAAATCCCGAAAATGATTTGAAACTTTAATACTCAATAGCTTTCCTAGAAAATATTCACATCCCTCGGGGATTATTAGTGTACGTCCAGTTGCATATGTCGGAACAGTTGTGGTGATGACGAATTTCTTTCTTTATTCGAGAACAATCTAATTGATATAAAAATCTGTGATTTTACTATGTTCATAACTTCGATGAACCAAAGCAAGTTATAGATCGACCTGTATTTAAATCAAATTGGTCCTCTTCTTCTTCTTCTTCTTCTTCTTTTGGTATACAATAGTCTATCGAATTGGATGATTACATACTGTTGGTATACGTGGACTAGTCTATTTACAAAACTTTTACCCCAATTTGCACAAAATGTATGTTTCTTTCTTATGTTCAATGTATACATGTATATATTTTAAATTGCGCTGTAGTTCCGTAACTTTCTATCCGGGCGTATAAACGAATCGTCGACAAGTGCGCACATTTTTTTTACTCAACATTTCTGGAATGATCCAACTATGTCCTTTACTATTGACAACGAGTAAATATTACATTGTCCCAGAGACATATAATACAATTATGTGTCTCTGATTTTCCCCAAATTAACCCTTGGAAAAAATACGTATATTTGTATATCTTCAATTTTTTTTTTTTTTTTTTTTTGGTATCATTTTTTTTTTTTTTATAAATAATATTCTTTACACCAGAAATTTTATTTATAAACAAGCGTATGAGTTAAGTAATGACTAGTATATTATATCACTTTCGGACACGCAAGACAGAGATGTATATTTTACATGCACCTGATAGTTCAAAATGGAAAGTTATAAGTTATCGGCCGTGTACACTGATCAATACCTACAGAAGTGAAACGATGCATGAACTTGCAGGCCCGACAGGAAATCGCTTGAATACCTGGTCGTGTCACCTTACACCCCTCACAATACCTTTGGGAGTAATACCTTAAGCCATGCGGGTGATCAGTGGAGCGAAGATCCTAATTTATTTGAATAAAGTATATTACTTTAAAGAATTATGAACGAATTAGATTTTCGAAAACAATTTTCACGGAACTCTTATTTATGATTTGAACTTTGACTTTTTAACTAATTCCAATATTAACAGTTTAAAAATAACAGACTATATGGTTATTAAAAATATAAGAACATTTTCCGAATCAAGTTAGTTAGTCAGATAAAACAACCGTACGGTTGACAAGATATCGACACGTAATTACGACAACATCGGTTACTGTAGTTTTGTTTCTTTATGGTTTATAGACATATCGTGATTTTTATTTGGACAAGATAACAAAATGGCGGAACGCATAGAACTGATACTCAAAATTTTAAATCGATGGTGATCTCTTATCTAGCGGAATAAAACTTTAATATTTATAAATTTGAGCATTTTTATACAGAATGGACATAATATGAATTTTTGATTTTTTTGCGAAGTTTCCCTTTAAACAAATTACTTCCCTTTGTCAATCTTACACTGGTTCTATACCAGACAAATTGTCTTTTTTTATATAAATAAGGCCATTGGTTTTCTCGTTAGAATTGTTTTACGTTGTCATTTAGGAAAAAAATCATTTAGGGCATTTATAGCTGACTCTGCTGTATGTGTTTTGCTCATTGTTCAAAGCCTAACAGTGACCTATAGTTGTTAATTTCTGTGTCAATTTGGTCTCTTGCGGAGAGTTGTCTCATTGGCAATCATACCACATCTTCTTTTTTATATTTTGTCATGTATGTACAAAGCATGATAAGTTGAAAGTGATATATCAGCTTTTTTACAAATGTTTAGTGAAAATAAACTTCTGGTATCAAAAGTATTTTAATAGCTTCAAACAAAAAATTAAATGTCATTAAAAAAATATTTGAAATAAATTCACTTTCTTTTTATATATTGAAAGCAGCATCACGTAAAGATTCTTAGAAAAGTTAATAAATTGCTGAATGCCTAATGGTGGCAATAGCTAAGACTGGCCCGTCAGCCAGACGAGGAAATAAAAGGATACAGTTCTTAGTCCTCTTTCTACTGGATCAACCAACATCAGTCCTCTTGGTACATAGTAATCTTGGTTTTGTTCTGCGATGAATTTGGTTATTTTCTTTAACATCTACAAAATTAAATCAAAAGTCATGTTATTACCTTGTGTGCAAGATTTGTAATTGTGAAAGTGAATATTAAAGTATTTATATCAATATGACTATTGTTAGTTCCCAAGTTAAAGAATACATTATTTTTCTAGTTTTTACACTTGTTTTTCTGAGAAAAAAAATATATATAGCTGCATTTTAATTTGTTTCTTTGTCTCCAGATTTTCATATATCAAAATGACATTGTGTGCACATTAAAGATTTTCCAATATTGTTTACAAGTGTCGTAAAGATATAAATCCAACACTTAATTTTATGCCATTGTTACTTCAAAATAACAAAATTCACACTCAATTAAGGTTACATGATAAGATAACATAAGATACGATTTATTTTCTTAAATTGTCACCATCCATTACAATATCTATATACATACACACACATGAAGTCATAAGAACCTAACATATAAATAAAAGGATGCCAGGCACACTATCATTAAAACAAACATCTACTACATCCATAAAAGGAGCGCTTTGTTACATGTATTAAGTATGTACAAAAAGTCCTAAAGCATATAAATCAAACAACAAATTGTAGCAGCAGCTTTTTAAAGGAAAGGAATACAAGTAGTTACGCATATTGCTCTGTCCATTGCTTTCTCTCTAATACAAAGTTTTTCAGAGCTAACAATTAATTTGCTGCTTCATTCTGATATTTACAAATCAAAATTTGTAATTCTATATACTGTACACATGTACATATGTTATAACAACTACAACCAATAAGGGATTAATAAATGAACTTTACCTTTTCATAATGTGTATCAAAACATATATAACTTGTATAAGCTGTAAGACATGCTAAGCAGCTCTCACAATAGTTTCTCCCTCCTAAGGTTTCTGCTTCACTGAACATGCTGTTCAGCTGAGTGATAGTTCTTACAAATACATCAGTCTCCAGCTGTAAAAATAGCAACAACATTTTAAATGTTAACTTTGTTTTGAAATACAGCGAAACCTGTTTTGAGGAACCACTCAAAGGAAAGCAAAAAAGTGATCTCTTAGTCAGTGATTTAGCTAGCGCTCGTCACTTTCGTATTTTACGAAAAGGTTTTCGAAATGACGAAAATATTTCATATCAATTTCGTCACTTAAATTTGGAAAGTGTAAAAATATTTACACATCAAATTACTTGAATTCTACCTGTCTTTATGTTTCTGACAAGTTTATGACCCTCAGGTAATTAACGTTTACCAAAGGTGTTAAAAGTTGTGATGACAAGTAATCCGCCTATCGCCAATCAGATGGGTCGCTAATCCCTTAATTATCATTATAAAACCTCATAAATGACCATCATAATAATCTATTTAGGTTAAATCAGTCAGTCAGCATTTCATTTTAATCATTTCTCACAGTTCAGTCGTATTTTCGTCATTTGAACAAAATTGATAAACTTCCCGGACATTTCAACTTTATTTTAATTTCAATATTTCCCTTACGATCATAATTTGCAGTTGGCTTGTCGTAGTTTCGTCATTTCAACGTATTTTCGTCATACTTTATATAAATATTCATCAAAAATTGTCAATAACTGCCTACATTAGCAATCCTAAAGTCTTCAAAGATCCTAGACTAGTCCTTGAAGGACTTGGACATATATGTATAGCTAGTTTGATAAACATCCTAGATCCCTTGCTTTATAAAATATTAAGGCTGATTTTTATCACGCGCAAAAGTGACTAAAGCCCTCAAAATCCTAGCTAAAACCCTGTCTTAGCTTAAGACAGGAGGTCTTTCAATTCAGGTTCAATTTATATGAACTGTACTACAGAGGGATCAAAAATTGGTGCTCATTTAACACAGTTTTTTACTTAATACAGGTGGTCTCTTAAGCAGGTTTGACTGTATATACATGTAGTTTGTATCGTTTTTTTGCAGAAATAAATGAAATTGGAGGCTCTAAAGAGTCTGTGTCACTGCGCTCACTCACATAGATGACAAATCTATGTTTAGAAGTCACCTAAATTAAGCAATATATTTGACAACACATGTACATTGCATATAGTTTTCTGAAAGTTCAACTAACAGATCTAGGTCAACATGCATTACTATTTTAGGAGCTGTCATGTTAAGTTGTTAACAAGTGTAAGCATATGAAGATAATGTTGCGAATTGTGAAAATGGGAGACAATCCATATATCAAATTACCTTTCCATTGAGCTCTGCTGGAAATTTAGTAAGAAATTTGACTGATGTGCCTTCTGAGAAATCTCTTTGTATAAAGACCTTCTGACAATTATTGGGTGGTATACCACTTATGTCATCCATATCTACAAAATAAATAGAAATTAAAACTAACTACGTGTGTACCAAAAGTATAATAAAACTACTAAATATGTTTTTTTCTGTAAAAGTACTTTTATTTGTAGGTATCTATTTTCGTGGTTTTATGAAAAACAAGATGTAAAAAAATTTATGAGAACTAATTGTTATGAATTTATATCAAGTAATAAGGAAAGTTATTTTGCACTCGACAATATCCACTTATTTATATGAGTCAAAGTTCCTTAAAACAGTTATAACTAAGACTCTCTTTAACTTTTCACATAACTCAAAAGACCTAAACATTACATATAAATAAAAATAAAGCCATGAAAGCCAGAAGCAAGTAGACATACATGTATTTTACATGTATTTTAGAACATTTTTTATAATAGTAGGTAACTCAATGCTAGGAGAAAATAAGATTCATCTTTCTTTATTCGGATATGCTCCTTCTTTGGAGGATTATAACAGAACATAGAAGATGGTATATACGATCAAAAATGGCAGTCGATTATGTTAATTTTTGTATCAAAAATAGAGGCAGTCAAAGACAATTTTTTATGTCAGACAACATCCCTCTGATGGACTTCTGCATTGAATGCAAGACTTTCATCAGACCCCACCAAGAGGCCCTCCGATTGTACATGCCACACAGGCTTGACCAGGGATGCATACAGAAAAGCGGTCAAAGCATAGGCCAATATTGTTTTTCTAACTACATTATTGTAGACCAACCCTTACCAACTGAGCAACAACCTATACCACTAAGTTTTGTAGCATACGGTGATTCTAATCAGATCATGATTTAGTCTCACAGAGACCGGCCACACATGTACATGATGTAGCCCATTTCAATGACTCAGACACAGGTCTGATGTTACGCTCACTATACATGTATACAATTGTTGGCAGACCAAACATTTTCAGTGACAGTGACTCCAACACAGGTTCGGTGTTAAGCTTGCCAGATATACTTATTGGCAGACCAAACCTTTTCAGTGACAGTAACTCAGATTCATAGGTAATGTGCCTTTCATCAACTTAATCACTTTACACATACTAAGCTACAATTACTTTTTTTTACCTGTCATTAGTTGTCATAAAACTATTAAAGCTGTCACTGACCATAATTTCCAATTAGCCAATAATTAAAAAGATTTAAGAAAGTTGAATTAAAATAAAAATATTACAATACTGTTATTATTAAATGATTAATTTGACCATTTATAAATAATTTAATTTTGGATGTAACACGTCTTCTGATTGGCTGACGTAATTTTGTTATGAGCCCATAGACATAATTTTGTCATGTGACCCTGACTTCATCAACGTTTTTCTACGGTTTAAAATGGAATTTAGAATTAATTTATAAGAAATGACTGTAATATTTTTTCTGTCTATTCGAAATAACATAAAAAATTTGGTGCACGCGTTATTCAGCTTTCTCCAAATTTGTTATGTTATTTCTTCATAGACAGAAAAAAATATTACAGTCATTCCTTAAATAGTAAATTTAACTGTTTCATTTAAACTAATAGACAACTTTCGAATTCAATGCATTGCCGGGTAAACTATAATGTTATATTGCAGGAATCATTCAGCAAATGAAATTCTATTAATTGACAATCAACACTGGTGTCATTAGGGAATTGTAATTAGTAATTATAGGACCTACAAAACAAAATCAAATTCTAGTTTATCCTGGACAATGGAGATCACTTAGAAATATTTGGTTGATTATATACATGTAGGGAATCATTGAAGCATGACTGGAGCACCCCCCCCCCCTTTTTAGGTCAGTCAGCAGGCCCCCTTTTAGGAAAAGTTCTGGATCCACATCTGTGATGAATATTAATAGAGCAGAAATACAGACGACCCTCTAACTGGTTATTGACATCATTAAGGCATGCATAATTGATAAGGTTTTTTTTCTGGTGACGGATGAACTCCAATTGGTCTATTAATTTAAACTAACACTTTATAACCAAATATAATTACACTAGGCACGAACGTCTCAGTTACAAATTAACGTTGTTACGAATCAAAAAGGTTTACAACAATCAGGTTACGAAACAGCATACATTCGTTGAAATTTGTTTCAATTAAAAAAAAATCATACAGACTTTGCACCTTTCACAGAAAATTGCTAATGCCAATGCCTTCCTCATATACATGTACACCTAATTGCTTTTTGGAAATTTGTCCAGCTTGAACTTTAAACAGCAGAAAACTATCACTTTTACATTGTGGTGTCTTCTTCTTCTTCTTCCGAATACGGGAGTAGACTCCTAGGTAGGAGTGTAAAACTTCCCGGAATATTTTCTATTACAATTTAAGAGATCTTTTGTGATGTACAGAGATGGCAGACATTATAAGGTGTATAAGTTTTTTATACGAAATATGGTTGGTTATCTATTGCATCATAACACCAGTATGGCCATCAAATGTTTTATGTTCTGCCGTTTCATCTATGGCCGAAATGGTGTTGTGGCCGAACAGGTTGTGTACGAAACGTCTCGAAAGCACAAAAATCCAGTCAAATTTATCAAAAATAAGAGGTTTTTGGTGAATATACAACCTCGACTAGAAATATAGCTTAATATGAATTTACCTATGGATGACCTTTTTTCCTTGGTCTTTATTTGAAAGCTGTAGGTATTTTGTAAACAGAATTAAAGCCTGTCTAAATACAAAGCATTTTCAATTTCATAATAATAAATGTCAATGTTGTGACGATACGGGCACTTCCTGTCAAGTCACGTGGTACAATGTTATGATAATTTAGGACAAAATCCGGATAATTTAATTCCGGAAGAATGAAAAGTCTTTTATAGAGTATAAAATGTGAAAAATATCGTTCTTTCGTATTTATCTTTTAAAATTGCAATAGATAATATGTGCAAGCATAACTTATTTGCAGCATTTCTATACAGGCGTTTCTTCTTACATCAAATCCCCTGTAGGGTGCCCTTAATTATTTTCGGTACATTCCTGTCAACAGAACGCTTGTTAGAAGCAGTAATACAAGGTAAAAGTTCAAGCATTAATCTGACAGAAAGACCTGGGTGACCTGACCGTAGATGTAAATACAGGAGTAAAACATGATTAAATAGAAATAATCCCTGTTTTTATAGTCTAAATTGTTTGATTTTTGTTCAATATGTCGGACTCAGAAGATGAAGCACCTGACAAACAGCTCAAAATTGTTATTATGGGAGATGGTGCTTCAGGAAAGGTAAAACATTCCATCAGTGTTGTGTTTAGCAACCGAGAAAACATAAAACGTGTCAAAGATATAAGGCATATATATATCTGTTAAACAGGAAACAATGAAAAGTTTGTTTTTGTGATTGTAAAACTGAATAAAGCATACTCCATAAAATATTTATTGTAACCCACATTTCGTGTATCACTTCCTTGAACAGTTGAACACATAAAAACATAAAATCAGATCATAAAAAATATAAATCTGATCACTCAATATCTTCTTCTGATAGCTCAGAAAAACTCTTAATCACACATAAAAGTAAAAGTAAACAAAGTAACTACTCAAATATTAATCTTAAGCTTCAATTTATTTTTTCTATGGCAGTCATAACACACATTTGATAAAGGTCAAATAACTGTCATTAGCTAAAAATTTTGTACATATATCGTCGTGTCATATGTTTTCGTATGTCATATGTTTTCGTATCAACCACATTTCGTCGGTTTCGGCTGCATACGCGTACATTGTGGCGTGTTTTTCGGTTTCTATATTTAGAACAACAACACCACTACAACTTGACATATTTAAAACATATTCAACGTCGCTTTTTAAAGACGTTAGAACAAATTAAATAAAACTGACCTATTTAGCCATTTTTATTTAATGTCAAAAATATGCATCACTAGAATAGCTATAGAAAAAAATTCTGAAGGGTTAAAATAAAGTCCAGATATGTTTTTTGCAAGTCAGATACCGGATCTTCAAGACATATGACTGTCATGTGTTTTTTGGGCCGTTTTAATTACAAACCAACGAGTTAAAATTAGTAGGGTTCTTATATAAAATGGTTGTTCAAAATCTAATTATTCAATATTTCATTTATAATTTTTTTGTATACATCCTTGATTCATGAAGATGAAACAGTCTTGACTTTTTATATTTAATCCTAAATTTTGAAAACTGCATTTTATTTTAGAAAAAATAATGTATTTTGTACAAACCAGGTGCCAATCTGAAATTAATCAAAATCTTAAAAAATTTCAGCACACAATTTACCAACCTTAAACTATTTACTAGTAATTTTTAGTACTGATAAAGTATTTATTTACTTTTTTTATGATTCAAGCGATCATTAGAACCACGACTTTAGAAAATATTAATTTCCGGATTTTGTAGTCATTTCCTGTCCGTGTACTGATCCAATTTTTATTTCATACGAAAACATATGACGCCGTTTTTTTAACATACAAAAATCGCAAAGTAATCGGAAACAGTAAAAAATCGTAGTAAGCATTGAAAAAAAATCTAGATACCTTAAATCAATCTACAGGACATGCTTTTTAAATTTGAGTAAACACCGGAATAAAAACTCAACAGTGAAAACTGTAAGCAGTGAAAATTGTTATTAGTACGAAAACACATTACACGATGATAATTTTGCACAAATTTTGACATGTTTCATGTTTTTCAATCTTCTGATATCTCTCTGGTTAGTCTGTTTCCACAGACTGGCCCGGTGGTTCTCTCTGAGTACTTCGGTTTCCTCCACCATAATACATGTAACAGACTTCACGGTGTCCTGCACCCTTGGGTGGGAAAATATTGTAAAGGACACATCTCCATTAATCCTTAGTGAGTGTATATGGATCTGCTGTACCCTTGCAGTCAATCAAGGGGTGCATCTAAACTGGCGTAATCTTGAAGTACATACAATGTACATGTACATTGTACATACATGATCTTTAAGTTCATGTACACTAAAATCCAGTTTGTCTGCCATTGAAAATCTTTTTCCTGTTTTATTCAGCATCAAAAACAGAAAATCTTGGACATAACAGCCTAAAAAAATAATGTTTTACAAACAGGATTAAGTTAATATCTGAATAATTCCTGATCTCCAAACTGTATTACATTTATATACTATTAAAAAAGTTGTATTTATTTTTTTTCTATAAAAAATGATCGATTACTGTTTCATTTAAGTACATTGTATAGTCACCACATTCCTTTTTATTCTTTACAAGAGGAGTTTGACTCCACTCTTAATTTACTAGAACATGTAGCATGTACAAGGATTGCCTGTTTTCATGTGAAAGGGTATTATTTTTTTTAACAGATATATATATATATACATGTATATGGGCAAATATTGCAGAGGCCTTGTTACTACATGTACATCTTCTTCTACAAATCACAATTGGCTGTAATGAATAACAATTATGAATCAACCAATCCAAACATACAATGATGAAAAAAGAGAGAAAAAAACTGCTTATTTAGTGATTTCGATGTCACTTTAACCTAGCTATGGGAACATCTTTTTATTTTACAGTACATTTTGGTGTTCATCAAGCTTTTATACATGTACATGTAAGGCAAACAATCAATTACTTTTTTCAAGACAAACATAAAAGTTTTACAGTAAAACTTAAGATGTGACTTCTAATATATTGAACATTTATGTACATGTATTAATTAACCAGTACCAATTTATCATTTTGTACAGCAAAAAATTGTTAAACTTAAAGTATTGATTAATTTGTAAAATCTAAGTCAATATGCAGATCTTAAACAGACTATAACTTTATAAAGAGAACTGCAAACAATTGTTTAACTTTACGGTAATGAAGTTTTAACTAATTTGTAAAAAATGAATTGATTTTTGAAATAAAAAAAAGAATCAATAATGTTAAATTTGATAAAAATTAATTAACAAGCAAAGCAAACAAAATGGTCAGAAGAATACATACATGACATACATGTGTGGGTCACAATCAATAATGAACAAGACAATTTTATAAATAATCAATTGTCCTTTAAATTAACTAATTTAAATATGTTAAAGATACTGCATGCCTTGGGTTGTATTGTCTAAATATGCACCAGAAGATTAGCTTAAATGATTATGTATACAAATAAAAAGTCCTTCTTTACAATTTACATAGACATTTATTTTATTTCGATCTCTCCTAAGACAAAGTCTTGGAAGTAAAAAGTATATGTAGTTGTGAAATTTCTAGCATCTGTCAGGCCATAAAAAAGAATAAGTTTGTTTGCCCAAACGCTTCCTACCCAGAAAAAAACTGCCTCAAATTCTTTTTTTGTCCTAATTTGAAGAAGTTTTTTTTAATCAGATAGGCATGAAGACTAATAAACACCCGATACTTCAATTTCTCTTTTTGAAAAACAAGGAAATTCCTACCTACCTACCCTCTGTCTCAACCTTTGGGTAGGGTTTGGGCAAACCAAAATATTTTTAATTGTGGCCTCATAGTGATACATGTATGTATGTGATGCAACAATTGAGTTTGTTATTAAGTCAGTTGAACCAGGAGTGAACAGGAACCACTTATGCTAAGTTAATGCTACATGTATTTGATATGCAGTTGTAGTACATGTACACATGTAGCATTGTCACAGGCATATCTCATCTCTTTAGAAATTATACATTGAATTACCAGGCTTCTCAAAAAAGAAAATCTATATATAAATAATTTCAACGAAAAATTTCAAATGTACCGTGAATCCCGAAACACAGAAATATATAAGAGTGTCCTGTATCCAGGTAACAAATTAACCAATCAAAATAAAGAATACTCAGAACAATTTCTTCTGAGTAAAACAGTGATTCACGTGGTAATTATCCATTTTTATAAAATCAAAAATTACACTATTATTATTAAGCCCTGTTCATGTAATCATGGCCCACTCATTGACTTTGATACTTTTGTGCAACTTACATTTTAAAATTTGCTTTTTGGAGTATTAACTAACGGAGTACTTTTCTTTCACATTACAGACATCTCTTGCTACTAGATATGCACAAGAACAGTTTGGAAGGCAGTATAAACAGACAGTTGGAATTGACTTTTTCTTGAAAAGAATAGTTTTACCAGGTATTTGTTGAATATAAAGGTTGATAAAAAATTGACAAATAAATTGAAAGGGTTTTAATGCATGAAATTTGGTGTCTAATACACAAGTGTTTCATTTAAGTACTTCATATTAAATTAGCAGTTTTACCACTATGAATGTGAAAATAAAGGCAGTGTCAAAAAAATCACAGGAAAAATATTGCAATTATTCAATTTTCCATTTGGATTTTCTCTAGTTAATGTCTACCTAATGTAGTCATATTAATGAAAGATAAAATGATTTATATCAAATTATGGATAGTTATTGCAATTATGTGGATAATGGGGAAGCAGTTCCTTGCACAGTTATATTAGTAGAAATACAAAATTCTGCTTAGATGATTACATGTATCTGCATACAGAATGTTAGCATCTAACTATTTTATCTCTTGTTTTACAGACAGAAATATAATTACACAATATATACTAATAAACTCAACTTTTTTTCACAGATCCAAATTGATGGATAAACCCATGCATTTAATTTCTGAATTGACATTATAATTTTTAAGCTTGTTAAATCCATGAATGAATGGAATTTTATGAAAATCATAACATTTAAATTACTTTTCATTGAAAAATTTAGAAATTGATTCATCCCTCAACTGGTATTCTTTATTTAATAAAGTCACATATTCTTTTATTACATTTATAATCTATTTTTTTCCATATAAGTTGTAGGTTAATTTTAAACTTTAGTTTTACTTTTATTTATTTAAATGTATGACAATCTATAAATAAATTGTATTTGTGTTTTAGGAAATGTTCATGTAGCTTTACAAGTATGGGATATAGGTGGACAGACTTTAGGTGGTAAAATGTTAGAAAACTACATATTTGGATCACATGTAAGTTTAAATGAACATAAAAATAATAGATATTCTAACTTTTAAGGGAGCAAAGTTTGCTCTAATTATTACTTATCATTGAAGATACTTTAAAGAATAACTTGATTTATTTCATGGTTAGTCCTTTCTTGTTGAATATCCTTGGATTCATTTTCAATTTTCTATCTTTGTTTGTTTATTAGAGAAGATTCAAGATTAACACATGCCAATGATTTGTACTCACTTGCAAAAGTAGGGTGGTTTACAGTTTTTTTTAAGATTAAATGGGAGATAATTTTATTGGGCGTCATCTTGATTTATTCTTTTGCCAACCTTTCTGATCCACTTTTAAGTCAAAGATGAAAACTTGGTGTTTGGCATTGAAGTATTTTACACATACGTACATATGTAATTTCTCAGATTTAGGTGTCAATTTCCAAACAGAATTACAAGGGGAAGTAAGACAGAGAGTGCAGTATTTGTGTCCGATTTAAAAAAAAAATAAAAAAAAATATGACTTCTGAACACATCATTAGCATCCTATGTAGTAGAATTATCCTGGTCACAAAGGAGGTAACTTGTCTTTTCATATATTAACTTATAATTTTGATTTTTTTGTGAAAATAAATAAAAAGCCTGTTTTTTCTGCATTTCAGGGTATTGTGTTAGTTTATGATATTACAAGTTATGCAAGCTTTGAAAATTTAGATGATTGGTATTCATCACTTAAGAAAGTATTTGGGAAAGAAACCAAATTGCCTCATGTAGCTTTAGTCGGAAATAAAAGTAAGTAAACTGCTCTTTTTAAGGATGTACACCTCTGAGGAGCCAAAAATTTCTAGAATTAAACTTTTTTTCTAACCCTGTTTTTTGGGTTCATATGACTGTAAAAAAATAATTTGTGAAGAAAAAATCATATGGTGGTGCACTTCTTTCTTTGCTACGGCCCTTTGAAAGTACCCAATTTTGATGATTTTCTCATTTTTCATCAGTTTTTACCTATTTTGGGGCTATAATCATGAAAAAAATCACATTTCCACAATTAAACTTTTTGTCATACTTTCAATAAAGATAAAGGGGACCAATCTGAATAAATTTGAATTACAAAAACTATAGGTAGGTGTTAATATAAGAAAGTTTTATCATATTTTGATGCTTTTTTGTGCCAAATTTACCATGTTGTCAATTTTGTAAATTTGAGATTTTTCTCCGTTTTAAGTACAAATTGCATATTTTTTCAACTTCTTTGTTATAAATGTTTGAAAACATACATATCTAAGAAATTTGAAAAGAAAAAAGGGATGTGGGATGTACATGTTTCTGGTAAAATAATTTTTTGTATCCCTCACCCATTTTCTCGAAATTTTGGCTAAAAATACTGACTTGATTGGTAATAAAATTTGAAAAATTGATTACTCAAAAACTACTCGTTGGAAATACCCAATTTTTTTACATAGTTGAATTTGATTACAACATTTTTTAAATTCATTCATATTTTCCACTTGTACCACATGATTTAGACATAATTCCAGAACAAGATTTCAACGAGACTGAACGAGACTGAAATGTCAGAAGAATACATCCTTAAAGACTTAAAACTCTGTAAAAAAAAAAAAAAAATTAAGTAAAATCGGTGAAACGTAAGCCTAGCAACACGTGATTATAATGATAAATGTCATTAAAGGTAATACTTAAAACTTAAACAAATTGAAAAAACAAAGATTTGACATCTACAACTCCAAATTTTGAATAAAATCAAAGCAGATGACTATCACTGAGAAAACTCTTCATGTGGAATGAGCACATAAGCATGAAGTGGAAGAAAAATTATATGATTTACAGCACAAAATTTTGATGTAAAATACATACCGACTAACTAAGGCAATGGTGGATATGATAAATCTCTGCATAACTTACTATTGTTTTCAGTTCATAACTGTATATATAGATTTCTACATTGTGTTTTATGCTTTCATAAAATATATGCAAAAGAAAATTATTGAGTCTGTAGTAAAAACTTATATAAACATAACTTTTCTTTTCTGCAGTTGATTTAGAACACATGAGAACTGTGAAAATAGATAAGCATCAAAAGTTTGCTCAGGAAAAAGGAATGTCAAGTCATTTTGTCTCCGCTAAAACTGGAGATTCTGTAAGTATTTATTACAGGTTTGTAGATTAGCATGTCTATGTCCAAACAGTCTATAAAAAAAAGATATGGCATGAACTGTGGTTTTTTTTCAAATGTATAATAGATTGTAGTAATTTAGAAAAATCTAAAACATTAACAGGGCACAAATGAAAAAAAAAGCCAGAAACCATACACATAAATTTAAAACATGATTCATGAACCATGAAACTCTAAATTTTTAGAGCAGTTTGAGAGAGAACAACACACAGCAAACATACTTTCCTTGTATTAATAGAAAAACTTAAAGTAATTACCAACAGATGAGCTAACTGGCCATTTCGTTTTTCCCTAGTATGTGACTATCATCATTTCACTAAATAACAAGAATAAAGAATGTTATATAGATGGGTTTTTTCCTGCAGCACAACATACAATTCTTTTTGTATGTGAATCCATGTTTAATTACTTGATTTTCTACCACTTAACTGTACATTTAAATTTTGAGTTTAATGAGGAAAATTTTTGATAAAAGTCATGTTCAAGAATATTTTTGAAAGTTATATATATTTCCAGGTGTCTCTGTGTTTTCAACGAGTAGCAGCAGACATACTTGGTATAAAACTGACTAAGCCGGAAGTTGAACAACATCAGAAAGTAATCAAGGCAGAAATTGTACAATATAAGAACGAGGCTTCGGCTAAACCTGTCACAAATAAACCGCAGAAAAGTTCTCTATGTTCGCTACAATAATGTTATGATGATATATCTCTGCTGGTTCGGAGATTTGGAACAGTGCATTTGGGATTTTTAATTTTCTTCATGGTTTGGGGGAAGAATTGAAATTTTAGACAAGATGTTTGTCATTTTAAAATTTGTGTTGGTGTAATTAGTGGAAATTTAATATTTTCAATTTTATAGATCCTTTATCTAGTAATGTTTTATTTCACCACTAAAAATAATACTGATTTATTTGAGCACAAAGTAAAAGTTATTTCCTTTACAGTGTAACTTATTAAGAAAAGTTAAATTTTGAAGGGTTTTTTTTTGTCCTATTTTGAACTGTTAATCATTTAAAGAAAATGTACTTGATTTTAAGAACATGATGAAGGATTTCCAGTTACAAGTCACATTTATTATAATTAGTATAAAAATGTAAAAAGATCTGCTTCTGAGGAATATTTTTTTTTTTTTAATGTTTTTTTATGTTGAGATTTGAAATCAAAATTGAAGTAATGGAGTTAGTTATATGTTTTGTTTGTGAGAAGTAATCTGAATCAGTGTTCTGTTTAGATGAGGATATTATCCTTGGAATAGACCTGTAAACTTATCAATATTTTCCTGTATGATAGTTGTTATGTTAGTCTAGCTAATAAACAACAATCCTATCTACTCCATGAAAATGTACCTATTCAAGTACAGAGTACCCAAGATTAATGAATAATATTTTTTAACTTAAGGTGGTACCAAACACCTTTACTCAAATTAATTTGGCTTGAATCAATTTCTTAAAACTTTGATCCTTTGACAAAAATGTGAAAATTTCAAAAAAACACACACTTTTTTGGAAAAATTTCATTGGATATATAGTAGTTTGACAAACACTGATTTTGATCATTTAGAAGCTTGATATTTCCTTAACAAAACAATGTGATTAAAACATTTAGCTGAATTTTACAGTGTTATCTCCCTGTAGTGTTAGGTACCACCCTAGTATGCATTAATTAAAAAGATAGTACTCAATACTCATTGCTTCTTATAAACTAGACAGTGGTTGTTTAGAGGATTGTATAAGAGAGTTTCTCTTAATCACTGTAAAAAGAAGAAATGTCTATAACAAAATGGCAAGGAGTTTATCTACTTTAAGATTTGCTATGATTTTCATTTTTGTTGTAACAATTTGATTTTATTAGAATGCATTAATTTCAAATATGTGTGAATACCTGAATTCATTCTAGCCTGCCATTTTGTGAATGAAACTCATAATTTTTAAGGAATATTGTAATTTTCAATATTTTGTAGAGAATTTACAATAAGTTGTATCAATCAAATAGCCACATCCCACCATACTCATAAAATCATTAAAAGATAGATTAAGTTTGGAAAAGATATTTGTAATTATTTTTTTTATACTAAAATTGGAATATTTGACAATTGATATTGATTCATGTAATTTGAAAGCAGCAACTTATTACATCACATACATGTATCAATAACTTTTTGAATTATGATATTCAGTTCTCTCTCAGCTTATACTAACTGTAAACATTTGATTATTTATTTTTGTTTTAATGAAGGTTGTATCTGTCATACTTGCACAATGTATCAACACCCCTTCACTTATTTACCATTAATCTACTCCAGAAAAAAGTTCTCTAACATGTTTAATACATAGGATAGTCAAGTTAAATTTGTAATAATGGAAGATGAAGATAAGTGCTAACAAAATCAGAAATAACACATTTACAAATATTAAGATTGTTTTACCTCTATTGAATTTAATAAGCGAAGGAATTATTTACTAATGAATAATTTTTAAAACGTCCACTTGTTTTTAAGTTGTTTTTTTTCAATACATTTTTAAACAGAAAAAGGAGTCTTGTCACTCTTAGGTATATTTACAGTAAAACTTGTGTAATCTCAGAACTGTTTCCGGAATGGACAAGTAGATCTATCATTCAAGTGTTGATCTGTGTATTGATAGACTTTCAGTCATTGTTGTATTTTTATTTGTTGTATTTTAATTGTTTGTTTATTTATGATAAGTTCCCTTTCATTTTGTTGTCATATATCAGCTGCAATATTTTTTATCTTATTTTGTGTATGAAATGATTTAGTAAATTTGAGTTGATATATTGTTTTATTTAAATGTTATAGATCCAATTTAACACCAATTAAGGTGTGAAATGACTTCAGTTGAATTAAGCTGGCATATAGGTGGAATTTACTGGTACAAATATTTTGCATTTATTTCAAAAAGGTAGTTGTTTTGAATCTCTATTTTATTTTAATGAATTTCTTGGTCTTTTTGTAAAGACAGTGGAAGTGTGTATATTTATTGTCTTGCATATCGAAATTTGAGATGTTATTACATGTTATTTTATGGAAAAAAGGGATATTTAACAGATTAAATAGTACAATATATTAACTATTTTAATTATTTACGACATGATTTATTGATGTGATGTGAAATACATTTGATAGAGTGAAGATGAATCAACACATGACAAATCAGTGCACCATTCAATGTTATTTTCATATTAAAATTGTGCTGTTTATATGTAATAAAAATTGACATTTAAGGGGGCTCGTGGGTATAAATCTTTTTTTTTTTAAATATAGGATTTCGGTATATTTTTCTATAAATGAAATTTATCCCATAATTAATATGAAAATGAATTTAAAAAATGGGTTCACTGTCCATTTAAGCTCACATTCTGCCTCCAAAAGAAGCATACATTTTTGTTGATATCCTTTTTTTTCTGTTGAACTATTAATAGGAGAAATAGAGGTAATACCGAAATAAAAAAAGAACTAAATTAAAAAAATCTCTTAAATTTGACAATTATTTAGGTTATGTACAGCTTATTCCAAAACAACAACAAGAAATATAGGTCACCGATGATATAAGATATTTCAATTTTAATGCCAAAAATGGCATTTTTTTCACCAAAGGGAGATAATTTCGAGCTTTTTCAGTGATATAAATATTTTAAAAGTCATCAGGGCCAAACAGAATCAATTTTTTCGGTTGATTTTCTATAATATCATAAGATAATAACTTATAGTGTAATAAATAAAATTTTTAATGAAAAAACAAATGTTTAATTTTTTGCTGAAATTTTTGTACTCGCGAGCCTTCCTAAGGATTTACATGACTTTATTTGCATGTTAATTTTATATGGAAAATCTTATGAAGCCAAATTGAATTAAGTTTTATATTCTTGCCTCTATCTACCTGATATTTTTTCCCTTTAATTTTATATTTTAATGGTATTTTTAAATGTATTAATCCATTCAATTTCTGGCAGTTTGATTGAAAAAAAATCCTCCATCATTTGCCATATTTTCTTAGAAAAAGGAATAAAATTTAAAAATTATTTTATGTGTCTGTAGTAAACTTATTTTTAGGACGTCCATGCACTACGAAAGTAATAAATGGAATACAAGTTGTTCCATATAACAATAGTATGGAAAATGCATCATTTATGTAGATGTCTATGATCACAAGTCTACTACTTGTCTTGAACTTTGCTGCCTGTTGCCAGCCAAATGAGACAGGACACACTTTATTCCTTTCACCTTTTATTCTAGATAACATATTTGGTTGATCATCATCAATTTTTGAAACACAGTTTATTGTTCCATCCATATCTTTGTGAATGCATATAGTAAAGTGTTTGGATGTATTTTTCTATTGAATGAATCTAAATTGGCATGATGCCAGATTTTTTGTTGTTATTGAGATCAGTATAATCTGATGTTTCACTGAATTTACTGATTAAATCTATTCACAAAAACAGATATTGTTTTTGTTAATTTATATAAAAAAAATGGCTTTCTATTTCTTTATTTAGATAATGTATAGAATCATTGGTTGACATGCTTGCTTTGATATTTGGCCAAGAACTACAAAATGGCATATTGGTAAGATATGCAGTGTAACATATTTTTAGCTCACCTGGCCCAAAGGGCCAAGTGAGCTTTTCCCATCACTTGGCGTCCGTCGTCGTCCGTCGTCGTTAGCTTTTAGAAAAATCTTCTCCTCTGAAACTACTGGGCCAAATTAAACCAAACTTGGCCACAATCATAATTGGAGTATCTAGTTTTAAAAATGTGTGGCTTGACCCAGTCAACAAACCAAGATGGCCGCCACGGCTAAAAATAGAACATAGGGGTAAAATGCAGTTTTTGGCTTATAACTCAAAAACCAAAGCATTTAGAGCAAATCTGACATGGGTTTAATTGTTTATCAGGTCAAGATCCATCTGCCCTGAAATTTTCAGACGAATCAGACAACCCTTTGTTGGGTTGCTGCCCCTGAATTGGTAATTTTAAGGAAATTTTGCTGTTTTTGGTTATTATCTTGAATATTATTATAGATAGAGATAAACTGTAAACAGCAATAATGTTCATCAAAGTAAGATTAACAAATAAGTCAACATGACCGAAATGGTCAGTTGACCCCTTTAGGAGTTATTGCCCTTTATAGTCAATTTTTTACCATTTTTCGTAAATCTAAGTTATCTTTTACAAAAATCTTCTCCTCTGAAACTTTTGGGCCAAATTAATCCAAACTTGGCCACAATCATTATTGGG
Source organism: Mytilus edulis (assembly GCA_019925275.1). Classification (NCBI taxonomy): domain Eukaryota; kingdom Metazoa; phylum Mollusca; class Bivalvia; order Mytilida; family Mytilidae; genus Mytilus; species Mytilus edulis. The sequence continues at coordinate 61,321,154 of CM034355.1, forward strand.
GTATCTAGTTTAAAAAATGTGTGGCGTGAATCGGTCAACCAACCAAGATGGCCGCCATGGCTAAAAATAGAACATAGGGGTAAAATGCAGTTTTTGGCTTATAACTCAAAAACCAAAACATTTAGAGCAAATCTAACAGGGGTTTAATTGTTTATCAGGTCAAGATCTATCTGCCCTGATATTTTCAGACGAATCGGACAACCCTTTGTTGGGTTGCTGCCCCTGAATTGGTAATTTTAAGGAAATTTTGCTGTTTTTTGTTATTATCTTGAATATTATTATAGATAGAGATAAACTGTAAACATCAATAATGTTCAGCAAAGTAGGATTGACAAATAAGTCAACATAACCAAAATGGTCAATTGACCCCCTAAGGAGTAATTGTCCTTTATAGTAAATTTTTAACACTTCATAAAATTGGTAAATTTTTATTAACATTTTCCACTGAAACTACTGGGCCAAGTTCATTATAGATAGAGATAATTGTAAGCAGCAAGACAGTTTATTACAGTAAGATTTACAAACACATCACCATCACCAAAACACAATTTTGTCATGAATCCATCTGCTTCCTTTGTTTAATATTCACATAAACCAAGGTGAGCGACACAGGCTCTTAAGAGCCTCTAGTTCGTTAATCTTAGTAATCTTTTACAAAAATCTTCTCCTCTGAAACTACTGGGCCAAATAAAACCAAACTTGGCCGCAATCATTATTGGGGTTCCTAGTTAAAAAAATGTGTGGCGTGACCCGGCCAACCATCCAAGATGGCTGCCATGGCTAAAAATAGAACATAGGGGTAAAATGCAGTTTTTTGCTTATAACTCAAAAACCAAACCTTTTAGAGCAAATCTGACATGGGGTAAAATGGTATATCTAGGCAAGATCTAACTGCCCTGAAATTTTCAGATGAATCCTACAACCTGTTGTTGGGTTGCTGCCCCTGAATTGGTAATTTTAGGGAAATTTTGCTGTTTTTGGTCATTATCTTGAATATTATTATAGATAGAGATGAACTGTAAACATCATTATTGTTCAGCACAGTAAGATCTACAAATAAATCAACATGAACAAAATTGTCAGTTGACCCCTTTAGGAGTTATTGTCCTTTATAGTCAATTTTTAACAATTTTCCTGAAATTTGTAAATTTTTACTAACATTTTCCACTGAAACTACTGGGCCAAGTTTAATATAGATAGAAATAATTGTTAGCAGCAAGAATCTTCAGTAAAATAAGATGTACAAACACTTCACCATCACAAAAACATAATTTTGTCATGAATCCATCTGCGTCCTTTGTTTAATATTCACATAGACCAGGTGAGCGACACAGGCTCTTTTCAAAGATTTATTTTACATTTCTTTTTGTCAAAACTTTAGATATTTGATACCAAGTTTAAAACTGGAAAGCTTACAGGTATGCTCTTTTACATTCTGATGTCTGCACTAAGGTTTAATTGTTTTTGTATTGCATTCACACATAAGCAAGAGCAGGGTCACAAAACAGTAAAACAGGGGCAAAAGATATCATATGGACATTCAAACTTTTCAATAGAAAATAAACTAACAACGCAATGGCTGAAAAAGAAAAAAGACTAATAGACAAATAATAGTTCACATAACTCAACATAGAAAACTAAAGACTAAGCAACACAAACCCCACCAAAAACTAGGGGTGATCTCAGGAGATTCTGGGTAAGCAGATCCTGCAGTTAGTAGTAGCTTGCTCTACAACTTGCATGTTTGTCATTGTTTTTCTTGTACATATGCTTTTGTTGCCTTATACCAGTTTTAACGATTTAGCTGATCTTTCTGAACTGATTTCCTTGTATCTTCTTCAGTACACCTTTTGTTCTTCCACTTCCAAGATAAGACAGGTGAGAGGAGAACTTCATTTAAAAATGCTCATTGATTTGCCAGTACAGAGAGAAACTTCTTCATTGATTTAGGGAATTTGATGTTGGTTGAAGATCCTTTGTGGGTCACTTGTTGATTGTGAAATAGCATTTGTCGACCTCTACATGCTTTTTGGTGTTTGTTGGTATTTGGTAACTGTCTCCATTGAATTTTATCCTTAATAACTCTTGGTTCATTGTTATTTGAATATTTTTTATACGACGATTTTTTTGGTTGTATATTGGTATCACGTTGGCGTCGGCGTCCGAAGACTTGGTTTTCGCACTATAACTTTAGTATAAGTGAATAGAAATCTATGAAATTTAAATACAAGGTTTATGACCATAAAAGAAAGGTTGGGATGGATTTTTGGAAGTTTTGGTCCCAACAGTTTGGGAATTAGGGGCCAAAAAGGGCCCAAATAAGCATTTTCTTGTTTTTCCCACTATAATTTTAGTTTAAGTAAATAGAAATCTATGAAATTTTGACACAAGGTTTATGACCACTAAAGGAAAGTTGGGATTGATTTTGGGAGTTTTGGTCCCAACAGTTTAGGAATTAGGGGCCAAAAAAGGGCCCAAATAATCATTATTCTTGGTTTTTGCACAATTACTTAGTATAAGTAAATAGAAATCAATGAAATTTAAACACAAGGTTTATGAACACAAAAGGAAGGTTGGGATTGATTTTGGTAGTTGAGGTCCCAACAGTTTAGGAAAAAGGGGCCCAAATAAGCATTTTTCTTGGTTTTCGCACCATAACTTAGGTATAAGTAAATAGAAATCTATGAAATTTAAACACAAGGTTTATGACCATAAAAGGAAGGTTTGGATTCATTTTGGGAGTTTTGGTCCCAACAGTTTAGGAATTAGGGGCCCAAAGGGTCCAAAATTAAACTTTGTTTGAATTCATCAAAAATTGAATAATTGGGGTTCTTTGATATGCCGAATCTAACTGTGTATGTAGATTCTTAATTTTTGGTCCCATTTTCAAATTGGTCTACATTAATGTCCAAACTGTCCAAAATTAAACTAAGTTTGATTTTAACAAAATTTTAATTCTTTTGGGTTCTTTGATACGCTGAACGTAAACATGTACTTAGATTTATGATTATTGGCCCAGTTTTCAAGTTGGTCCAAATTGGGGTCCAAAATTAAACTAAGTTTGATTTCAACAAAAATTGAATTCTTGGGGTTTTTTGATATGCTGAATCTAAACATGTACTTAGCTTTTTATTATGGGCCCAGTTTTCAAGTTGGTCCAAATCGTGGTCCAAAATTAAACTTTGTTTGATTTCAACAAAAATTGAATCCTTGGGGTTCTTTGATATGCTGAATCTAAACATGTACTTAAATTTTTTATTATGGGCCCAGTTTTCAAGTTGGTCCAAATCATGGTCCAAAATTAAACTTTGTTTGATATCAACAAAAATTGAATCCTTAGGGTTCTTTGATATGCTGAATCTAAACCTGTATTTAGATTTTTGATTATAGGCCGTTTTCAAGTTGGTCGATTTTGACTTTTACCGTTCAGGAGTTATGGTTCTTGAAAGATTGAAAAATGGAGTTTCCAGTCGTGTCCGTGCATTTACGCATGAACTGTTCTACCAAAGCTTCCCAAATTTTAATATGTTGTTACCGATGACAAAATGGAGGTCAAGTTCAATAATGACGATTTTGACTTTTACGGTTCAGGAGTTATGGTTCTTGAAAGATTGAAAAATGGTGTTTCCAGTCGTGTCCATTTTCTCATAAACCATTCAATCAAAGCTTTTGAAATTTTTATATGTTGTTACTGATGACAAAATGGAGGTCAAGTTCAATAATGACGATTTTGACTTTTACCGTTCAGGAGTTATGGTTCTTGAAAGATCGTAAAATGGCGTTTCCATTCACGTTGTTGCATTTACTAATGAACCATTCAATCTAAGCTTTTCAAATTTTAATATGTTGATACTGACTACAAAATGGAGGTCAAATTTGATATTGACGATTTTCACTTTCAGCATTCATCAGTTATGGTTCTTGTAATATTGCCAGGACACAAATAAATGTTAATAAATCCGTTTTGCTGTCGTTGTGACAGCCTCTTGTTGATTATAGGCCCAGTTTTCAAGTTGGTCCAAATTGCGGTCCAAAATTAAACTTTGTTTTGATTTCAACAAAAATTGTATATATGTTGTTTTTTTATATATGCTTAATCTAACCATGTATTTAGATTTTTGATGTTTGGGCCCGGTTATCAGATTGGTCCACATTGAGGTCTAAAGGGTCCAAAATTGAACTTTATTTGATTTCATCAAAAATTGAATTCTTGGGGTTCTTTGATATGCTGAATCTAACCATGTATTTAGATTTTGGATATTGGACCATAATAGGAAATGTCCAATTTAAAATTTAAAGTTTTTTTAAGTTTAAGTTCTTTGACCACATTCATTATGTGTCAGAAACCTGTGTTGTGTCAACTATTTAATCACAATCCAAATTCAAAGCTGTATCAAGCTTGAATGTTGTGTCCATACTTGCCCCAATGTTCAGGGTTCGAACTCTGCGGCCCTGTGGAGCATCTGGTTTTAATAATTAAAATATTGTAATACATTGAACCCTATTTGTTTTCTTCTTTAAGCTCATCTAGGCATTCACTGGTCTGTTGTAGTTGGCCATCTGTTGTGGTATACTTTTCAAAAATATTTTGCTCTGAAACTACAGGGCCAAATATTACTAAACTTTGTCTGAATGTTCCTTTTGGGAATCTTGTTTGGAATTTGTACCTCGGGATTTGATAAATCAGTAATCATGGTGGCTGTTGCTAAAATTCGACCATAGGGGTATAACTTTAAGAGTTTTCTCCTTTTTTTCCATAAAATTAACAATCTATTATAAAGTTATTGCCCCTGAAATTTCATTTTTAGCAAACTCCACAATGTCTGGCTTATATCTAAATAATAAAGCAGTACAAGCCAAACTGGCATAAGAAAAAATGTATAAGAAGGCTATATCCTTGGAAAATCGGATAACCACCGGTCAATTGACCGCTTATAAGAATGAATGCCGTTGAGTGGTGAATTTTTGATTTTTTTGCATTAACAGCAACTAAAGTAGATAAATAATCTTTAAAATATAGGATCTCCAATTAATAGTATGTCAAATGCCCAAATTGTCAATTTGATATCTTATATGAGTTATCTGTCCTTGATTTTTACCTTTTTAACCAAAATAGCTTACGAGAGAAATTGTAAATTGCGAAAATTTTCAGCAAATTTTTTTTTTTTAATAAGGTAGCAACCATTTGATTTTCTGGGGGGGGGGGGGGGGGGGGGGGGCTATGGAATTTTTTTCTCAACAAACTTTTTTTTTCGCCTTCGGCGAAGAACAATATATTTTTTTGCAACAAGTTGAAAACATTTTTTTTCTTTCAATGTTAGCATTACATATAGTGGCAGCTGAGGATGAAACAAACATTTTTTTTTTTCTCAGGGTCAAAAACAAATTATTTTTTTCTCCAAAAACTGGAAACAAACTTTTTTTTCCAAAAAAATCCATAGCCCCTGGAATTCTGGAACACCTAGGATTTCTTCCCACAAAAAGTGAATCAATTTATCATTCCTTTAAAGGGATTAAAAAAAATCTAAAATTTTCTTTTGATATTTTTTTCTTGGTCTGGAAATTGCGTAAAGAAGAGTCCGGCTATCTGTCTATCAGAAAAGAACACACAAAAAATGAACGAAAACAAATTCTTTCAAAATTTTAGCTTTAAACATTAGTCATAGAAAAAGCTTCTTCGGCATTTTCATAAAATTCGATGAAGATTCGACAAGCAGTTAATGTAATTGAGAAATAACAAAATGTAAGCCCAAACTGCGACCACTCATTAATTGCAGAAAGAAATACATTTTGTCCTTAAAATGCGGGAAAATTAAAGATATAATTACATTATTATATTGCTCTGAATACTCTTTTGATCATAAACAGTTTCTGTCCAACTTTCGTTAAATTTCACGGAGAGGCATTCAAAAAACTTTATCCACATTCGGAACCTAAATATTGACGCCGCTTTGTCTCGCTTTTGGGAAATAAATCACAGGCTCGACAAAAATACAAACAGCATATCGAATCTGAGCAAATAGTGAATTGCTTTAAATATAAGAAAAGTACGTAGAATTCAATTATAGTAGATTCAGACTTTTACAAAAGATTCGAACAAATATATTAAATGACCTATTTGAGTAAATTTAGTCCTTTTTTATTCAAAATTACAATCCATTGAAAAAAGAAGCATAAGGCTGATGTGCTTTTGACCAGTTTTTCTTATTCTATGTCGATTATTTGTTTTATTTTCAAAATTCAAGTGTACGCCCGGGCGTTATGACGTAAACGTAGCTACGCGCATGATTTAAACTATAATGAAAAGTTCGAAACTTTGAACCGTTGTGTGATTTACAGATATCACCAATAAAAGATCTAAAAAATTGCAAACATGACGATAATTATTAGAAAATATTCAATGGGGGTTATATTGGCCTAATTTATAACAAAACAATTTACGAAAAACAACTATGACTGACATCAACCAACAACAACTACGAAACAAAGAATGTGACGGGGTAACACATGTTTGTGAGTGCCAATCATCCCCAACCTTGACTGACTGGTGTAGAAAATTTCTGGATTCGCCACTGAATGATAAGCGATGTCTCATTATTTTCCCAAAACAAGAACGATTACTAAAGAAACGTCGCACGACCAGCACTGGTGTTATTTTAGTGAAATCGCGGACAATACACATTAAAGTCATTAATTATTAAACATTAAAAGTGATATTCTAAAATGTTATATATCATTTTAAAGCTTTTAAATTCTAGTTTCAGAATATTGCAATTTTGTATATATAACAGACTTTTTTCATTAAGTGAAAATCAATTAAACCTTCATTTTTAATATTATTTCCTTGTCCCGCGTTACACTTTAAGTTTTGGGGTTTTCGGAATATTGTAAAAAGCATTTCGCTCATAATATCCGTTAATTTATTTAAGAAAGCCATCTGAAAAACGTGCATTCTAACGTTTTTATTTTGGCTAACGTCTTCAAGTGTGTAACGTTAGATGACACCAGTATCGTGCGACGTTTCAAAACATGTGCAAATACTTGTCAAAGAAGTTGTCACTCATCCGATATAATTCTATATTCATAACAACTCTTTTTCTGATAGAAGGCCACTGTGCGTGTGTAATAAGTATAGTTTTATCTATAATTGGCATTGAAATCTTTCATGCATATGTTGTTGTTCGATAAATGTATTCCGAAAAGAAGCGTTGTGTACGGTGTTAAGCTGATCACAAAAATCCTTCTGTACGGTGCATAGTTAAGTTGCTGTACACCGTACACAAAAACAAAATTTTCATACTCGTTTAATTTATTACCCAAAAAGTTTCAAGGAATGAGTAATCACAGGGAGGTTTATGATTGGGAACTATTACTTGTGCCCTGTATTAGATTTATTTCAGGTAAAACAAGTAAATGTCTCGACAATTGTATCGAAATTGAATGTTGGTGTTGACATTCACAACTATTTGCGCATTTACAAGTTAATTGTTCTTATTAGAATATAAAAGTCTTATATATAGGAAAAAATCGATGCGAAGATTATTTTTGAGCAGGAATTTCAATATTCGAGGTGTGAAGTTCATGATTAATCAGTAATGATTATATACACTGCGATTGTTTTATGTGTTATCCTATAATCATCACAACTAAAACATATATCTATTATTACAATATGTATGTTATAACATTTGATAAAAATTATTTCCCAATTCTGAATTCCGAATTCTGAATTCTGAATGCTGAATTCTGAAGTATAGATGAGCCTTCTCGGCTTTCGTATGTAATAGCACAACATAAGCACAAACCGTGTAAAAATCAGTAGCAATTAGATTACCATAGGACTGATGCATTGAATTTTCTATTAGTCCAAGGCGTACATGTACCTCCTGCAAAAGATCGGCACGAAGTTGGTATTGACCTGTTGTATCATCATCGTGTACCCTATATCTTCTATTTAATCAAACTATAGAACCTACATTAATGTCGTCAAGAAATGTAGTGATATTTGTTCTCCGAGGGGGCAATTTTAAACTCGAACCAGAATAACTTCATTGATTTAGAATTTATCCTTAAAAACAAGTAGCTAGCTTAGCACTCTACGTGAAACTAAACTCAAGCGTCTCAGTGTATGTAAAGTGCGGATCCTAAAATATCATTTTTACTGTATATGCAATAAATGTCTAATGTAGAATGATAAATAAACAGACGAACTTTTTTTAATTTTTGAAGAAAATGAAGAAAATTAGTTAAAATGTATATGTTCAGAAATACATAATACTAATAAAACAATGTTAGAGATGCGAGCGGGGTTTTATCGCGCCTAAAGCCATCCAGCTGTGAAATATATACCAAAATAGGTGAATATTTAGGACATTTCACGAACAGATCGTGCAGGTGCTTTATAACTAACAGGTGAGATGTTGTTGCAGTAAAAAATATTCAATTGAATACAATTATTAAAGTTGTATAACGTAGAATACATACCCGTAGCCAGGGGGGGTTCGGGGGGTTCGGACGAACCCCCTCTTGAAAACAAATAAGCACTGTTAAAGTCGATGTTCTGTTCGAATTGTGACTGTTAAAGTCGAGTTTGTGAGTCAAACGAACCCCCCTTTGGAAATTCCTGGCTACGGGCCTGGAATATGTTTTTTCATTCAGTTTCTTCATATTTAACTAAATTCCACTATGATGATTTCGTAATGCTAGTCATGTTTACTGTCGAATAATGATACTATTCTTTCATTTTCACTGTGGAGCGAATCATTATTATTGTATATGCGGTGCATTATCACTGTATAATTTTATTTTTTTTATCTATTACAGCTCATTTCTTTAGACATGTAGAGCAAGACTTTAGTTGATTTGCTTGCTTTTTTTTATTGGATAATCATTATGATAACACCCAATTTAATTCAAATATTAAAAATACAGGTTAAACTATGCCTATTCATATTGTTTAAAATTGTCAATCTTATTTACAAAGTTTGTATAAACAATTATACAAACAAAGCAAACAAGCCAACCAAAGTTTTGCTTCACATGCATTTGGAAATTAGCTGTAAAGCCTTAATTTAGCCGACTTGCTCAAACAATAGATAAAGTAAGAGAAAGATTTGATAAAATTTAACCTACGGAGGAAAGTTTGGTTTTAAAACACTCTAATAAATTCAATAGAAATAACATTTATTTCAAATGTATTCCATTTAGTTTCTTATAAAGCGTATAGGGATCTTAATCCTTATTTTTTTTATCCATTTCCATGACACTTCACCACTAATTACGTACATCTTGATATAGATTGCACCTTTGTTTTCCGTTTAAAAGGTTTTACACTGGAGCCCTTTATAGCTTGCTGTTCGGTGTGAGCCAAGACTCCATGTTGAAGACCGTATTTTGACGTATAATGGTCTACTTTTATAAATTGTGACTCGGATGGAGAGTTGTCTCATTGTCACATACGACATCTATATATGGCTCAAAAACGAAACGAGACGGGATAAAAAAGGATAAAAAAAAATCTACGCTACTTTTTTAATATATTTATAATGGGCTTAATATGAGTCAAAATAGAGTAAAATAGTAGATCGCATTTGGGTATAAGCGTCACGCCGGATTGCTGATTTTTTGCAAGCGTGACATGTGAAAGTCAAATGATTGTGTAGTGGAAAACGGGAAATGAAGTCTAGCGGGACACAGATAATTACAAAGTATTAGAACTGCATAGTATAAGCGGGATACGGGAATCTGACAAAACAACAAGCGGAATACGGGAATCTGCCAAAACAGTAAGCGGGATCCGGGATCAGAACCCCCCAATGAGACCCCAGAATAAGATATTTTTGTATATTCATCCTATTGTTACAGTCATGCCTTCAATAACAAATGTATCCGATGCATGCATTTTTTTTTATATTTTTGGTCCCTTTTTCAATTTTGTGGGGTCCAAATTTATAGACAAAAGTCCTTTAATATAGATATTTGGAATTCGTTGACATGCTGAATCTAACCGTGTATCTAGTTTGGGGATTTTTTGCCTAGTTGCTGAAATAGCCCACATAGAGTTCCAAAGGGTATAAAATCAACAAAAATGAATTGTAGCATGCATTTCGTGTACAATAACCCAAATGTGCATGGTTTTACCTCTGCGGTAGTATCCATTCTCGGATCTAGAATTTTTCATAAGTAGGGACCCACTGACTGCCTAAGAGGGCCCGCTGCTGTCACGCTCCAGTGATTCCCTTAATTTTATAAGTTAAATCAAGGAGAAACGTAATCTGAAGAATACAATATGACATTTTGAGAATCGCTTTTGTTACAAGTTTGAAAAGCTATATATTTGATGAGGAATGAATGAGGAGTTTGTATTTCAATTTGAAAATACATGTATCATAAATTCTAAAGTCATCAACTAAGTTTTTTTCATTTGTTGCAAGTGCATTTATCACACAATTCTACAATAAAAATTCCTCGCATCTTTGAAAATTCTACATTAATAATGACTGCACTAACAGTGATAATTCATCGCATCTATAGTTAAAATGGATCGCTTTCAATAATCGATATGCTATATTATGATGCTTTTATAACACTTATTTGAACTTTAATGCTATGTTTGTATATTATAAAGACATATCACAATGAAAATATGTTAAAACTTAACTTAAAATCCTTTAACTTGATATTTTCAAAACGTAAACAAATACAGTTTTCCCATGATCCTTTATTCTACAATAGACATACCCGCATATAACAGTAAAAATGAACTAGCTGGATTCGCACTTTATATACACTGCGTCTGATGAAAAGTTATGCGTGTTTCACTTTTAATAGTACAGTCGGAAACCCGGTTGAAATAGAACAAAAGAATCGAAGCTCTTTGTTAGAGAAGGCGATAAATGTGTACTGTAATGTTTACTATAGTGACAAACATTTTAAACGTTTATAGAAACAAACAAAATTACAATTTTCTTCTCAATTACGATGTGTTTTATTTTAAAAACACCATTTGCATAAGTTTTCAATTTATCTAGTACAAAGTTAAGCAGAACAATTAGATATCAAGTCGACGACATGGGTATCTTTCAAGTTCGATGTAGAAAATGCATATCCTCCGATTTAATTTTTTTTTTACCACGGACGGAAAACATATTAATCTATTAGTTCAGTGCCCTTCCATTATGTGACTCAAGAAAAATTTCCAAAAATGGGTTACAATAGTATCGAAAAGAGACAATCGAGTGCACCTTTTTATGTTAGGGCATGTTTGAGTTGAATATTTTGTCTTAATATCGTACAATATGAAATATATGGGTCAAGTGAAATACCTATCTAATGAATCACAAAAACAGAGTAGGTTAGTTCGAATAGCTATTTTTTTTACTGAAAGTACTTGACGACAGTCTTTCAAGTTGGATGATGAAAATGCATATCTTCGAAAAATTATATTCTTTTGTCTGTGGTAACTAGGGTTTATAGTCTTCAATCACTTAACAAATCTAGTCTGCCCTTCCACGAAATATTTAATTAGAATTTTTTTAAATGTTTATGAATTTTCGAAAATTCCACCTGACAACCGACCAGACAATAGTTTTAAGTTGAATCAATGCAGACAAGATCATTAACCGATGCTCATTAGCTAGTTGATACATTTGTCTTTTAAAATACAACTGACTTATAAGGATCGTAATGGTGCAAAGTGGATAAATTTATCGGTTTCCCAGAGCAAAATTGGTTGCGCGTCATCCCTACAATGGCTTCCATTTCTACGATTGTGAAAATGAACTGGCGTAATGGGGAGATAATTTTGACGAAGTAGAATCCTGACTGAGTAAACGATCCACTGAGGAGCAATTTTAGACCCGAAAGTAAAATGTATGTACCAGCTTGGTTTGATTTAACTTCTGTATTGATAAATTCAACGAGAATTGAAATGATTTTTTTTCTATACATCATTATCATTAGATAATACAATATACATTCATATTTATATCTTGTTAGTGTGATTTGTTGTATGGTGCAGAAAATTAGTACCGTTTATGTTATTATTGTACTGTCCACTTTTTTCGATAATTCCTATCATCATGGAAAATCAATAAATAAATAAACAGACGACATGGAAACAACTTTCATCACAAAAAAAAATCGAGATCTCTGGTAGTTGGCGTTTTAATTTAAAAATGAAAATTTACTTGTTTCGAGTGTTGTTTCGTAGGTGGACAATATAGACAACACTAAATTAACTCTAAAACGGAAAAAAAGAAAGCGTTGGCGGAATATGCAACTTTAACTTACTTTTAAAATAGTTTTAATTCAGTCATTCAGTTATTTCCTTACTAGCTCATGTTATTTCATAGCTTTAGCTTTACACATTGCGATCTAGCAGTCAAAGAATCACACACTATTAGTTTTGTCGCTGTAAAACACAGCTATGTTTCTATTCAAAAAGATATAATTTGAAGGAGGCCTTATGTTACAGTCTTTATTTCTTTTATTTCTATCATTCCTTATCATGCTATTCCAGTCGCTACACCTATGTTAGTATGGGTCCATTATGTCAATTTCTATCGAACTAACAATTATAGTGTCACCCTTCTGTGGTTACAACCTTTGGACCAGGAAGAATAAACAATCGTAAACAACAAACATGGCCTTATCCAGACCCTTACTTGGAGTTCAATCTCCCATTCAATGTCAATTATGCCAACAGGGTGAAAAAATATCATTCAAATGCCTGGAATGTGACTTGTTAATGTGTAACTCATGTAAGAATAATGTTCATTCTAAATTCAAAACTGAAAAAGAACATCGGATTATTGACATCAAAGAAATTGGACTTTGTGATAACAAAGCCGCGCCTGCCTCAAACGAAAATAAAGTTAGTGCTGAGCTTTATGTTGTTGGGACATTTCAAACCAAGATTGAATGTATTTCACATGTAGCAGTGTCGTTAGACGATTCATTGTGGATTGGCGAGGGAAAACAAAAAAAGGGAATTACATTATTTAGTTCACATACTGCATTACAGAAAGTGAAAATTGTTGGTAAAAAATTACAAGTAATGTCAAGTTTCAATATTTGGGCATATGCTATTTCCGTGACGCCAAACAACGACTTGCTAATAGTTACAGAAGGGTCTAGACTCAAAGAGATAAAAAATCAAGCAAGTAAAATTACGGATAGCGTTTTTAATTTTCCATCCGGTACACCTATGGCCATTTACGTAACCAGAAAGAATAAAATCATAGTAGGAGTTTGTGAAGACCTCAATGAAACGTGTCTGGTATATGTGATGAACCCTGAAGGAAATCAAGAGAGGGTATATGGCGAGGATAAGACAAAGGACATTTCATTTACTGATATAACAGGCATAACTGACACCAGTAACGACAACATTTTTGTTATAGATACTTTAGGCACTGAGGACATCCTCTACGGAAGTATAAAAGTACTTGGAATGAATAATGTTATCAATACATATTCTGGCCTCTCCGCCATTAATACAGAAGATAAGCCGTTTACACCATTAGACCTTGCCACTACCCCAGCGGACAATGTCATTGTTGCGGATATGAACAACAGTGTCTTGCACTTCCTAAATGCATCTGGAGAACTAATTACATACATCAACACTGTAGATAAAGGAATAGAATTCCCCAAGGCTATATGCCTTGCAATGGCAGGACAATTTTGTGTACTGTATTTAGGAACTTCAGTCGTACCGGACGGTCGAGATAAGGGCAAACTTTATAAATTAAGTATCACAGGGATTTAATGGTTAACCCTTTCGGCGCCAAAACGACATTTTTGTCGTTTACCGCTAGCACGCCAAAACGACATTTTTGTCGCTTTTTAGCAGAACCCACAAACCATTAAAACGTATATAAAAATCATCATTTTACTGCCGAAACCATAATAGGTTTGAAGAAAAATAACTGACTTTGTTCTGTTATACAAGAGTAACCCTAAAAGTCCCAAATATATTTTGAATTTTTGTGGTTGAAAACAATTTTTTTATAGGTAACATGCAAATTATTCCACAAGCTATACTCTAATTATAAACTTTGTTTGCCTTTATTTATCAAATTAACTTAGCGAAATTTGTTCACATGGTTGACTAAAAAAAAAACAATTGTTATTTTATTTTTTAAATTGTAACGTTTATCCGAAACTGGTGCTGTGTGTGACGTTTATGCGTATAACAGTGGCAGGTACTTGAAATTACCGGTAACGTTTTGCAGTGAAACCATTGAGTTTTTACCGATTTTCACAATGTGAAATGTTACAGATTGCAAATCGTTCGATAATTGGTATCACAGTTTTATTTCTGTAAATATATTCAATAAAAACTGTTTGTTCAAATTTAGAAGGATAAAGTCGGTCGAATTCGGGAATATCTGTTTTTGAATGCACTGTTTTACCCAACATATTTCTAGATAAACTAACCCATTTGCTCTTGGTGTAAACATATATTGACTGCATTAGTATTAAAAATACCCGGAAAATATTAAAGTTATTAATAATTTCGACAATGTCTTTTCAAATAATTTCTGCAAAAAGCCAAATCTTTCCCTGAATTTTTTATTGATCATTCTAAAAATTGATCTTGGCATACAATTTTCATACTCCGCCTTAATTGTTCATGCGTCCCACTTTGTTGTCAATTCAATGTTTGAAAAAAATGTTCTATTTTTAGTTAAGATCGTGTTTTAAATTACCTATCCTTCATTTTTGTCGAGCCTTCGACTTTAGTCGAAAAAGCGAGACTAAGCGATCCTACATTCCGTCGGCGTCGGTGTCGTCGGCGGCGTCAACAAATATTCACTCTGTGGTTAAAGTTTTTGAAATTTTAATAACTTTCTTAAACTATACTGGATTTCTACCAAACTTTGACAGAAGCTTGTTTATGATCATAAGATAGTATCCAGAAGTAAATTTTGTTAAAATGAAATTCCATTTTTTCCTTATTTTACTATCAATGGACTTAGTTTTTTTTGCGGGGAACAAAACATTCACTCTGTGGTTAAAGTTTTTAGAATTTTAATAACTTTCTCCAACTATCCTGGGTTTGTACCAAACTTGGACATAAACTTGTTTATGATCATAAGATAGTATCCAGAAGTAAAGTTTGTAAAAATAAAATTCCATTTTTCTGTATTTTACTTATAAATGGACTTAGTTTTTTCTGCGGGGAAACATTACATTCACTCTTTGGTTAAAGTTTTTAGAATTTTAAAAACTTTCTTAAACTATCCTGGGTTTGTACCAAACTTGGACAGAAGCTTGTTTATGATCATTAGATAGTATCCAGAAGTAAATTTTGTAAATAAATTAATCCATTTTTTCCATATTTTACTTTTAAATGGACTTAGTTTTTCTGCGGGGAACCATTACATTCACTCTTTGGTTAAAGTTTTTAAAATTTAAATAACTTTCTTAAACTATCCTGGGTTTGTATTAAACTTGGACAGAAGCTCAATTATGATCATAAGATTGTATCCAGAAGTAAAGTTTGTAAAAAGATTACTCCGTTTTTTCTGTAATTTACTTTTAAATGGACTTCTATTTTCTTACAATCATAAAATAGTAACAAGAAGAATATTTTCATTGATTTTTTTCCTCATTATTGTTGAGCCTGCCATTAACAGCAAAAATAGGCGAGACACTGGGTTCTGCAGAACCCTTACAAATTTTTTTATTTACTTTTTGTCTTTTGTCATTGTGTTGGTTTTTTTTGTGCTTTGTCCAATTCTGACAAGTCAAACTCTTTTCAAATGTCTTTTTGCTATTT
This sequence comes from Mytilus edulis, assembly GCA_019925275.1. Lineage (NCBI taxonomy): Eukaryota > Metazoa > Mollusca > Bivalvia > Mytilida > Mytilidae > Mytilus > Mytilus edulis. The sequence goes on from CM034355.1 coordinate 61,336,941, forward strand.
GCTCTAATGTTATACTGGTACACGACACCGACAGTTCAAGGTTAGAAGACAACAAAATATACTGAGCTTTTCAAAAGCCAGGAAGAAGCTTTTGGCATAGTGGCTGTCGTTATCACATACCCTTTGTTTGTCATGTTTGTTAACCTGTCGTGCATTTTCTTGTTTCACATTGAATTATATGAAGGCCAGTCTTGCATACAAAAAAGAGAGTCGAAATATACCAAAGGGATAGTCAAACTCTCAAGTCGAAAACAAACTGACAATGCCATGGCAAAACACGAAAACTGACCAAAAGACAATTAACAGTACACACACAACATAGAAAACCAAAGACTGAGCAACACGAACCCCACCAAAAACTGAGGGAGATCATTTATACAAAACTATTTTTGAAGGCAGTACGACGACCCGTAGTTTATAGCCTTGTACTTGTCTTTGGTGGCTATAGGTGTCTCATTTGTAACCATACCAAAAATCATGACTTTCATATCATAACGGGCTCTTTCAAAATAATACTGGTGCCAAAAGAAAATTCTGAATTGTTTATTTTCACAACCAAAATTTTTTAACAGCATGTAGGACCATTAAAACTATTAAACTATTCTCATCATTTAAACATTTAAACTTCAAACATACCATACGTTGTTGTTGTGAAGTCGAAAAAGTATAGTTTGACGGAATAGAAATTTTTTTTATATTGAATACGGGCAGTTATGTATCCTTGGCACTGCGGCTAGCTTTATCGATTGCGACACCCTCCCTTCACTTGACATCCGATTTAATAACGCTCCCATTCAGATCACACGTAGCAACGTATTTTATCATCTTGAAAATTTAAAAAAAAACTCAAAGATACGGGCTTAATTAAGATTTAGTATGCCAGACGTGTGTTTCGTCAGTGTAACTTGAACAAAGACAAAAAAAAGAAAAAATTACTAAGTTGAAGTTATTGAAATCGTGAGTCAGAAAATTACCGCATCTGATAATTCATGTCAGCAGAAAGTTGTTGACTATTGAGCTGGTTGGTACCCTCGACACAGTTTTTGGCTTATATCTCCGAAACTAAAGCATTTAGACCAAATCTGACAGGGGCAGAATTGTTTATCAGGTCAAGATCTATCTGCCCTGAAATTTTCAGACAAATCGGAGAACCCGTTGTTGGGTTGCTGCCCCTGAATTGGATATTTTAAGAAAATTTTGCAGCTTTTTGTAAATATCTTGAATATTATTATAAATAGAGATAACTGTATAAAGCAAATTTTGTAAATTTTTGTAATCTTACAAAATCTTCTCCTCTGAAACTACTGAGAAAAACTTAACCAAACTTGGTCACACTCATTATTAGGGTATCTAGTTTAAAAATGTGTCTAATAACCCCGCCTATCAACCACAGGCACTTGTCTCAGAATTTTTTTTTCCTATATAGGAAATTTTTTTTCTGAGACAAGAGCCTGTGCTACCAACCAACATGACAGACAAAGCTAAAAATAGAACATAGGAGTAAAATGCATTTTTTGGTTTACATCTTTGAAACTAAAGCATTGTGAGCAAATTCGACACTGGGTTAATATGTTCATCAGGTTAAGATCTATCTGTCCTAAAAATTTCTGACGAATCAGACAAGCCCTTGTTGGGTTGCTTCCCCTGAATTAGTCATTACAAGGATATTCTGCAGTTTTTGGTTATTATCTTGAATATTATTATAGATAGAGATAAACTGTAAAACAGCAATAATGTTCAGCAAAGTAGGATCTACAAATAAGTCGAATGACCAAATTGGTCAATTGACCTCATAAGGAGTTAGGGAGCTACCATTTGATTTTTATGGGGGGGGGGGGGCTAGGATGAAAAATCTTGTCCTGCCTTTTTATTTTTCAGTCTATTCGGTCCTGCCTTTTTTTTCTTAGCTTATCCTGACATTTTTAAAATTGTCATCCTGCCTTTTTTTTTTTGCCAAGTTACTCATCCTGCCTTTTTTTTTACTCAAAATCCTGTCCTGCCTTTTTTTTTAAATTTCATCCTAGCCCCCGTAAATTTTTGTAGTCTTTAACAAAAGTCTTCTCCTGAAACGACTGAAAAAAATTTAACCAAACTTGGCCCAATCAACTTAGAGTGTCTAGTTTAAAATGTTTCTCATGACCCTGTCTGCCATCCAACATTGCTAAAAATAGAACATAGGGGGGAAAGCAGTTTTTGACTTATAGATCTGAAACTAAAGCAAAAGTATAACGGTTGCATTATTTCATGCACCAATTGTAAATAAATATACCAGGTGAGCGACACAGTCTCTCTTGAGCCTCTAGTGTTTCTTACACAACAGCAACTGTTGTCCCTTATTCCAATATCTATTGGTATGGCAATTTTAGTGTCACCTATAAAAGTCTTTAAATCTTTCAATCAGGAATAATAACAAATACTACTGACTGAGTTACATGGCTAAAATCTCCATGTAGATGAGATGTGCCAATGCTTATACAACTGTATACCAAATACCATCATGACCATTGACTTATTTTAAGTCGTTCCCAAATCTAAATACAAACAACTAGTAAACTATAGAAAAGTTTCAAAGTCAATAAGAGGGGTTGGGGCTATATAATCTCCATGGAAACAATGCTTGCAAATGCCAACAAATTTGCATACCAAATATCATTGACTTAACATTAGCAGTTCATCTTAAACTGATCTAATCACAAACTAATACATGTAAACTAAGATACGTTTCAAAGTCATTAGACTGTGACTGAGGGGTGAGGCCAAGTATTCTCCATGGAAATGAGATGTGCCAATGCTTATACAACTGAATGCCAATTAACATTGGCCTGATCCACTAATGGTTCCTCTTGAATTAACCTATTCACAATCTAATACATGATAACTCAGAAAAAAATTCAAAGTCAATAGACCATGACTATGGGGCGGAGCCAAATTATCTCCAAGGAAATGAGATATGCAGAAGCTTACACAACCACATACCAAATATCATTGACCTACCACTTGTGGTTCCCCATAAACTGACCTAATCACAAACTAATACATGTAAAATTCTAGTAAGCAAAAGTTTCAAAGTCAATAGACCACGACTAAGTGGGTGGAGCTAAATTATCTCCATGGAAATGAGATGTGCCGATGCTTACACAACTGCATACCAAATATCATTGACCTACTACTTGGGGTTCCCCATAAACTGACCTAATCACAAACTAATACATGTTAATAAGCAAAAGTTTTGAAGTCAATAGACCATGACAGAGGGGGCAGGGCCAAATAATCTCCATGGAAATGAGATGTGCCAATACTTATACAACTGCATACCAAATATGATTGACCTACCACTTGTGGTTCACCATAAACTAGACCTAATCACAAACTAATACATTGTTGACGCCGCCGTCGCCGCCGGAAACAGCATACCTATGTCTCGCTTTTTGACTCAGTCAAGGCAAGACAAAAACTACAAAAATGCTTATTTTGGGCCCATTTGTCCCTTCGTGGTATGAAAACTTGTGGTATAATTTCAGAGAGATATACACTTAAACACAAGTTATTTTTTTAAAACTACAAAAAAATGCTTATTTTGGGCCCCCAATTCCAAAATTATTTGGACCATAACCCCCAAAATAAATCCCAACCTTCCTTTAGTAGTAATGAACCTTCTGGTAAAAATTTATAAAGATTCATTCACTAAAACTAAAGTAATTGTCCGGAAACTAAATGCGCCTTTGGACGATGACGACATGATAGCATTATACGATGCAAAATTTTTTTTGCGGTCATATAAAAAAGGCCAATCTTAATTGGCTAGGATTGTCAGTTTTCCTATCGAAGGTTGGTGGTTTTCTACGAGCAGTCCGCCTTTCTCCATCAATAAAAACTGGGTGCCATGAAATAGCCCAAAAGCCGTGCTTAAAACACAGAAAATTAAATTAAATCATAAAAGTGGTACAAATACATTTTTTCAATTCTGATTGCTTATCCATCTACAAGTTGATGAAACGCTAAAATTGTTTAAAGATATAAACGCTAAAATGTTTGCATTGCTCATGATGATAGATCTGAAATCCTTATAACCTATATATAAATGTTTTTAAGCTGCTCAGATTATATATTTATGATGTGTTAAACAGATATTAAAAGTCCTCAATCATTCAAAATCTCGCACAGGTTTCTTTATTTTTAATAAAAAAAAATCCAAATCAAAAATATATATTGAAACAAATTTGTTTGAGACAAATGAAGTAATAAATTGAAGAGCTGTTCTCTTTAAAAATCTAAAATTTTAGAATGGTGGTTCTGGGTCAGGTCATGGATTCCCATGATTTTTGTGTTACAATATACTCTTTTGAAGTGGTGACTATGAAAAAAAAAAGAAGTTTCTTTCATTTTTGTACTCCGTTGCTATGGAAACCAAGGAACCATTTTGAAGGCCAAAAAATCAGACCAAATATCTGTAAATAGATCATTTTCATATCTGTTTTGCTGATAAGCCAGTCATGATGCAGTTCAAAAGACAACATTACATTAAAGAAATACCTTTATTTAATAATAATGACCAGACACAATATCAATTGATGAAATATATTTTTCCTCAGAGCATGATTCAGCCCTTTTTGAAAATTTGTTAAAATCATGATTATTGGCAGTTTTCAAAGGCTGAAAAAAATTTCCCGAGCAGATTTTAAAAATCTTTCTGGATCCATAGCATTTAAACATTGACCTTAAAAATATAAATATATTGGATGTGTGTAATTTGTTTACTTTTAAAAAAATTAGTTAAAATAAAGACTGTGGTGATTGATAGGAAGAAAAAAAGGATTTGGAACAAAATAATGAAATTTAACATCAAGTACATCAGAAAAAGGACGTTTTGGTATTTTTTGGTACAAACAGATAAAAAGGATTTCAATTGAATTGTAATATGTTGTTCAAAAAACTTTAAAAAAAAAACTTTTTAAATATCTGAATAAACAGAATGTTCATGTCTATATTGCAGATAAGTAAGATATGATGTGGTTTCAATAAAAAATGTTATAAAGTTCACCTCACTTTATTACCGTATCATCTGTTACAGTAATTATAATTGACAGATCAGCAACTCTCACATGTCTGCCTGTTCTTAAATAAACATGCAATTAAATAGATCAATTGAAGTTCTTATACACATGTTGTCATTCTGTAGTCTGACCATCAAACGATGTACTTGTTAATAAATTAGTTATAGAAACTGGATTGTATTATTACATAGCAAACATATCATTAAAGAAATACTTTTATTTAATAATAATAATGACCTGACAAAATATCAATCCATGAAACATATTATTTTCTTATAATATCATAACAAGAGTGCACACGCTGAAATGTCTCGCCTTCTTAAATAATCATTGATATTATGTTGATAGACCTTAATGTAAAGCTTCATTACAACTGTCACATAAACTCAACATTAACCAAGAAAACGAAATATTGATCAATGAACCATGAAAATGAGGTCAAGGTCAGATGAACCATGTCAGGCAAACATGTTCAGCTAACAATTCTTCAATACAACAAATATAGTTGACTTATTGCTGATAAATTAAGAAAAACAGATCAAAACACAAACACTTAACAATTAGCAATGGACCGTGAAAATGAGGTCAAGGTCAAATAAAACCTGCGTAACATACATATAGATCATAAAATATTTCCATACACCAAATATAGTTGACCTAAAGCATAAAGTATTAGAAAAATAGATCAAAACTCAAAAACTTAACTATAACCACTGAACCATGAAAATGAGGTCAAGGTCAGATGACACCTGCCAGTTGGACATGTACACCTTACAGTCCTTCCATACACCGAATATACTAGACCTATTGCTTAGAGAAAATATGCTCAAATCATGATTATGGGCAATTTGAAAGGCCAATATTATTTTTTTCCAACTAACAATTTAACAAGAGGCTCTCAAGAGCCTGAATCGCTCACCTTAATTTTTTTGGTTAAATCTCTCATCAATGATTATTTTGGCTTTTCAATATATTTAAATGTTCTTTGAATCGTCCTATTTTCTTCAAAAGCAAAAAAAAAAACATTTTCTCCTATGTTCTATTTTAGCCATAGGAGCTATGTTTCTTGACATACAAGGAAATAAAATATAAAATTTATACTAGATACTCTGAAACTCATTTAGCCTAAGTTTGGCTGAAATTGATACAGCAGTTTCAAAGGAGAAGATTTTTTAAAGTAAGTCAACATGATGAACAAATTGTGAAAAAAGTCTTTAAAGGGCAATAACTCCTTAAGGGGTCAATTGACAATTTTGGTCAAATTGACTTATTTGTAGATCTTACTTTGCTTAACATTTTTGCTATTAACAGTTTATCTGTATCTATAACAATATTCAAGATAATATCCAAAAACTGCAAAATTTCTTTAAAATCATCAATTCAGGGGTATTATACCTGAAAAACCAGTTACCCAATTCGGCTGAAAATTTCAGGGCTGATAGATCTTGACCTAATGAACATTTTTACCCCTGTCAGATTTGCTCTAAATGCTTTCGTTTTTGAGATATAAGCCAAAAACTGCATTTGACCCCTATGTTCTATTTTAAGTAACGGCAGCCATGTTTTTTTACGGATCAAAAATCGAAGCACACACTTTGTGCAGGATAATCTAAGGAACAATCATGCTAAGTTTCATCCAAATCCATTCAGTAGTTTCAGAGGAGATTTTTTAAAGTTAGCAAATATGATGAACAAATTGTGAAAAATTGTCATTAAAGGACAATAACCCCTTAAGGGGTCAATTGACAATTTTGGTCATATTAACTTATTTGTAGATCATACTTTGCTGATCATTTTTGCTGTTTACAGTTTATCTTTATCTATAATAATATTCAAGATAATGACCAAAAACTGCAAAATTTCCTTAAAATTACCAATTAAGTGGCAGCAACCCAACAATGGGTTGTTTGATTCATCTGAAAATTTCAGGGCTGATAGATCTTGACCTAATTAACATTTTTACCCCTTGTCAGATTTGCTCTAAATGCTTTCGTTTTTGAGATATAAGCCAAAAACTGCATTTGACCCCTATGTTCTATTTTAAGTAACGGCGGCCATGTTTTTTGACGGATCAAAAATCAAAGCACAAACTTTGTGCAGGATAATCTAAGGAACAATCATGCTAAGTTTCATCCAAATCCATTCAGTAGTTTTAGAGGAGAAGATGTTTGAAAAATTGTTAATGACGACAGACGACGACGACGACGGACGCCAAGTGATGAGAAAAGCTCACATTTCCTTTTAGGAAAGGTGAGCTAAAAAATGAGTTTAAATAGAATAAAGTGGTATTTGGCAGGTAGAAAATAAAAGATTTAGAACAAGATAATGAAATTCGACATCAGAAAAGGATGTTTTTGGTAATTTTCAGTATATCTATATATAAAGAGTTTCATCTATATGGTAATGTTGTTCCAAAACCTTTTTAAAGATGTGTTATAACTGCTGAGTCAGCACATTTTAGCCAGACTGAAATTACATTGTAGAAGTGCATGCAGAGAACATGGGTCAAAGTGACCTTATTGATATTAAACCGTGTACTACCCAAGACCAATCCACACTTCAAGTACAATACAATTGCATATTATATATATGTAGTGCCTGTGTTATAGACATATACAGAAACTTAACATGAGTAGTTCAACGAGAAAATATAGGTCAAACTGACATAAGAAGACATGAATTTTTTTGAATTATCCATGACTTATTTATATGTCTGAGAGGCAAGTACAAATGCTATACAGTCTGAAGTGTCTGAGAAGTGGACCTACATGCAAAAAATTAAGGCACTCAGGTGTAAGAATAGATAAGAATAAATCTATCTAGACTTTTCACTATGTGGTCAAAGCATAAAGAATCTACAAATAAATCACAAGCACTTATCATATTGAATAATTGAAAGAATATCCCTAGAGGCCAAGAGTTAATTGAATTAAAAACCTGAATAAGAGTTTTGCTAAGGTCTATATGATATTTAGATTACACAAGGTAAAGGTACATGTAGTTACAATATTTACTCAGCATGTAAAAAGTATATAGGTTATCTACATTTTGAAATTGGCACCAACATGGTCACATTTTCAACAACCTTATTTAAGGTCACAATGACCTATTCTACATGGATGCTGAGAGACTACAATAATGCATATATATATACCTGTATTCAATTTTACATGACCCTTGTACATTTACTTGCCGAAAGAATAATATGATAATACTTGAGGTCGCCCCCTATATAATCACAAGTTTTGACTATTTTGCCTCAAATGTCAAGTCTTTCTAATAAAAAATACAAAAATTGTTTAGATGGTTGAACTAAAAATATTTCAAAACTTGAAGAAGTCTGTTCATTCATTCAGGATTTCCTGTCTAATGGTATAGATTTCGGTTTCCCTCCTTGCTTCTAGATCATCCTCTAGGTGTTTGTTTTGTTTACACATTCTAGAAAAGAAGCGCGTGTTACTTGCTGTACAGACAATATCTCATCATAAGCAAACCTCCGTGTGTCATCAGAATTTTAACATGTAGCATATTCTCTGAAACATTGAAGGGACCTTCCTTTCTTCCGGTTTGTCAAATTTTCCAGTTTAGTAGTCTTTTTGGTTTTAGTTAAAGCACTGGACTTTCTTTCTGACTTGAGAGCCCAACCAAGTGTCAAGCTATTCTCTGACCCTTTCATGCATCTGTTTAGTTTCAGCAGACAAATTTAACACATCTCTCAGAAAGGAAGACTTATATGATAGTTTTTCATTATACTTTTTCTTTGTAATGTCAGAATTCAAACAAGAATTAAATTCAATTTCCATTTGCAACTAACTGGTGGTTCAGAAGCTCTTTTCAGTGGAAAACTCTTTTGTGCAGCCGTCATTTGAGCATTGTATTACTAAATTTTCTGAGTCTGATTTTCTTTTAGGCAACTGGTGAAATGTGATATCATCAAGTTCCTCGAATACTGTGATATATATCTGATGTTGATTGCTGGAATCTGATTATTCTTTATCAACAAGCCTGAAAAAAAGGAACATAAATGCACATTCATGTATCAGATAAGTTTGCATGAACACAAGAAATTGGCCAAAATAAATTAAAACTATTGGACCAATTAATCGTATTATAACATACTGGTAAATCAAGGCAAGACAAGTTATAAACGACCTGATCAGGTTGACCAGTATGGTCATTAACTCTAAATATGAAATATCGAAATTGCTCCTTTAGAAAAGAGGAATTGATGTAAATTACTGTAAATTCAGAAATTATTGCAAGGTTCTCATTATTGGGGAAAATATGATAGATTTGTAAACGCAATAATTAAAACTCACATTTTGAAATATTTTATTTGAATTAAACAGGATTTTTCTCAAAATCGTAAAAATTAAAATCGCATCTTAAAGTCAAAACTGACAAAATTTCAATAACAAATGCAAGCAATAATTTCTGAATTTACAGTAAATAATAATGTGAATAAATTTTGTTCAATTTTGTCAAAGGAAACTTGAGTTATCATACAACATAGGTCAGAGTAATAATACACATATATAAGAGCACACACTTTTAAAGTCAAAATAATCCTGATGCTGACAAACTGCCATATAAGCTCAGTATTAAAGTTGTTCGAGTTTGAGATGCAGCTGAGGCTGATTTTAACCTTATCCAAGTGTACTATTACACTTTATTGCTGACAGGCTGATATAGATTAACAAGTATGCAAGCTTACAACACCCTAGTATGTGTCTTCATGGCATAAAATGGATTGACATTAACTCTACAATATTCAACCAAAACATTAGTTACCATGGTTACTGAAGGGAATTAATAACATGCATTATATATCTTCTCCAATGCCATGAGCTTTCCATACACATAGGCCTCCTTCTTCAAAAGAGAAATTTGAGTAGGAACCAATACCAGGAGTTCCTTTGACATGTGCCTTTTCCACAACACTTACTTTGTACTTCACTGACTTCATCATTGTCTCTATACCCTAAAATTAAAATAAATATTGTGACATGTCTATTTTCATAAATATGTTAAAAATATGTGAAGGAACGTAATTAAACAGTTGCATCATGATCAATGAGGGATCAACTTCTTTTCTAAAAATAATTTCACTCTGTCAGAAATCAAAATAATCATGTATTTCTTTTTTTTTCTATGAGCATGAGTAATATATGTCTACTTATGTTTTCTGTGTGCTTCCTTTAGTAAATATTTCATGTTTATAAAAGAGCTTGTCTATTTTGTTTTTCTGTTTTTTTGTCACTTGTCTATTGATTTTCAGCAATTACATGAAAATGATACACTCTGGTAAGATGTCTTTATTATTGTTGTGAAAAAGTCTTCACTTAAAAATATCAGTCAAAGCAAACTTAGGAAAAACACATCATATAAATTGGCCAAAACTAATACCTTTTTCATTGAAGATGCATTTAGTACATCATTTCCCTGATTTATGGAAATTCGTATAGCTGATTTTAAAGTTGCTCCAGTCCTTGAAATGTTTGGCTAGAGTAATAGTAATAGTAATAGAAAAATATTAATGGGACGGACTGACGGACTGACGGAAGGACAGACAGAGGTAAAACAGTATTCCCCCCCTTTTTTAAAGCGGGGGTATAATATTTTTTTTTTACTATTACCAGTAATTGTTTTAGAGATTTTCATTTATCCTCAGACAATAAGTAGTAAGATTTATTTGTATGTTAAATATATATTTCATAACTAGTTATATATTGAGTAGTTCTATGTACATACCTTCAGTTTTATGTGTTGAACCCATTCATTCAATGAAGAGTCATCTGCATTTAAGAGGTCTGGCTCCATGACAGATAGTGCATCCTGTGTACTAGGTTGTCTGGAAATCTGTCATGTAGGTTCTGGACCACATTTTCCAGGTAGGGCTGGTATATGTCCCTTTTGAAGTTGTCAATGTTAGACGAATTCCTCAGTCTAACACCATACTCTGACAGATTGTCTAGACTATAGTTGGCAATGACTACATGTAGTGTCCAGGTTGCTCAATCAGTTTTGTGATGGTTATTTGTGTTGCTGACACAAGAGTTTCAATTAAGGTGAAGTCATTATATCTGTTTTCTGCAAAGATAAATATGAAAGAAATGGAATTCCACTACAACCATTGAATTTAACTTAATAGATTAATTAATATAAGCATAGAATGTGTTCGGTGTGAGCCAAGGCTCTGTGTTGAAGGCCGTACATTGACCTATAATGGTTTACTTTTTTTTTAAATTGTTATTTGGATGGAGAGTTGTCTCATTGGCACTCACACCACATCTTCCTTTATCTATAGGCATTAAAAAAATTGCAATTGTTAAACATAATTTCTATTAACCCACAAGTTATCTCCCTTTCACATTTTAGAAAGAGTTGCCTTTCTTGACCCATAATTGATGAATAGTTTTAAATATATGCATATAGTTAAGAGTAATAAAGCACAGACATGTTATTTTTCAGTTTGATAAACAATTTTATTTAGATAATGAATTAAAAAAAGAAGTAATTGTTAACTTACTAGGATTTTTTTTGACTATCTTACATGGGGTCTGACATCATATGGATTAATGCAACAAATTTAGTTGTCTTAACAAACATTGCAAGACCATGACCACTAGCTGTTGCATCTGAACTCTCACTGGCTTCAATCTCTAAACTAGCAATATTAGTGCAGGGAGGCATGTGACAACCATCTTGTATCAAGGACTTCCTTCATCTTTAATTGTGGTCAAACTAATATTGTCTGAAATATTGTCTGAATATAGAATAAAGGAATAATGTGTGGATTGTATGGTCAAACTAAGCTACTCAAATAACTATTAGTTAATAAAATATTGTAATATGTAATGACTTTCTGTTTACTATTAGTATTCATCTAATATATATATATATAATTAAGTAGAAATATAATTAAGTAAAAATGGGACTACCATAAAGATGTATTATAAGTGTTGTACATGTAGATAACACATTATTACCTCAACTTCCTTAAGTCCTGCAGACATTCTAACTCACTGCTGAGTGTTGATAAAATTTAAATATCTGTTGCAATAAGTCCTTGAACTTCATCAAATATGGAATATTGTCTGTAGCCTGAGCTGCAGCCAGTGCCAATCGATGGGAAATACAATGAACATTTACAAGCTCAGGATTACGTTAGTTTTAGTCTTGCAGCAACCTGTAGAAACAAAGACAACATTTGATAAAAAATTGAGAATGAAAATGGGGAATGTGTCAAAGAGACAACAACCCGACCAAATAAAAAAACAACAGCAGAAGGTCACCAACAGGTCTTCAATGTAGCGAGAAATTCCCGCACCCGGAGGCGTCCTTCAGCTGGCCCCTAAACAAATATATACTAGTTCAGTGATAATGAACGCCATACTAATTTCCAAATTGTACACAAGAAACTAAAATAAAAATAATACAAGACTAACAAAGGCCAGAGGCTCCTGACTTGGGAAAGGCTCAAAAATGCGGCGGGGTTAAACATGTTTGTGAGATCTCAACCCTCCCCCTATATCTCTAACCAATGTAGAAAAGTAAACGCATAACAATACGCACATTAACATTCAGTTCAAGAGAAGTCCGAGTCTGATGTCAGAAGATGTAACCAAAGAAAATAAACAAAATGACAATAATACATAAATAACAACAGACTACTAGCAGTTAACTGACATGCCAGCTCCAGACTTCAATTAAACTGACTGAAAGATTATGATTTCATCATATGAACATCAGGCACAATCCTCCCCGTTAGGGGTTTAGTATCATACCATCATAACATATATGAGAAGAACATAACCCGTGTCATGCCAACAACTGTTTTTAGAATAAATGTGTTTAGTTCCGACGCAAAGACCTTATCAGTGACTCAATATTAAAACCAAAATATGCAAGTCAACTTTGGATGATACACGATTACAGAAGAAACACCATTTTACTTGTTTACTAAAATATCTTTTTACTAACAGGTATACTGTATACTGTTTAAAGTATTTTAACATAGTCATAGTCCTTTATTTATCTATAAGAGTCAATGATGCTTTCTTATTATAAATATAAATTAATATCTGATAAAAATGTTTTATATCTCTGCTTAACCCAGATTTTCTTCCCACCATAACAGAGGCACCATAAGATCCAAGACCTATCAAATGCTCTGTTGGCAGATGAAGATAATTAGAGATGTGTCCAAAGCAGTCATTTTTGTCTCTGCTTTCCCATCTGGCACCTGTCTAACCAAGAAATGAAGTTTTTACCTTACACAAAAATAATAAAACTCAATTACATCAACTATCACAAATATTTTATCTAATGCAATTTATTTTAGAATGTTTATTTATAAATACAACCTCTTTATGTCTGAATTAGATTGATTAATATTACCTAAAGTAGTATAACAAATAAGTATATTATAAGAAAATTACTGACATGGTTATTTTCTGTTATATATCTGGCTAGGATTGTCATTTGCTTGATCCAGTGGTTTCATAAATCAGGATACTGTAATATAAGGTGATATACATATGTCCTGCAGTAATGGGGCTGCAATCTGTTCTGCAATACACCTTATCACTATTTAGTCCATTCTGGGAAAAAACAGTAATTTATATAACTTCCTGTTTGGGTCACCAGCTGAAAAATGGAGGTCATCAGTAGTGAGCTGAGGGAGAAAAAACTTTAGAAAGTGATCATCAAGAAACTTTGATATAGTATGATCCACTTTTTTCGAAATTAAAATTGAAGTAAAAAAATATTTTGTTTGAATTATTTACGGTAGTTTAAACAGGTCTCATTAAAAAAGTATCATGCATGGTGAATTGTTTAAACAAACAAAAAGTTTGTTTCCAGTTTTCAGAGAGAAAAATCAGTTTTTGACCCTGAGAAAAAAATTGTTTGTTTCAGCCTCAGCTGCCACTAATTGTAATGCTAAAATTGAAAGAAAAAAATTGTTTCGTCGAAGATGGAAAAAAAGTTTGTCTGGAAAAATATCCATAGCCCCCTACAGAAAATCAAATAGTTGCTGACTAAATGCCCCAATCAAGCCAGAGAAGCCTGAGTATTTGGTAGTGTGTGGTATCTCCTCTCAGGCCAATGAATACATACTTCTAAATGCTCCAATCAAGGCAGTCTTCTCCAGAGATACCCGAGCTGCTACAGCTTGCACTAGTCCTTGACCATTCCCAGACAGAATACATTGTGCTTCCAACTGTTCTGCTTCCTTGAGGGCATCAGATTTGGCATGCTTACTAATACTTTCAAGGGTGACAGTAATACAAGGCTTACATGTCCATATGAGGCTGCCATTCATTGGTATCTTATTGAAGGTGATACAGATATTGTACAACAGACCTGGAAATTATATTTTAAAATTTAATTAAATAGATCAATTTATATTATATTTATAGAAAATAATAGATCTAGTTGGTCAAAAATCTTTAAAACAGTTGTTCAAAATAATTATAGTAAATATTTTGTACCTTGCAGTGATGTTGCTGCATGCATGCTTGCAATGGAAATTTTATAGAATAAATAAAGTAATTTGTATATTTATATATACGTGGGCTGTCCGTAAAGTTCGTGGACAAGCTACAGTCTGCTTAAAAATAGCATTTCAGGGGAATTCATTATGCATATTTGTAATCCTGTACTATATCCTAGTTCCGTTATATCAATATTTGTCCAATTTTAAATGCGAAATAATAACACTTACTTCATATAAATATTAGTAATAGGGATCCAGAGCACGGCGAAAATATCACATTACATACAGGCTTGCATTTTCATATTTTTGTAATTTTTAGTTTCAAAATCCGCCAAAAATGCATGACACTTGCATTGTGACGTCTGCAATAGTCTTATCATTACACTTAAAAATTGAATGGTCAAAATTTTGAAATGGCAGCGAAATTTCGATTTGAAGTATTGAATCCAAAATCGGCATCACTGAAAGAATGGACGTTTACGGAAAAGGTGGAGCAACGGGCAGTTATCAACTTTTGTGTAGACATTGGAAAAAACCAACAGAAACACAAAAAATCTCAAAAGTCTGAGAAATATAGCAAGACAATGCACCGACCAACACTTCTTTAAAAACTAGTCTAGACATTGATTTACTTGGATTCAAATGTCTAAAACATTATAGCCCTGACTTAGCGCCAATGGATTTTGCGGTATTCCTGCATACCAACTCTTTTTTCTCCATGGACAAACGTTTGACGATTTATCTGAACTGAGATGGGAGGTAATAAACATAATCTTAAAAATAAAAAAAGGACAGTTTGAGAAAATATTTGATGACTGGGTAAAAAGATGTAAAAATGTGTTGCTTTGAAAGGAGACTAGGTTGAGAAAAGTTTAAATGCTGTTGTCGTCAAACGTCAGAACGTTGGAAATATTTGTTTTGGTGCTCCGGGTGAGAGTTGCTTATGATCTTTGAAGTGATGAAAATACGATTATTCTAGCAGGTTCTGAAATAAAATTTTGTACACTTAATCAGTAAATCATGAAATGTGTTACATACTTGTTTTATTCTTTTCAGACGGGTAAATAATATTTTATTGAGATTGTCCTCAAACTTTACGGACAACCCTCGTATATATATTATATAAACGTGTCTAAATTGAAAACTACGTTCAAACCTATGATTGCGTTGGATAAAAACCGCAATTTTTATACGTGTGCAAGTAAATCAAATTTCGTTGTAGAAGGGTCTAAAAACAGCACAAACAACATTTTCCAAAAGACCAAAAAAGTGAAAAAGTATATTTAAACAAAACGCATTTGACTAACAGGTTGGACAACTGAGGTTCTTTAACCCTGCTGACTGCCATTGGTGATTGCCAAATAAAATTGATAACAAGATGTAACCAAATGGATCTTAATATAAATTTAATACTAAACAGAAAGAAAAAAAATTTGTGGCCACGATGTTATGCCACAAACATAAGGTGTCAATATTTTTTTTAGTACACCAGAATCGGATTTCGACAATAAATGTATGCAACTCGTCTAAACATATATATATATATTTATGGTCCGCTAAAGTCAAAATAACAACTAACATATTATGATGATGCAGGCCACAGATGTGACAGTTTATGTTTCAAAATCAATCATATCAAAAGATACATGTATAAAATTTGCATAAACTTTTATTACAATATGAACTAATGAGAAAATTCTGAAATAAATGAAAAGACAAATGTTATCACTTATTGAAATTGATTTTTTTTAAAGTCAATTAATTTAGAGTTATCTCCCCTTGACTATAACTTTTTTTAATAATAGCGAAACATTTCAACTTTTACGAGCAGATACCGCTCTTTGAATCAACCTTTAACGAACCTCTTTTCATGGTGGAAGAATGGGAAAGGGGGAGGATTAAAATATTTTATGAATACCTCTTTTCAAGGTGGAAGAATGGGAAAGGGGGAGGATATTTTATGAAATTGAATGTCACCAAATTTCTGTACTTGTTTTTCCTTCAGCAGCTATTTGGAAAAGAGGCTGTATATAAAAACATGTGCTTAAAGCTAAGCACCCCCTTTCAATTAGAAAATTCCAAAGAGTTTCAAGTCAGATAATCACATATATTATATATGTACCAAACTCTTTTTTTACATATTTCTAAAATTTACAAAACATGATAACACAAGACTGAATACAATTAAAATATAGTCTTTTAATGCATCATAAAGTCACCTATGCTGCACATAAGTGTATATATATCTTGGTCTGAGGTTGTCAATTGCCTACAACTTTTGGAATAGAGAAACTAAATAAAACAAGAATGTGTCCAAAGTACACGGATGTCCCACTGGCACTATCATTTTCCATGTTTCATGGACCGTGAAATTGAGGTTAAAAGTCTAATTTGGCTTTAAGATTAGAAATATCATATCATAAGCATCAAGTGTACTAAGTTTAAAGTTCATTTGACTTCAGCTTCATCAAAAACTACCTTGACCAAAAACTTTAACCTGAAAATCCCACTTTCATTTTATATGTTCGGTTGACCGTGAAATTGGAGTCAAAAGTCTAATTTGGTTTTAAAATTAGAAATATCATATCATAAGCAACAATTGTACTAAGTTTCAAGTTGATTGGACTTCATCTTCATCAAAAACTACCTTGACCAAAAACTTTAACCTGCCGACGAACGAACGAACGAACGAACATACGGAGCCACAGACCAGAAAACATAATGCCCCTCTACTATCGTAGGTGGGGCATAAAAATCTTACCAAATCCATCATTAACATTTTTTAACCGAGGGAATTTTATCAGCCATTTCTTGTCAACTCCTGTTTTTCTTTTCTTTTGATCTTTTGTGATTATCGTATTTTCTGAGTTCAGGGATACAATGGTCAGTGTACTGGTAGAGTTACTTGTTTCTGTTTGTACATCTTGACTTTCAATGCATTCTGGAGACGGTTGAATTTCAACTTCAGGGCTTTGCTCAAGGTGAAGATTTTCATGATCTGTCGGACTACTATTTGACGAAGAGTAGACTTCTCTAACCAACTTGTCAGAAAAGTTGGGCTAGTAATACAACGTTTCTTTGATGGTTACTTGGACATGGTTGTTAATATGATACATGTTCTTTGAAATTTGCAGATAGAATGGTTTCATCATCAACAGCAAGTTGTTATATACAACTTTGAGTGTCATCATTACTTTACCAAGATTACAGGAAATAATTTTAAAAAAGTATAATTGTGTTTTATGCATAAAAAAATAAACGAAAAACAAATATGTAACACATAAACAAACAACAACCATTGAATTATAGGCACAAACATACATTATGTGGCGGGGTTAAACATGTTAGCGGGATCATAACCCTTCCCCTAACCAATTCAAACAAAGACAGCCTTGTGTTTTCATAGTGCTTAGTAAATAAATTCTTTTTTGATGTAACACCGTGTTTTGATTGACTGAACACTAACATTTTTAGTATATCATCAATGTTTTTTTTTTAAATTTTCTTTATTTTGATGTTTTAAATGAACTAGAAAAATGAGTCGTCCTGTCAACAAGTCAATAACTCAGCAATGAACCATTGCACAACAGTTGATCAGCACCTCATAAGGAACATGCATGCCATGTTTGGTTTCATTACATTCACCGGTTCTCTAATAGAAGACATTGTTATGTATTTCCCATAGATCCTATGTATAAATATGTTAGGTTATCTCCCCTCACTGATAATAGGGTAAAATATCTATCCATGAAATATGAAGCAAAGATTGAAAAAGGATATATATAAACCTTCTGAATTATAAATGTATCTGATTTACTCAAAAAAAATAAAAGAAAAAAATATCTTATATTGAAATGAATGATTGATATATAAAGATTAAGGGTCTTTCACATTAGATAACAGAAATAAATGTAAGGTGTAAGTTGATGACTAATATCTCACCTTGAAAAAGTTCGAATTATTACCCATCAAGTATTAAACCCTATTACTATGGAAAAGAATATAGCAGGTTACGCTGTTATTGAATGACAAAAAAATGTACATTTGGTATTAGTAAACGAACAGAAATCCTATGTTCCACATGTTGTACTTATATTTTATCTATCAAAGGGCAATAACTAAAAAAAAAGTTGTTAGTTTTTTAAAACTTTTATAAATATCTTTAAGACTAAAAAGCAAATACAATGCAAATTCTAATATAATTAATATTTCTAAGGGGCATAACTCAAAAATATTTAATTGACACTGATTTTCTAAGACATTGCAAAAAGTAAACCTTTGATATAAATTTCATAAAAATCTGTCCAAAATTGTACATGTTTGAGCAATAACAAGACTGAACAGAAAAAAACACTGCTTATAGTCTAATAAATATGTTATGGATGATTTATATACTGGAAAATCAAACTCTTAAAAAAAAAAAAAGCGGCGTAACAATGAAATTTCCATATAATAATTTTTCCAGAGGGCAAATATTTAAAACGAAATAGTTGATCAGCATTGATTTATGAACTTGTCCTAGACATTCCTGCTACAAACCTATGATGTAAGTTTTATAAATATCTGGCATGAACTGTGCATGTGACTGTGAGCAATAGCCAGACTGAACAGAAAAACAGAAACGACAAATAGTATTTCTATGTCCCATTCAACATGTTATGTGTTATGCAAAAATATGTTATGGATGATAAATGAACTGCAAAAACAAACTCTAACATATTTTACATGCCAAGTATATCTCAAATTGGACTTACGTTGCAACTTGAATATTTCATATCAAATGGCGGAGTAAAAAATTTACATTGTGTTTTCGAAATCCTGGGTTTCCTGTTATGAACCTCTAAACAAATGACCATGATAATGAAGAACACCTGAACTTGATGACAACTTTACACTGTACGATAATGTTTGATTGTGATGAAATTTTGGATGATCATATTCTAGCCTGCAAATTGGCCACACCAACGTTGGAAATTAACAATCATGTAAGTAAAACAAAACTCTCGTGAACAATCCAAGCAACAGGAGTAATATGAATTTTTAACAAAGTGAATGTGAAATTGAAAAGTTGGAGACTGATGCTTCCAAGGTCTATTAAACATACAAGGATATGTAAAACACAGTAGAAATATTACCCATAGGCTCCCTGCATCTGAAAGAAAAACAAAGTGCATGGATTAGGATATAGTTTAAAAGAGGGGGTAGGGGCCTATTTAAAGAAAAATATACTCATCTTTTAATTTTCTTCTTCTGTAATCTTCTATCCTCCCATAGGCTCCCTGCATCTGAAAGAAAAACAAAGTGCATGGATTAGTATATAGTTTAAAAGAGGGGGTAGGGGCCTATTTAAAGAAAAATATACTCATCTTTTAATTTTCTTCTTCTGTAATCTTCTATCCTCCCATAGCTCCCTGCATCTGAAAGAAAAACAAAGTGCATGGATAAGTATATAGTTTAACAGAGGGGGTAGGGGCCTATTTAAAGAAAATATACTCAACTTTCAATTTTCTTCTTCTGTAATATTCTATCCTTCCATAGCTCCCTGCATCTGAAAGAAAAACAAAGTGCATGGATTAGTATATAGTTTAAAAGAGGGGGTAGGGGCCTATTTAAAGAAAAATATACTCATCTTTTAATTTTCTTCTTCTGTAATCTTCTATCCTCCCATAGGCTCCCTGCATCTGAAAGAAAAACAAAGTGCATGGATTAGTATATAGTTTAAAAGAGGGGGTAGGGCCTATTTAAAGAAAAATATACTCAACTTTCAATTTTCTTCTTTTGTAATCTTCTATCCTCCCATAGCTCCCTGCATCTGAAAGAAAAACAAAGTGCATGGATTAGTATATAGTTTAAAAGAGGGGGTAGGGGCCTATTTAAAGAAAATATACTCAACTTTCAATTTTCTTCTTCTGTAATCTTCTATCCTTCCATAGCTCCCTGCATCTGAAAGAAAAACAAAGTGCATGGATTAGTATATAGTTTAAAAGAGGGGGTAGGGGCCTATTTAAAGAAAAATATACTCAACTTTCAATTTTCTTCTTCTGTAATCTTCTATCCTCCCATAGCTCCCTGCATCTGAAAGAAAAAAAAAGTGCATGGATTAGTATATAGTTTAAAAGAGGGGGTAGGGGCCTATTTAAAGAAAATATACTCAACTTTCAATTTTCTTCTTCTGTAATATTCTATCCTTCCATAGCTCCCTGCATCTGAAAGAAAAACAAAGTGCATGGATTAGTATATAGTTTAAAAGAGGGGGTAGGGGCCTATTTAAAGAAAAATATACTCATCTTTTAATTTTCTTCTTCTGTAATCTTCTATCCTCCCATAGGCTCCCTGCATCTGAAAGAAAAACAAAGTGCATGGATTAGTATATAGTTTAAAAGAGGGGGTAGGGGCCTATTTAAAGAAAAATATACTCAACTTTCAATTTTCTTCTTCTGTAATCTTCTATCCTCCCATAGCTCCCTGCATCTGAAAGAAAAACAAAGTGCATGGATTAGTATATAGTTTAAAAGAGGGGGTAGGGCCTATTTAAAGAAAATATACTCAACTTTCAATTTTCTTCTTCTGTAATCTTCTATCCTTCCATAGCTCCCTGCATCTGAAAGAAAAACAAAGTGCATGGATTAGTATATAGTTTAAAAGAGGGGGTAGGGGCCTATTTAAAGAAAAATATACTCATCTTTTAATTTTCTTCTTCTGTAATCTTCTATCCTCCCATAGCTCCCTGCATCTGAAAGAAAAACAAAAGTGCATGGATTAGTATATAGTTTAAAAGAGGGGGTAGGGGCCTATTTAAAGAAAAATATACTCATCTTTAATTTTCTTCTTCTGTAATCTTCTATCCTCCCATAGCACCCTGCATCTGAAAGAAAAACAAAGTGCATGGATTAGTATATAGTTTAACAGAGGGGGTAAGGGCCTATTTAAAAAAAAATATACTCATCTTTTAGTTTTCTTCTTCTGTAATCTTCTATCCTCCCATAGCTCCCTGCATCTGAAAGAAAAACAAAGTGCATGGATTAGTAATATAGTTTAAAAGAGTAGTAGGGGTCTATTTAAAGAAAAATATACTCATCTTTGAATTTTCTTCTTCTGTAATCTTCTATCCTCCCATAGCTCCTTGCATCTGAAAGAAAAACAAAGTGCATGGATTAGTTTATAGTTTAAAAGGGGGTAGGGGCCTATTTAAAGAAAAATATACTCATCTTTTAATTTTCTTCTTCTGTAATCTTCTATCCTCCATAGGCTCCCTGCATCTGAAAGAAAAACAAAGTGCATGGATTAGTATATAGTTTAAAAGAGGGGGTAGGGGCCTATATTAAAAAAAATATACT
This sequence comes from Mytilus edulis, assembly GCA_019925275.1. Lineage (NCBI taxonomy): Eukaryota > Metazoa > Mollusca > Bivalvia > Mytilida > Mytilidae > Mytilus > Mytilus edulis. Next base: position 61,358,831 of record CM034355.1, read on the forward strand.
CATCTTTTAATTTTCTTCTTCTGTAATCTTCCATCCTCCCATAGCTCCCTGCTTCTGAAAGAAAAACAAAGTGCATGGATTAGTATATAGTTTAAAAGAGGGGGTAGGGGCCTATTTAAAGAAAAATATACTCAACTTTTATTTTCTTCTGTAATCTTCTATCCTCCCATAGGCTCCCTGCATCTGAAAGAAAAACAAAGTGCATGGATTAGTATATAGTTTAAAAGAGGGGGTAGGGGCCTATTTAAAAAAAATATACTCATCTTTTAATTTTCTTATTCTGTAATCTTCTATCCTCCCATAGCTCCCTGCATCTGAAAGAAAAACAAAGTGCATATATTAGTATATAGTTTAAAAGAGGGGTAGGGGCCTATTTAAAGAAAAATATACTCAACTTTCAGTTTTCTTCTTCTGTAATCTTCTATCCTCCCATAGGCTCTCCTGCATCTGAAAGAAAAACAAAGTGCATGGATTAGTAAATAGTTTAAAAGAGGGGGTAGGGGCCTATTTAAAAAAAATATACTCATCTTTTAATTTTCTTCTTCTGTAATCTTCTATCCTCCCATAGCTCCCTGCATCTGAAAGAAAAACAAAGTGCATATATTAGTATATAGTTTAAAAGAGGGGTAGGGGCCTATTTAAAGAAAAATATACTCAACTTTCAGTTTTCTTCTTCTGTAATCTTCTATCCTCCCATAGGCTCCATGCATCTGAAAGAAAAACAAAGTGCATGGATTAGTATGTAGTTTAAAAGAGGGGTAGGGGCCTATTTAAAGAAAAATATACTCATCTTTGAATTTTCTTCTTCTGTAATCTTCTATCCTCCCATAGCTCCCTGCATCTGAAAGAAAAACAAAGTGCATGGATTAGTATATAGTTTATAAGAGGGGGTAGGGGCCTATTTAAAAAAAAATATACTCATCTTTTAATTTTCTTCTTCTGTAATCTTCTATCCTCCCATAGCTCCCTGCATCTAAAAGAAAAACAAAGTGCATGGATTAGTATATAGTTTAAAAGAGGGGGTAGGGGCCTATTTAAAGAAAAATATACTCAACTTTTATTTTCTTCTGTAATCTTCTATCCTCCCATAGGCTCCCTGCATCTGAAAGAAAAACAAAGTGCATGGATTAGTATATAGTTTAAAAGAGGGGGTAGGGGCCTATTTAAAGAAAATATACTCATCTTTTAATTTTCTTCTTCTGTAATCTTCTATCCTCCCATAGCTCCTGCATCTGAAAGAAAAACAAAGTGCATGGATTAGTATATAGTTTAAAAGAGGGGTAGGGGCCTATTTAAAGAAAAATATACTCAACTTTCAATTTTCTTCTTCTGTAATCTTCTATCCTCCCATAGGCTCCCTGCATCTGAAAGAAAAACAAAGTGCATGGATTAGTATGTAGTTTAAAAGAGGAGGTAGGGGCCTATTTAATGAAAAATATACTCAACTTTTAATTTTCTTCATCTGTAATCTTCTATCCTCCCATAGCTCCCTGCATCTGAAAGAAAAACAAAGTGCATATATTAGTATATAGTTTAAAAGAGGGGGTAGGGGCCTATTTAAAGAAAAATATACTCAACTTCCAATTTTCTTCTTCTGTAATCTTCTTTCCTCCAATAGGCTCCCTGCATCTGAAAGAAAAATAAAGTGCATGCATTAGTATAAAGTTTAAAAGAGGGGGTAGGGGCCTATTTAAAGAAAAGCATACTCAACTTTCAATGTGCTTCTTCTGTTATCTTCTATCCTCCCATAGGCTCCCTGCGTCTGAAACAAATATGTTGTCAATCAAGAAATCAACCATCTTGATAATATCAGTTTCAGAGAATTTTTTGTTTGAATCAGAGTGATTCTTTACAAAGTTATTTCTTTTTTATAAAGCAAAGTAATACCAACTCTTTCAATTTGTCTTTTAGTTTGGAATGTGGAATACTTGTGTAAAGAGTAGAAAAGCCAAATGTTTTAACACTGTTACAAGATGAAAGAGCGTTAGATTGTATGTACGCTAAAAGATCTTTGGAATTTTAGAGTATCCACATCTGATTCACGCCAAATCTAGATTAGGCAGTTTCACAATAACTTTGAAGCCCATCTTTGATTGCTGATAAAATAGATGTTTAAAATAATTTAGAAAGAGGTTTCGTGGAGCACTTGGAAGACCCAGCAATATACGGTTGTTTTAATACTGTTACAAGATGAAAGAGAGTTAGATTGTATGTACTCTAAAAGATCTTTGGAATTTTTAAGTATCCACATCTGATTCACGCCAAATCTAGAATAGGCAGTTTCACAATAACTTTGAAGCCCATCTTTGATTGCTGATAAAATAGATATTTAAAAGAATTTAGAAAGAGGTTTCGTGGAGCACTTGGAAGACCCAGCAATATACCATTGTTTGTAAGGACACTTATGTATCCAATACAGTGATTCGAAGATCCAGTTCTTCATCTTTGGTTGAAATTCCAAAGGAACATATAAGAACAGACCTATGATTATCCAGGATTTCCTCTTTGGTAAGTGTTGTGAGGGTATATGTTGAGTTTCCAAGTGAATTGTCAATACCGAATTCGTTTATCAAGCAGTTAATGTAATGACTTTTCCACATAAAAACGATTTTATTTGGGGCTTTATCTGCGGGGACAACAACATATTTGTCATGGAGGTCGGATAGGTCTTTTGCAACATTTGGGTCTTTAAAGATTGACGTAGCATGGGCATTGATAGACCCATTCAGTTTCTTAATTCTGATTTGTATCACACGACCTCACTGCCTTAATCCATTCGGAAAGCGTGTCTACGTCTTCCTTCTAGCGCTTAGCCCATTTGCCTGGCATAATCCTCGACTGAATCCATCAAAATTTTAAAGTTGTATTTCCAATTGATAGAATTAGGCTCACGATATTTCGGATCTTTCAATAACACATTTCGTAGAGAAGTGTTATTAACAATGTTAAGGTCACCGGTAATAACGTGGACAGCAGGATTATGTGTGAATAGGGAACTAGCAAAAGTGCAATCAAGAGGTTTAGACTTGAAGTCGTCAATAGCAAGATCCTGCAAAACGCGTTTAAAATTGAAAATTTCAGTTGCAATAGGTTTAGTATAGGTATAAGAAATTATTGGTACAGACTGGTCTTTGAAATAAGGAGGTATTTTCGATTGAACTAATTTATGATGAAGGATATTTGCCTAGGTTGACGCCATCGAGACCTTTGTTGGCAAAGGAAAGATTTAGAAAAGATGTTTTCTCTTTTTCATCTTTTCCAATGCGAACTGGCTTGAAAAGTCTGCAATATCCGAAATTAATCTTGAAGTTTGTATTGGTTTGAATGAGGGTTTGTAACAGTGGATTCCAAACATAAATTGAACAGAGAATGAAGTTTTGAAAGAGGTAATGAATAAAGTTTCGTGTGAATGTGATGAATACCTAACGGCTTTTGTATGAATGGCAGCAAGTCATTAATAGAGACATCATGCAGAGAAGGTGATGTATAATGACGATGACCATGACTGCGTCTACGTCCAGGAGTTGAGTTGAAAATATTCATCACATTCACCGAGTTACACGAAGGACTAGATAGAATACCTATACCATCAATTTTGTCATTGCAGCCATAAGGTGTTGAAGTTCCCAATTGTCTAATCCAGTAGTTTTCTTTTTGTCTACAGAGAATCGTTGAAAGATTAGGTTTGTTAGAGCTATGATATATCTTTTCGATAATGCGAACTGTCATAGAAACAATAGAATGATCAGGCTGATTGAAATGCTGGTATAGAATGTCATTAGCATTCAAGTTGATTCTGTCTGAATTTGGATTGTGATAAAATTTTTGACATAATATAGGTTTTTGTCACAAAATAAATGTGGTAAAAAAATGTAACAAATCTATTGCACAATACTGTGCAATTGAAGATTTCTTCTTGAAACTTTTCAAAATTTGAAATTTGAAAAATTTTGAAAAAAAGGAAGCCCTTCAAAAAATGATAAACAAAAAATCCCCCCCCCTAACTTTTTGAAACCACCTTGGAGCAATAACCCTTTAACTCAATCCCATGCTTTCCATTGCAGTATTGAACCTTCTAGTACAATTTCAGAGAAATCCATACACTTAAACAGAAGTTATTGTCATGATTGTTTGGAAACTAGAAACATGCTACTTTTTGGTCCTTTTTTGGCCCCTAATTCCTACATATTTTGGGCAATTAACCCAAAACTTAATCCCAGCCTCCCCTTTGTTATATGGTACATTGTGATACAAATTCAGAGAGATCCATACAATTATACACATAAGTTATTGTCTTGAAACTATAAAACTGCTTGTTTTGACCCCTTTTTGGCCCTTAATTCCTAAACTTTGGCCCCATAACCCCTTAAATGAATCCAAACCTTCTACTTGTGGTTTCAAACATTGTGGTATGATTTCAGAGCAATTGAAATACTTCTACGCAAGTTATTATCCTGAAACTAGAAAAATGCTTGTTTTGGGCCCCTAATTTTTAATAGATTAGGTCCATCATCCCCTAAACCAATCCCAACCTTCTTTTTGTGGTATTGAACCTTCTGAATAAATTTCATGAATATCCATTCACTTAAACTAAAGTTATTATCCTAAAACAAATGTGTCTTCGGAGGCAGACTACGCAGACGACACAGACGACGACTTCAAACCATTATATGATCCCAAAAATTTTTGGGGGGATATATAAAAAAGAAATATCCATACATTATAAAAATACAATTGAAGATTTCTTACTATTGCGCAATACTGTGCAATTGAAAATTTCTTGCTATTGCACAATACTAAAGTTATAGTGCGAAAACCATGAAAATGCTTTTTTTGGCCCTTTTGGCCCCGAATTCCTAAAATGTTGGGACCAACACTCCCAAAACCAACCTTCCTTTTGTGGTCATAAACCTTGTGTTAAAATTTCATATGTTTCTATTGACTTTTACTTAAGTTAGAGTGCAAAAACTAAAAGTATTCGGTCGCCACAGATGATGACGCAAACGTGATACCAACATACGACTAAAAAAAATTCAATTTTTGCGGTTGTATAAAAATCTAAGTACATTTTAAGATTCAACATATCAAAGAAACCCAAGGATTCAATTTTTGTCAAAATCAAACTAAGTTTAATTTTGGACCCTTTGGACCTTAATGTAGACCAATTTGAAAACCAGACCAACGAGTGAAACTGCGAGCTACTGATCACTGATGATACCCCCGCCGCAAGTGGATAATATAAATAGTGTAAAAATATGCAAGTGTTCGGTAAACAGGAAGTTGTCTGGTGATGAATCTGAAAACGCATCACACGGTATAGCTGACTTATATAAATCCTGAAACCAAATTTCAGAAATCCTTGTATTGTAGTTCCTGAGAAAAGTGTGACGAAAATTTTCAACTTGGCTATCATGTGTAAAATCATACAAGTGTTCGGTAAACAGGAAGTTGTCAAGAGATCAATCTGAAAACGCATCACACGTTATAGCTGACTTAGATAAACCCTGAAACCAAATTTCAGAAATCCTTGTATTGTAGTTCCTGAGAAAAATGCGACGAAAAAATAAATAGTGTAAAAATATGCAAGTGTTTGGTAAACAGGAAGTTGTCGAGTGATGAATCTGAAAACGCATCACACGGTATAGCTGACTTATATAAATCCTGAAACCAAATTTCAGAAATCCTTGTATCGTAGTTCCTGAGAAAGGTGTGAAGAAAATTTTCAATTTGGCTATCATGTGTAAAATCATACAAGTGTTCGGTAAACAGGAAGTTTTCAAGTGATCAATCTGAAAGCGCATCACACGGTATAGCTGACTTAGATAAACCCTGAAACCAAATTTCCGAAATCCTTGTATTGTAGTTCCTGAGAAAAATGCGACAAAAAATATTCATGGTACGGACTGATGGACGGACGGACGGACGGACGGTACGACTGACGGACGGACGGACGGACGGACTGATGGACAGACAGAGGTAAAACAGTATACCCCCCCTTTTTTAAAGCGGGGGTATAATAAAAATTATGAATCTACATACCAGACTTGGGGTCAATTACATTGGAATGTAATTAATTGAATTACACATTACTTTGCAAAAATGATCAATTACACTAATAACACATTACACAGTTTTTGAAATGTAATTAATTAAATTACAATTACTTTACTAAAGTAATCAATTAAATTACACATTACATTTCATCATAATTTTTAACAATATTATACATGTATCTATAATGCATGTGTAAAATATTCATGCAAGCATAGTTTAAGCGGTGCATTTGATAATCATTACTTATTGTAATGTTTTGTCATTTAGTTTGAATCTCTCTGGTTTGAACACTTTGATAGCCATTCTAAATAGTCTTTCGACAGGAAGGTACGTGGCAGATATTGATTGATCAGAACATGGAAGTTTCATGATCAGAAGATAGTCATATTGATTGGAGAGGGAATTTGTTCCTACATCAAGGGGTATTTTGACATCTCAAGTGAAGTCATTTAAATTAAACATAATTCAAGAAAGAAATTATAAATAAATTAAAAATATTTATTTTTTACTTAAAAATATTAATAAAATATTTTGCTAATTAGATGAAACGGGCGTATGACATTTGCGCTGATTTTGGAAATTTTCATTCTTTCATTTGCGCCGATTTCATTTTTTCATTTGCTTGCACCGATTTTTTTTTTTCCTAATTGGATTTACAGGTAAGTTTATACAGCTAAGTTCATACTTTTACATTGGCTGAGCACAGAGTATAAAAACAAATCAAGTGACGTTGCAATTGGTAAATGGCTATTCCAATGTTTCAGGTTACCATTCCTTTCCCTAAATGAAATCGATGACTGATTCACGTTTGACATTGTCTGACGCTCCGCTCCTTCTGATGACAAATGTCATACATTCTTAGACAACCTACAAGTACATATTCCATAACGGTCAACCAATTCGTGATGGCGTCCATAAAATTAACGAAGGGATGATTTCAACTTCACCATGTGGAACTCTTGGTTTAATAGCGCCCTTGTGAGAAAATGCGAACTCTAGTTTAGTATAAACAAAGTGCTTTTATCTTAGGTTTTTACTTCTTGATTTTAAGCAGGAGACAACAGTTATATACATATGTAATGATTGACAATTCATAACATATGTACAACTGGCTAACGGAAGAGGTCTTTAATGATAAATGAAAAGAACATTACTGGGAATGGAGAGTTGTCTCATTTGCACTCATACCACATCTTCTTATATCATTTCACCTGTAATTTACCTGTAAAAAAATCAGCGCAAATGAAAAAAAAATCGGCGCAAATGAAAGAAAAAATCGGCGCAAATGAAATGCAGATCGGCGCAAATGCAAAACGCCGGATGAAACACATGTAGAGTGTCATTGCCCCTAGACATTTTAATCTGATTAGTTGCTGTTTGTTTTCACAGCTGTTAATTTTTATTTTTATAATCCTTTTGTGTATACTAATTAGACAAAGCGATTGTGTGCAGTGATTTTTAATTCTAAATGAACTATCTAGATAAGATTTTTCAAAGGACACATTTTTTGTTTTTATTTTACAAGGTGATTAATTACTTATCAATCTATTTAGTTAAAAGATCTTTCTTTAAAAACTCAACAACACAAATATTTTATCCTCAATTTTTTTTTTAATTATAAGACTATTCAAAATAATTCTGTCATGTATCAGAGACATGTATACTGTATTTATATGTCTCTGCATGTATGTAGGTTAAATAAATAATATAAAGACTTCAGAATGATTTACAGACTTCATATATTAAAAAAGTATGTGATATCAATTTTTGAAAAATAAATATAATTTTACAATTAATATTAATAAACACAATCCTTATCTTAAACACCATAAAAGGACATGTAATTGAAATGTAATTCAAAAGTAATTGAGCATTACATGCTTTTTTCAATGTAATTAATTAAATTACCATTACCAGTAATTAAAAAAATGCTCAATTACATGGAAAATTGTAATGCATTACACTTAATTACCATTACATTTTCAATTACCCCATTCCTGCTACATACACAGTTAGATTCAGCATATCAAAGAACCCCAATTATTCAATTTTTGATGAAATCATACAAAGTTTAATTTTGGGCCCTTTGGGCCTCTTATTCCTAAACTGTTGGGACCAAAACTCCCAAAATCAAACCTTCCTTTTATGGTCATAAACCTTGTGTTTAAATTTGATCGATAGATTTCTATTTACTTATACTAAAGTTATGGTGCGAAAACCAAGAATAATTCTTATTTGGGCCCCTTTCTGGCCCCTAATTCCTGAACTGTTGGGACATCAATTCCCAAAATCAATCCGAACCTTTCTTTTGTGTTCATAAACTTTGTGTTTAAATGTCATTTAATTCTATTTACTAATACTAAAGTTATTGTGCAAAAACCAAGAATAATGCTTATTTGGGCCCTTTTTTTGGCCCCTAATTTCTAAACTGTTGAAACCAAAACTCCCAAATCCAATCCCAACCTTTCTTTTGTGGTCATAAACCTTGTGTCAAAATTTCATAAATAACTATTTACTTAAACTATAGTTATAGTGCGGAAATCAAGAAAATGCTTATTTGGGCCCTTTTTGGCCCCTAATTCCTAAACAGTTGAGACCAAAACTCTCAAAATCAATCCCAACCTTTCTTTTGTGGTAATAAACCTTGTGTTAAAATTTCATAGATTTTTATTTACTTATACTAAAGTTAAAGTGTGAAAACCAAAAGTCTTTGGACGACAATGACAACAACGACGACGACACAGACGACAACGCCAACGTGATACCAATAAACGACCAAAAAATTTTTAATTTTTGCGGTCGTATAAAAACAACAGACATGTGGACCAATTTAAAAGCGGGGTACAAATTCCAAATTCTCAATACACAGTAAGATTCAGCATATCAAAGAACCCAAAGAATTCAAAGAATAAAACCTAATTGAAATGGGTCAAGAAATATTTTTAGCAATTTATACAAAGTATAAGAAAAGTATTGTTTTTTGCCCCTTTGTCACCCCTTATTCCTAAACAGTTGGGGCCATAACCCCCAAATCAATCTTAACCTTCCTTTTCTGGTATGGAGCCTTGTGGTCGATTTCAGAAGCATCCATACATTTATTGTCTGGAAACTAGAAAACAAACTTATTTGGACCTTTTTTAAGGGCCTTAATTCCATACCTGTTGGGATCATAACCCCTAAAATCAATCCAAACCTTCCTTTTTGTACTAAGTTTTTAAATTTCATAGAGATCCACTCAATTAAACTTAAGTTATTGTCCCTAAACTAAGCATCTTCGGATGACACTGACAACGACGACTAAAGTCATATGAAATGAACCATTATGTAACACATAAACAAACAAGTAAGCACTGATATACAATAACAGGCTCCTAACTTGGGATAGGCACAGACATAGAGAATATGGTGGGGTCAAACAAGTTAGCGGGATCCCAACCAACATAAGAACGAACTATAACAAAATGCTTTGCTGAGTGCAGCCTGATACGACCACAGAGGTTAAACCCTAAACAGTTGGACCAAATTTGGGCACAATATTAAAGCTTGATACTTGATACTGTCTAAATTTGGATTGGTATCAAATTTTTACCATTATATCGGTTTCTGGCACAAAACAAATGTCAAAATCTTACACATCTATTGCACAATACTATGCAATTCAAGATTTCTTCTTGAAACTTTATAAAAATTTGAAATATGAAAAAGTTAGAAAAAATTTGAACCCCTTCAAAAAATTGGAACCCCCCAAAAACTTTGTAAACTCCCCTTCCAGCAATTACCACCACACTCAATCCCTGTTTTTTCTTTGAAGGATTGAACCTTGCAGACCTGCCAACTTTTGAAAATCCCCATGGGGGATTTAGTGCGCGACAAGATTTTTAAGGGTTACAGTTTTTGCGACATTTCTGCGTGCACTGTTTTTTACTCTAAAAATAGTCTCATATCTCTTCTTTTTTCTTTTGGTATACTGATGATAAGCTTATAAGCCTTGATTTCTTTTATTTGCATGATTCTTGTACTTATTTTAAAATTGACAAAACAATTTAAGAAAAGAGAAAAATGACAATAAAAAATGAAGGATTTAAAATGAAGACCCCCCTTTCCCCCCTCCAAAGACCTTCTTGTCTTTAGACCACGACTCAAAAGACATGAACCTATATGTCCTAAAGTTAGAAAAATAAATTCAGATTTTTATTAAGTCAGCCAGTATTAATGAGAAAATGGATAAAATTTGAGTTATCTTTCTTTGTGTTCAGAGGTGCTCTTACCGGCGGAGGCTTATATACAGTAGAAGTGTATACAAAATGGCATCGATTTTAAATCAACAGACTCATGTCTGATTTAAAAAATTAAATGGATTTCAAGATAAACGATGTTTTCTTAAGAGTTCATTACACTGTTCTCATCTTTTAGTTAATATGATTTTGTCATGGAACTACGGTAAACGTTGCAAATTGTGCTTATATGATAAATTGGTTAAAAATCAAAGGCCGTCTGACTGAATTTCTGTTAACAAATATTTACTAATTTTGAGGATTGTTATGACCCATCAGGTAATCCTATTACTTGCAACAACAAATTATGACACCTGTTGTGACCGTTGATTAGCACAGGGTTAATATAAACTTGTCATAATATGTCCCCAGGTAAAATTATAGATTTTTAAAAATTGATCAGATCGAAAACCTTCAAAATCGGTAACCAATAATTTTTTCGGGTATATTTTGTGAAAATCGGGTTTTTGACTTGTTTTACGATCCCGATATCGGGATTCGGGTTGAGGGATGAAAATCGGGATGATACCGCGAAAATCGGGATAGTTGGCAGGTCTGACCTTGTAGTACAATTTCAGAGAAATCCATACACTTTTAACACAAGACGTTATTATCTGGAAACTGATAATATGCTTGTTTTTGGCCTTTCTTGGCCTTTTTTGGCCCCTAATTTTAGCTTGAAGGGGCAATAACCCCCAAACTCAATCCCAGCCTTCCTTTTGTGATACAGAACCTCATAGTACAATGTCAGCTAGATCCATACTCTTTAATACAAGTTATTGTGCAGAAACTACAAATGCTTGTTTTTTTCCACTTTTTGGCCCTTAATTCCAAATCTGTCGGGACCATCATCCCCAAAATCAATCCCAACCTTCCTTTAGTGGTATTGAACCTTTCAGTAAAGAGATCCATTTACTAAAACTATAGTTATTATATGGAAACTAAATGCATTTTCGGATAATGACGCAGACGACATGATAGCACTATACGACGCAAAAAAATTTTGCAGTTGTATAAAAACATGTCGTTCTGTATTGGTATATTTTCAAAACTTTTTTCTCATTATATAGCAATGGTAAGTTTGTGCATCAAAATATCAATACATAAATATTGACTTTGAACCAAAAATACCCCCTTTTTAGAAAATTTTATGCAGTGGCAGATCCAGAAGGGAGCATAGAGGGCTTACACACACCTACCCACAGCCCCCACACACCTACCCACAGCCCCCACACACCTTTTTGTTTTGTTTTTTCAATTCAGAAATTCAGAAATTCAAAATGATTAATCCGACCTTTGAAGTTTCATAACATTTGGTTTATAATAATACAAAGTAAAGAACAGAAACCAACTTTTGAACTTTTGGACTTAAGGACAGACTTACAAACATACAGAAAGACATGGGTAAAACTTAATGGGGGGGGGGGGGGGGGGGGGGGCATAAAATTTATTATTGAGTCACATGTTGCTTGGCATAAATATTATACAATATGATTAAAACTTGATAGAACCACAGGCACATATTTCTGTCAATATGTTGTTTACTATCCACACCCGTACGGAAAGGCACATTGACAGAAACAAATGCCTGTGAATTGAACAATAAAAACTCAGCCATATATAATTGGTTTACGAGATACATTGCACAAAATATATTATTATAGATATTCTTAGAAATTCAACTACATTTTTTTTTTCAGAACTAGAGTGGGGTGCTCATTTTCGCCATAGTTTTCCATGTTTTCTGCAGTTTATATTCAGGTCTTTATGTTTTTGAAGTAAACTGATATTTCTGTATGAAAATAACTTCAAAAGCAAAATATTCTTATCTTAAAAAAGTGTTTCTTTGAAAAAAAACATCTCAAACGTTAGATTAAATGCTACCTTATTTGAAATTTCCTGATGTTTTGTCAAAGGGGACACACTTTTACCGTTTTTATACATCTATTTAAAACCAAATAACTGCAGCTTTACACAATATTCATCAAATCAATTTTGTTATAGATGAATAGCAGACATTTGAAAAGTTAAAGAACTGAAATTTCATATAATAATGTTAAAATAGAGAATGGAAATTGGGAATGTGTCAAAGAGCTCGACAGCGATATTTTGGTTAAACCAGTCTAATATGGCTAAGAAACACTTCTATGAAATCATTGTTTATAATATTCAGGAAATTTTCCTAAAATCGTTCAATGTTTGTTTTTTGCACTTTGCAATAATTGCTGAAATTTTGACTAAATTTAAAGACCTTTAAATTATACTCTTATTTGTTTTAAAAATAATTTATCAACATATTTCTTTCATTTCAGCCATCCCAGGGGCGGATCCAGCCATTTTAAAAAGGAGTCCCAGCCCAGGACAAAAGGGGCAGTGGCAGATCCAGAAATTTAATGAGAGGGGGCCCACTGACTGCCCAAGAGGGGGACTGCCTCAGTCATGCTTCAGTGATTCTCTATATACTCAACTAAGGCAGCAACCATTTGATTTTCTGGGGGAGGGCCATGTTTTTTTTTCCTGTGCCATCTTTTCTTCGGCGATGAACAATCTATTTTTTTAGCGACAAACCGAAAACAATTTTTTTCTTTCAATTTTAGCATTACATATAGTGGCAGCTGAGGGTGAAACAAACCATTTTTTTCTCTGGGTTAAAAACAAATTATTTTTTTCACCAAAACCTGGAAACAAACTTTTTTTTCCAAAAAAAAAAACATAGCCCCCCAGCCCCCCCCCCCCCCCCCCCCCCCCCCGAAAATCAAATGGTTGCTGTCTATTTTTTTCCCTCAAAAGGGGGAGGCCCTGACAACACCCTCTAAATCATCCTCGGGGTGGGGGGATTCCAACTAAATTTCCCCATTCAAATGCATTGATTTTCCAAACAAATGGGTGTTCAAACCCCTGGAACCCTCCCCAGGACCTGCTAATGCATTCTTTATAGTTTTTACACCTCAAAATTAAAAAAACAGCGAAATTGTGTCCCTGGCAAATATAAGGGCCCCACTCTAATAACTAAGTTTATATGATGGTATTTTACATGAATAAAATAAAAGATAAATTAAAATAAATAAAAATATAATGTTCTAAACAGAGTGGATTTGGTGCAAATGCATTTTTTTTTCACACAATTATCGGTGTACTCGACCAGCATATAATGATATTTTGCTCATTAAATGTTTAAATTTTTGGAAAGAGGATTTTGGACATCGTGGACTGGTAACAATAAAAGACATTAATTAAGCCACAGGAGGGATGTGCATATTCTGCCGAACAAAATACAGTCTAGTAAAAAAATTGAACAAAGCCAAGGCCAAGCAACAGGCGAAAATGAAATTCCCTCACCAGAAAAAACAAAATGTCGTACCCTTAATATATTTAAAAGTGATCGTAACATACATAATCGTCTGGTGTTTTAACTCGTTTTCGACATTAAAGTTAAACATTCATAATGTAAATGTGTAAACAAAAATAATTACCCAGTTTAGACATCGGCCATTTGTGTTGACAATAAGGGAGCTACCATTTTATTTTAATTTTTAGGGGGGCTAGCATGAAATTTTAAAACAAGACAAGACATGAGTTTTGGCTCATAAAAAGGCAATAAGAAAACTTTTATAAAAGGCAAGACCGACAAAAATTATTAATAAAAAGGCATGACAGAGACTACAAGTAAAAAATGCAGGACTTTTTTTTTATCCTAGCCCCCCTAAATATCAAATGGTACCTTCTGAAAGAAAATAACGACTGACCTTATGTTAGTCCCAATACTAAATAAGTCAGGAGTCATTTTTTCTCTTCTGGTATTTTCAATTGTTGAAAATTGATCATAGTAAACTTAAACATAGGTCGGAAATGCATTTAGCTTATTCAAAATATAGCTAAGTAACAGATGTCTAAAGTCTTCGGCTTGAATACATGTAATGACCAAGACAACATTAACACCAGAAAGTTTTAAAACTAGAAAACAAGAAATTATTATTAAACAATAATGTGTCCAAAATACACGGATGCCCCACTTGCACTATCCTTTTCTATGTTCCATGGACCATGAAATTGTGTAATAGTCTAATTTGGCATTTAAATTAGAAAGATCATACTATAGGGAACATATGTTCTAAGTTTCAAGTTGATTGGAATTCAGCTTCATTAAAAACTACCTTGACAAAAAACTTTAACCTGAAACTCCCACTTTCATTTTCTATGTTCAGTGGACCATAAAATTAGTCAAAAGTCTAATTTGGCTTTAAAATTAGAAAGATCATATCATAAGCAACAAGTGTTCTAAGTTTCAAGTTGATTGGACTTCAGCTTCATCAAAAACTACCTTGACCAAAAACTTTAACCTGAACGGACGCATTTCTTTAATAACTTTCTTCAAATATCCTGGATTTCTACCAAACTTGGACAGAAGCTTGTTTGTGATCATAAGATAGTGTCCATAAATATATCTTGTAAAACAAATCCTATTTTTCCGTATTTTATTTATATAGTAAAGTAATCAAGAACCCATAATAAAAGGGCATCATTTTACAACAATATTATGACAATATGATTGGGAAAAGCAAAACAGAAAACAAACACCATACTATAACGTTATGGAACTATAAGAAGCTTCTGTCCAAGTTTTGTAGAAACCCAGGATAGTTTAAGAAAGATATCTCAAAAGTTTAGAAACTTAAACCACAGAGTTAATGTCATGTTTCCTGGCAGAAAAAAACTAAGAAAATACGGGAAAATAGGATTTTTGTACTCAGACTCGAAAATCAACCAATCAAATTGCTGGATTTCATGTTTCGAGCATGATTTTTGTTCTCCGAGCACTTAGCAAAGATTTATGCCTTCAAGGCCAGGTCTTGATACTGCTATTTGATATCAATATGTTAGTTGTTATTTCTATTTTGTTTTGGCTCCGACTCTGACTGAGGCTTATGATAACATTATTATACTAGTACTGTAATATCTTAATGCAATTTAATTAAATTGATCTTAATGTTGACCCAATCTATACCTTCCGTGTGGGTATACTGTTTTACCTCTGTCTGTCTGTCCGTCCGTCCGTCTGTCCAGCTTCAGGTTAAAGTTTTTGGTGAAGGTTTTTTTTTTATTAAGTTGAAAGTGATAGTGTGATTTCGGCGTCCGTGTACTATGGACACATTCTTGTTATAGTTTGATTTTAGGATGGTGTGCTGTTACACCATTTTCCCAGGTTTGGGTAGGGTAGGTGCCTTCAAATATCTTACCCCGCCACATTCTTAAAGCGCCTGTCCCAAGTCAGTATATTTGGTAGTTAAGTGGTCGTCGTTGGTTCATGTCTGTCATATCTGTATTTTGTAACTTGTTTTATTATAGTTCATCAGTCTTGCCCCTCCCCTAACCAATATTAAAGTAGCATGTTTTTGGAGATTTTAGAATAAGCTCGCGATATAAAATCGGAACCCCTATATTGAGTGTCGTCATCTATGTCTGATTGGTCACCACGATATTCATCAAATCGCACTTAGTCCAGCGGAATTCAGAATAATTGATCACTTTATGGTAAAAGCATGAAACTTGGCATAGTGAAAGATTAAGGGGTATAGACAAAATTCAGATATGGAGCTACAAAAAAAATCCAATATGACCGCCAAATTCAAGATGCCCGACATAAGTATAACATAATTCAAATGATGAAGTCTTACAATTTTAATGAGTTCAGAAGATGTTACAAACTCAAGGAAATACAATTAAGATATGTCAATTATTATTTTTTCTAAACCTTAAAATACAGAAATCATCAAAATGGCGTCCAAATTCAAAATGGTGTGCGTCAAAATGTCTAAGTTTGACAGTATTCGTATGTATACACCATCATTGTTTGATAAAAAGTTACCAGTGTCCACTGATCATTTGATATTGACAAAGGCCCACAATGTATCATTAATACCTGGGTGCATAGATAATCTTTTCAAAATGGCGGCAATATTCAAAATGGCACCGTTTATCATGTCAAAATTTGACTTTTTTTTTAAATGTGGTATAAAAATATTTAAAAAATAATGGATCAATTATTTCAATTCAAGCACGTATATACAAACATATTATTATTTAATGTAACATGTGACATTAACTATGAAATAAAAATGGCTGATACATTTCAAAATGGCGTCTTTGACGAGTTCTTATTTTTTCACAGTTACAGGTAATGGCCTTAGAAAATTTCACAATTCTCCTGAAATGAAAAAAAATCCAACATTTGCAGTATAGAATCAGTGCAAGGAGTATTTCTTTTTTAGAAATGAGATAAGAAATTAAAAAAAAACTCACAAGTAACTATTTAACATAACAACAGATTGAAAATATAATTAAGATATGATACAAATGCAGAAAAATCAAAAGAAAGCACAGTCTCAATCAGTATCTCTTTCACATTCCGGTGAGCAGTTGCATAATGTTTATGCTGCTTTCAAGAATTTACATGCATGACATTGAAGCTTCAGCAAGCACAGACCAGAATGGTACCATCAAGTTTTTGCCAACCAAATAAATCTGGTGATGGCTTACTTGGATTTTCAACTAAACAATTGCCCCCAAATAACTCTACCTTGGTAAGCTGCACGTTTCGTATGTTCAATGAAGAAGTGCATCTTGTGTTGGCGGAATGTTGTCAACTGTTCTTGTCTTCTGCGTGAATAACTGTTTTCTTAACTCATTCATCATATTAGCTGTACTAGACCGATCATACAAATAAAAAGCACAACATACCGTTCTATTACTTTTAACACTTTTAAAATGTCCACTTCATTTGGATTCTCAATAACCTGCAAAAATGCTTCTGACAACTCCTCATATACGGACCATGTGTCCAAAGCTGAATTCTTACCTTTCCCAGAAAATGCTGAGACTGTGTCACAACAAATAAATGAATGGAACAGTGGAAAGACTTTCAATATCAATGGTCCTAGAGCAAGGCACAATCCATGAATTGAAATATATGGGAAGTTATTTCCAGAACCAAATCCTATCCACAGCTGTTCAGCCATTTGAATTCCCTTTTTCATGCGGCTGGGAATAAGGACATATCAATTGAAAGTTCTCCTTCAACTAATGAGATGTCTGGTTCGCTGAATCTTAGTACCCTTACAGCTATTTGAAGATTTGAATAACTATCTGGTAAAAGAGACACTCTCTGTGACTGTCATTTCAACATAGAATCAGACTGGTCAAATTTTTTAACAACGCCTTGAACATCCTCTGAAATATGTTGGAATAAAGATATACCTGTACCATGGATTGTGATCAATGTTGTCTACAGTAGATGAAGTAAATACTTTTTGTAGTAGATTGGTAGTGCAAACAATACCTTCTAGTTGGAGATAACGACATCAAGAATCATTGGCCATGGAAGTAGAAATTACTAACACTCGGTCGTAGGAGACAGACAGTCCAAGTTTGAAGAAAGTATCTACTACATCACGTTTTCTAGTCTTACAGTGGATCATGATTCCCAAATAAGCACAAACTGGAGGTTCATGATCTTTCATGTGACGGTTGGATAGTTTCTTTGTACAACTATACATCAGAAGCTGTGCTATTGTTAATGTCGACTTAGAATATGAACGATCCTGAGAGTTGGGTCCAAACTGAATCATACTGACCAAAGAAAGCAATGACTGGGATACAGAAACTTCTTGACATCCCTTTGGGAAGGTTCTTGTAAATTCTGAATTTGATGCGAAAATATCTTTACGAACAAACCTAGATGATTGATATGTTGACAAACTCATTATCAAAGTCTTCTAAACAGACTCTGACAAACTCTCTTCATTCGAGGATCAATGTCACCTTTTGCCCTTGGCTAGCAAAGATGTTATGAAAGATGCCTTGTCGGATTAATGAGCTGTTGGAATAAAAAGATTTCGGTATAATGGTCTGTAGGAGTAATGGGTTATCGGAATGATGGGGCAGCCCTGTTATTCCGAAGCCCCATTAGTCCGATCAAGGAGGTTATATATAGCAAATAACCTCATTGGTCCGACACCCAATTAGTGCGACACCCCAATAGTCCGACATGGAATAATTGAACAATATTTTATATAAATAATCTTGATTTCAAGAGTATAACCCCATTAGTTAAAAACCAATCCCTTAAAATAACAATAACATATGCATACAGTACTTTTAAGATATCAAAATTTTGCTTAATGTCCAGTGGCAAATATTAAATGAATGCTCAGGTCGAAAACAATGTAATAATAAATATAATTATATGTAGGTCCTGTAACAGATACTATCCGCGATGAAAAAAGGTCAATAAAAACTTGGACTGCGACTGGACACTCAGAATATTGAATATGGACAGGAAATTGCCTATCAATGGGCTCAGACAAAAATCACCGACAGCCCCTCAAGAGGTTGTTGCAATGGTTCTTAACCTGCAGAGAGCGTGTTACTCTCTATATACACCACTCTGCATGACATGTGTTGTTGCATCCCGCACAACCAAACGCACGTCCAACTTTGGCAAGGGTTTACTGCCATTCGGAAGAAGACCAAATAATCACATTTCTATATCCACTTGCATTGTAAATATATATTAAAATCACTTGACCTTGTCCATGCATCGAATGACTAAGAACAGATAATGCAATTTATCAAGGTTGGTTGGTAGATATGTATTAGTGAAAATAACGTTTAATGCATGATTTAGAATAATTGAGACGCGGAGTAGCGAAGACACTTTGTGAATCAATGGTTTTTGTCTGTTTATGTGGTTCATAATTGTTTCTCGTTTCTGTTTTTTTTATATAGATTAGACCGTTGGTTTTACACCAGTAATTTTGGGGACCCTTTATAGCTTGCTGTTCGGTGTGAGCCAAGGCTCCGTGTTGAAGGCCGTCCCTTGAGCTATAACTGTTATACATTGTTAGTTGTATAGAGAGTTGTCTCATCGCACGGAACTCATACCACATTTTCCTATATCTATTTGTGAAGTTTTATAGAATAACTAACATGAAAAAACGCAGCTATATATCTCTTCCAAATACGTAGATTTAATTTTAAAAGCAATGTCTAGCTAAATAAAATATATGATCGGTCAGCACTGATTTAAAGTAGTGTCTCCCTCATGACAGGCTTGATTCACCTGATAATGGTTTACTTTACAAAGTATGATTTGGATGGAGAGTAACAGTTGTCTCATTGACACTCATACCACATCTTCTTATATATATTGATCACGGTAAAACACAATATTGAATGTACGACTATTATTTTCAGTGTTTGGTACAGGTTGACTGTCACTGGGCACAACAGTTCAACATAGAACCCTATGCGGAAAACCAGAAAACTCTTTTTGTCAGAAAACACTGTCAAACATACAAACGTACTATTCACACTGATCTGTGTCCACACTTGTTTGTATATAAAAATTGTCACCGATTGAATATTTTACTATCGATGTCACAGTTTAAACTTAAATTTGTCAATTTTTGAGTGTATTATCAATTAACAATTCGATAACTCTCTGTTTGTTTTAAAGTTTTTGATCTTTGTTTCGTGTACAGTATAGATAGATGTAAATATTAATGTTTCGATACAATAGTCTCACTTTATTGTAAAATGACACTTAATACAATTTTTTACACTGTTTTTGAGACCTAATCATGTGAACATTATTCTTTATGACGAGAGACATCTCCACATCTAATGACATACCATTCTTAGTACAACGTGTTCCCATATAGATCACATTTTGTGTATTTATACCAAAACTTGCAAGGTTCTCGAGTCAAGGTATTTCTTTCATAGTAATACCAGATAGATGGTATGGTATTATCTGTTGTGGTATACTAATATAAAAAAGAGTAGTTCAAAGGGCAGTTCAAATACCATGTCAACAACGATTCTACGAAGGAGGGTCTGGATTTGAAGGGGGGTCATACATTTCTGTATACTTTAATTTGTATGTATTTATATTTTAGCATCTTATTAAATGCTTTTCTTTATTTCTTGGTCCTTTTTTTCTATTCTGTATATGTTCACCCATTATTCTCTGTTCCGTAAACCCCATCCACGCCCTCATGAAGAAGATTTTCTATTACTGTAGTTATTAAACTTTGTCGGACTATTAGACTGTCGGACTAATGGGGTGTCGGAATATCGGGGCGACCCCGTATTTTACATTGAACCCCCTACTATGGACCCCCGTATTTTACATTGAACCCCCTACTATGGACGTTAAATTTAACGTCCATAGTAGGGGGTAGATCGTTTGTTATTTTGTAACACATGATAAGTCGACCTTCTTTTCGTCTTGTTTGTAATTTTTCCATCCTAATTCAGTTATCGTGTTGCTGACACTTGCACACTATGTTTCTATGTCTGCTGGTTACATATCGTGCAGCTCGTCTTTTCAGGAGCCTGTAATTCATTGGTTGTCGTTTGTTTATGTGTTACATATTTGTTTTTCGTTCATTTATTTTTACATGAATAAGGCCGTTAGTTTTCTCGTTTGAATTGTTTTACATTGTCTTATCGGGGCCTTTTATAGCTGACTATGCCGTTTGGGTTTTGCTCATTGTTGAAGGCCGTACGGTACCTATAGTTGTTAATTTCTGTGTCATTTTGGTCTTTTTGTGGGTAGTTGTCTCATTAGCAATCATACCACATCTTCTTTTTTATAATTTGTACCTTTTCAATTTGAACAATGTGGTTTTGCTGGTACGGTTCCCATTTGTGGTCTTACTAATATTTCATATCTTCAATGGATTTTGAGCTAATGTGAAGGTTGTGATGTAAAAAACACAGGCTTCGGTTGAAAACCTTAGGGAGCTACCATTTAATTTTTTATGGGGAGGGGGTGGGGAGGGGTAATTAGGATGAAATTTAAAAAAAAAAGGGGTTTGAATATACAAAAAGGCAGGATGAGCAACTTGGCAAAAGGCAGGATGACAACTTATGTGAAAAAATCAGGATAAACTAATAACAAAGGCAGGACCAAATAGAGTGCAATATAAGAATGCAGGTCAGAGATTACAAATTAAAATAATGCAGGACAAAACTTTTCATCCTTATCCCCTGTCTCACCATCCTCACCCAAAAAATAAATAGTAGCTCCCTTATGTGTGTACAATATGACTATCATAAAACCAGAGACATATACATGTCTCTGATAAAACACATTATACCTACATTGAAATTGATATGTTTTTGACTGGGACAGAATCCTTTAGGAAGTCTGAGTAGGAGCTGCAAGCTATTGAATACCGAATAAGTTGGGAAATGTATATCCCATATGCAGGTGAAGTTGGTTTATTTCTACTAAGGTGAGGGAAATCGTCTCGTTTGTCATAGATTCTGGTACTGAGAGGACTGTGTATGTCAAATTCAAGGTACAAGTCAAAAAATGAGGCGGAGGAAGCCGTGTCTATTATTTCGTTTATTTCTCAGTTCTGGATGATATATTAATGGAACCCAATCAGAAAAGTTCATATTGTTAATGGAAAGAATCATCAATATATCTGAAACGCAAATCAAGTAACCTGGCTTCTTTGATCTTCTTGTTTTTAACAACTTTCTGGAGGAGCTCTGATTCATATAAACATAAGAAGAGGTCGGCAAGAAGAGGCGCACATTTCGTTCCCATAGAAATGAAGACAATTTGTTGAAAAAGTTCAAATCCAACAAATATGTTGTCAATAAGAAACTTCAGCAAACTGATCACTTGTTCCTCTGTGTAGCATGTTTTACCCTTTTGTTCACTTTTAACAAACTATGCCGTATGGTATCACATTTTAGTAATAAATGTATAACGAACGTTACTATTTTTATGTTGAAAAGCATTGTGGATTATTTCTTTTAGACGATTTTTTAACTTCACATGGGTAATTACGGAAGCCCTGGAGTGCCATGCAAAAAAAAAATTCAACTTGTGCGCACAAGTTACTATCTTGCGCGCACAAGTTACACAACTTGTGCGCACGAGTTATTAACTTGTGCGCACAAGTTGCACGTATTCTGTGCGCGCAAGTTAGTAACTTGTGCGCGCAAGTTGATAACTTGTGCGCACAAGTTGAAATTTTTTTTTTGCATGGCACTCCAGGGCTTCCGTAGGTAATGGTGGTATATAAGGTTGAAAAATCTAAAGTTTTTATTGAACTTATTTCAGAAAAAGACCGAGATTAAAAATTATTCAGAACTTCTTTAGAGTTTTTAAGAATCCACATATGGTTAATATCTCTACGCGAGTAAAAAGTTTCGCGGTATTTCTGAAGACCCTCTTTCACTGCGGACAGAATTTTAGTCAATTTAATTGACAATTTTTTAGTCGAACATGCAGATGAGCCGGCAATGTACCGTTGTTTGTACGGAATTTTGTGAAGTTTAGGTTTCCAATACAAACAAGGTAAGTCCTCCGATTTTTTGTTCAATGCAATGTTCATAGAAGCCATGAAGGAATTATGATTCGCCAAAATCTCATCCTTGTCAAATGATCTGATTTTGTATATTATGAGTTAACCCAAACAAATGCTCATTACAAGACACTCGTCGAAATACGATTTACATACAAAGACAACATTATTTGAAGCTTTGTCCGCAGGAACAACAACATACTTATCATGAAGAGATGATTAACATTTCACAGCCTCTTTGTCTCTGAAACCGGACTTTTGTCGATCAATCACATAGTTTTTCAACTTATGAATGCGAAGTTTTATCAGAGACCTGACTGTTTCGACTCATTCTGACAAAGTGTCCAGTTCAACTTCATCTCATTTAGCCCATGCTCTGGCGTATTCCTCAATGGAATCCATTATTATTTTGAAGTTACGGTTCCAATTGATGTGCTGGGGTTCTGAGTGAATCTCTAAACTTAGGACCATGAGAAATCACGTATCGGAGATTCTCATGTTGAATTATGTTTAGAGCCCCAGAGGGGCTGTAATTATAAGGTGAAGGAAACAGTCACATGTCAGAGGGTCTTTATGTATTGTTCTTAATCAAGGTCCTGCAAGGTTTGTTTATAGTTAAATATTTTGGGTGCAATGATTTTGGTGTAACTATAGGACATAATAGGAACAGACTGATTTTGAAAATAAATAGGAATTTTAGATGTTACCTCCTTGTGATGTAGAACGTAGCTGATTTTGACTGCATCAATTCCCATGATTCCTCTACTGGTAAAGTAAACAGGAAGGAATTTCCTCTTTTCCTCATTTAAAGGTTCCAAACTTTCTGGTTTCAAAAGACGGAAAAGAGCTACTCTCTTCTTCTTACTAAGGTTAAATTAGTTTGCTTTTGATATACTTCTTATATTCAATTTCCACTTCCGACACCTCAACAATAAATTGATTCTTAAATAATTTTAATGTATATAATGTTGGAAGAGACAATGATATTGATTCACTTTATATCCATGATGGGCCGATAAACAGAAGAAAAAAGCACAAATTGTATACAATGTTTGCTAATGGTCATCAAAGTACAGTTTGGTTGAAATTAATCTAGTGGCTTTGGAGGGAACGTTTTTTGTTAAAATTAACGACGGAGACAGAAGACGTGGCAAAAAGCCCACATGGTCCATAATAATAAGATACATGTAGCTAATAAGAGTAAGCCCAAGAGGTAGATTTGATAAATTTATTTAATTAAACATTAGAAAGGGTTCCACGGAACCCAGTATCTCGACTACTTTTGCTGTTAATCGCCGGCTCGACAAAAATGAGGAAAAAAATAATAAAAGTATTCCTCTTAATACTTTTTTTATTGTAAGAAGTTTCTTTTTAAGTTTGGTAGAAATCCAGGATATTTTAAGAAAGTTTCCTGGCAGAAAAAAGTCCATTTATAAGTAAATACAAAAACAGGCAGATGGGGTTTCTCAATTATAACCCATAGAATTTTTTAATAATCTGCCAAAATGTAGTTTATATCCTGCTTTTTAAACAAAAAATAATAAAAAGAATGGGTCATGATGCTTTTTTCATGCTACAGGTTGTTCAAAATTGACAGATTTTGTAGAGATTATGCATGGAAAACCGAATTTTCTGCAAAAAAAACGAAAACTGCACCATAGAATTTCGAGATAAAATATGAGAAGATAGCTTTCATAGTATGCTTTCAGATAAGAACAAGACAAAAATAGGTCACCGGACCCGTTTCTTGCTACATGATAAAATAGAGAAATTCGTAACACATTCTATTGTAAAAGTACCTTTATCTGAACTATCTGTCCTTACACTTGAGTTGCCTTCGCTTATGTTGCAAAGTTTGAAAAAATTTAATCAAAAAGAGTTTTTTTGGTGTTTTTTTTCTCGAAAAATACAACCATAGATATGATAAAACATCTCATTATCCATATTGAAATGCAAATTCTTACTCATCAATTACCTACTACTAATTTGCACATTCTATCAAAGATCTAGAACGATTTTTTCTGGTATTTCAAAATCCAAAATGGAGGAAGACACCTTATCTACCTTAAGGGGCTCCTGGGTATAAATAAAAAAAATCTAATATAGGATTTCGCTGTATTTTTTTATAAATGAACTTTATCATATACTTAAAAGAAAAAGAAAACAAAAAACTGAGGTCACCGTTCATTTAAGCTCACAATCTGCCTTCGGAAGAAGCATACATTTTTGTTAATGTCCTTTTTTTCTGTTGAACTAATAGGAGAAATATATATAACTAGAACACACCCGTGATATCGCGGGTCCGTGAATGAATTAAAGTATATAACTATGCGCAAGCTTTATTTTAGTATTAGTATTGTCATCGGATAAAGTCATGCCGATTATAGGATATATATATACACAGTTTTCTCTGCTATCAAATCTTTCTGTTTGAACCCGTCGAACTGGAACTTATCAATTATTGGTAATATTAACTATTTGGAATGGAGTATTTTTCAATCAACAGCATTGTCATATATTAGTTATAAATAAAGTTGAATTCTTTGATTCGCTGTTTTATGTCATGCATGCCCACTAAAAAATTGAAAACTGTACCTATACGCCTTATTTTAGTCCAGATTTGTTATCTTAGAAAGTCTTACTGATTAAAATACTACAAAAGGTAACAATTTGACAATTTAGTAGTGTCAACCCTGTGATTATGACCCGTGTATATAGCATATTAATCCTGAATACACCGTTTGGTGGTGCTCCTGTCAGATGTGGAACGTACAGATAAGGTAATAGGAAACAGGTGAATATACTATTGGTATCGGTATCGGACTCGACCCGGAACTTCTTAATTATTGGCATTATTAATTACATGGAAAAAAAAGGGCCTTGAGTGGTGTAATTTTTAATTTACACCTTTGTACTATATGAGTTAACTATAAAGTTGAATTCTTTGATTCGTCGTTTTTACGTGATGACGGCGGACAAATTGGACCTCGTAATTTTAGTATTATAGACTAGAACACACCCGTGATATCGCGGGTCCGTGACTAAATTAAAGTATATAACTAGATAGAGGTAATATCGAAATGAAAAATTAACCTAATTACAGAAATCGCTTAAATTTTACAATTATTTAGTTTATGTACAGCTTATTTGAAAACAATAATAAAAAATATAGGCCACCGATGAGTTAAAAAAGGTATTTCAAATTTGATGCCCAAAAAATGGCATTTTTGCACCAAAGGGAGATAATTTGGAGCTTTTTCAAGGCAGTGTCTGCGCGTACCCGCAGACACTGCCCTTTTTCAATGATATAAATATTTTTAAAGTCATCTGGGGCCAATGTAAACCAATTTTGAGATTGATTTTTGTACCATATCATAAAGTTATAACTAATAGTGTAATAAAAAAATGTGTAATGAAAAGATAAAGGTTTAATTTTTTGCTGAAATTTGACCACAGAGACGTTAAGCACGTTATTGCGTCAATGCCGTGAAATGCGACAGAGCAATTTGATAAATAGCTCTTCTATGAAAACTAACTAGTTCAGCTTTATGAAATTTATATCCATAGATTAGGCAGGTATTACTGTTTCCAAAAATATTAAAAATATTCTTTAACTTTTCATAATAGTTTCAAATAATGATACACATATTACCAAAACGTCAAAAATATGCGTGTCAGACGTAACAAATTATTCGCAAAATAACTTTTGCGGGAATTTTTGTGGGCTAGTAAAAAGTTTAAAATCCGCGAAAATTCGCATGAATGATAAACGTCTAATATAATTTATGACGCCTGTTTTGTGTTGATCGAACGGTAAAAAATTATTTTTTCAAAAATGAATAATCCTCGCCATGGTCAGGTTTCTGAAAATGGTAAGTTATCAAAATTTATCGCTTTTTAAAATATCAGATGATATAAAATTTTGTTTTTATAAATCATTCCTACAAATGTGCTCAGATAGACCATTTCAAATCCGGAATTTTACAGCACTCGCACCACAAATAAAAACGCATTGGCCTCGGGAAAATGTCTTGCAAGATTGTCCAATGTCGAATTTCGCCGCTTTTTACATAAACACTGTCAGTTTCAACGTCATTTTATTAAATATTCAATTTGTAGCATATAAAACAGTGCTTTTTCGTAATTGTGCTTTCACCCCACAATACGATAACATACTTTTTGATAAGCTGTTAAGTCGAAATGACTTCGTTTTTTAACAAATCAAATGTCTTGCAAGTTTGTCCACTGAGCAATTTTCTTACGTTTTGAACGTTTTCGATTCGGGACGCTATACATATATGTGTTTTCAAATTATTTCTAAAAGTTTGTTCTTTGTTTTGGTGTACCACATCATGTATAAGCGACATTTGTTGTATTTTATTGACCTATCATCAAAGGTAGGAGAAGCCGGACATCAGGCGACCTTAAGTTAAAATAGTTGCAATAACTGTCGATTAGGATCAGAGTCGAACAAATCTCGCTACGAGCGTATCTTAAAATTACCATGCTTTTTATTACTTTATATGAACTCATTAGGCCAATCATCCTACTAGGTCATCGAATTCGAAAGCTGTTCGTATTATCATATGATATATGAACGGTATTTCATTGTTTTTAAATAACAAGTACGGTTCGGTTTTATGTTT
The DNA here is from genome assembly GCA_019925275.1 of Mytilus edulis. Lineage (NCBI taxonomy): Eukaryota > Metazoa > Mollusca > Bivalvia > Mytilida > Mytilidae > Mytilus > Mytilus edulis. The sequence continues at coordinate 61,386,191 of CM034355.1, forward strand.
TAAGATCAGAGGACAAAACAAAATAACCAAATTACAAATTTCGAAAATAGATAGAATCATAGAAACCACGATAAGAACTGAAATATATAAAAGTAGTTATAATCAAATAGAAAATGAATAATTATCTAAAATGAAAAAAATACATATTATGTTAAATTTGTCAATAAATAGGTAAAATATTAATTACAGAACAGAAGAATTTCATATCCGAGACAGAGATCATTAAATATTGTAAAGAGATAAAGAAACTGAAAAGAAAAGAGCAAAAAAATAAAAGTAACAATAAATATAAAAAAATATATGAAACATGGTAAAATAAGCTTCAGAGGTGGATTTAGGGGGGGCTGGGGGCCCGCCCCCCCCCGGCCTTTTTTGGTTGCTTATATAGGGAATCACTGAAGCATGACCGGAGCGGGCCCCCTCTTAGGTCAGTTAGTGGGCCCCCACTTATGAAAATTTCTGGATCCGCCACTGCGCTTGATCTTTGGGGTTGCTTGAGTATGAATACAAGGTGAAACATCAATTAGGCACACACCCAATTACAAACATAACCTCATTGGGGAAACATAGTCTGAGGTGGTTATACTTCAATATGAAGTTCTCAATTACTAGTACATTTGGTAAAACAATGAATCTTGACAAGGAAAAATACATTAAAATGGGCAGTAAGGGCATGATGCTTTACTGTTCTTGAGCACCTCAATCAACTATCTAAATTGAGATTTTGCTTCTCATTCTTTAATTTCTTTTTTTCTGTTTTAAAAACTGTCTGGTGTTAATGTTGTCTTGGTCATTACATGTATTCAAGCCGAAGACTTTATACATGTGTTGCTGAGATATATTTTAAATTAGTTTAATGCATTTTCAATCCATATTTTAGTTTACTAGAATCAATTTTCAATAATTGCATCTCCAAAGACATAATTTCATAACACATACATTGAACAGATAATACCCAGCAGAGCAAAAATGATTTTTTTTACTGACATCATTAATACGGGTGCTGCTAAATTGACTACGGAAACAGAAAACAGTACCGAAAGAGAAACGGGAAGGAAAACAGAAAGAAATATTTCAATGGACGGATTATAAGAAGGGAAATGGAAAGAGGTACGAAAATTAATAACGACTGAATCAACAAAATCACACAACAATTATGTTGTCATTTCATCTAGGTCTGCGTGCATCTAAACAAAAGAAACTCTCATTGAACATTATAGACTTGAATAAACCATGACATAAATCACTCTATCTTTACTTTTAACCCAAAGCACAAGAGATGATTAAAAAAGTCGTCATTTCAGGGCAATCATTACTTGAACAAGGGTGCACACACTGACATGTCTCGCCTTCTTTACAAATCATTGATATTATGTTGATAGTCTTAAATATAAAGCTTTATTACAACTGTCACATAAACTTAAAATTCACCAAGAAAACTAAACATTGAAAAATGAACAATGAAAATGAGGTCAAGGTCAGATGAACCATGTCAGACAGGTATGTACAGCTTACAATTCTTCCATACAACAAATATAGTTGACCTATTGCTTATAGTTTAAGAAAAACAGACCAAAACACAAAAACTTAACACTGGGCAATGAATAAGGTCAAGGTCAAATAAAACCTGCGCGACTGACAAAGAGATCATAATATATTTCCATACACCAAATAAAGTTGAACTATTGCATACAGTATAAGAAAAAAAGACCAAAACTAAAAAACTTAACTATAACCACTGAACCATGAAAATGAGGTTAAGGTCAGATGACACCTGCCAGTTGGGCATGCACACCTTACAGTCCTTCCATACACCGAATATACTGGACCTATTGCTTATAGTATCTGAGATATGAACTTGAGTCATAATAACCAAAACTTAACCTTGTTCATTGATCCATGAAATGAGGTCAAGGTCAAGTGAAAACTGTCTGACAGGTATGAGGACCTTGCAAGGTACGCACATACCAAATATAGTTATTCTATTACTTATAATAAGGGAGAATTTAACATTACAAAAATTCTTAACTTTTTTTCTAGTAGTCACAAAACCATGAAAATGAGGTCAAGGACATTGAACATGTGACTGGCGGAAATTGCGCAACATGAGGCATCCATATGCAAAGTATGAAGCATCTAGGTCTTCCACCTTCTAAAATAAAAAGCTTTTAAGAAGTTAGCTAACACCGCCGCCAGATCACTATCCCTATGTCGAGCTTTCTGCGACAAAAGTCGCAGGCTTGAAAAAAAGATTGCTTACTATAACGAAACTTTGACTTGTATGTTGATCTGATCTTGTTGATCATTTTTATTTTGAAAGATTTAAGCAATCTTTAATACGGTTTTCAAGATAATTGGCAAAAACACCAGTCATCAATATCGGCGTAATACCTGAGCAAATAATTGTGAATTAGCGCTAATTATCTCAAACATGCATTACCTAAAAAGATGCTCTAAGGGAGCTACCATTTGATTTTTAATGGGAGGGGGGGGGGGGGGGGGGGCTAGGATATAAAAAATCAAATGATAGCTCCCTAACATAATAGAGTATGATCCAACATGATGCGTAACCAGACAGATTATTATAATATCATTAATGCTCTGCGTAAATATCCCAATTGCGATTATGTGATTGCACCAAAACTTCGATTAGGACACGTTACAGACATATTAATGTTATGTTATGAAAAAGCCCCATATAAACTACTACCTCTTACACATAACGAAGATCATTCCAAGCATATCTACCACGGTCGTTTTTTTTTTGTGGTAAATTTCATATTATGTCAGAGTCCGAATCTGAACAATACTATTATACGAAAATGTGGGATACAATGTTAAATTTGTATAAGTTTTAAGTCAAAAACTCTATTTCATGCTTATTTAATGTTACAAGTTACACCAAATTTTTGCCGTTTTCTAAATGCCCATTTCATGCTTTATAGATTAAATATAAATTAACCTTACTTGTAATGTTGATTATCATGGCAAGCATTCATCATTTTATCATGAAAAAAAATTTTCTTCAAAAAATATTATAAATACATATATTAAACATTACATGTATAAAGTTTTTGAAAAAGCGCATTTTACAGTTGCCGTCTACTTTGTGCACGCCTTTATATATGTAGATAAAAATAACCCCAAAGAAAATATGCTAATTCTTTATTTTTTCCGTTCCGTTTTCGATCTTTAGCAATACCCTATGTGATGGTATCCTAAATCAGCTTTGACAAATTGTCATACCTCAACCACAGAAGTATCTTTCCTCTTTAGTTGCCATCCAGGCTTAATTCAATGGGAATTGTTAAGCTGACTATGTGGTATGGGTTTTGCACATTGTTGAAGGCTGTATCATTGCTAGTAATCTAGTATGTAATTTGGTCTCTTGTGGAGAGTTGTCTCATTGTTAATCATACCTCATGTTCTGGTGTTTTTTTTTTTATATCAAATAAAATATGAGATAGGTTTTCTCAAATGAACATTATTTACCAATAAATCATATTATAATGCATTATAATACAAAATACCCCAGAAGAAACTAGACACAATCTTCTTCATCAGGGGTGTATAAATATATGAAAATGAATGTCGTCACAGTAAATAGCTTTTTGTTACTGTTGTACATTATCTCGACAATTGAAAGGAGGCAAAAAATTGTTCAAAATAACTGACAGTACGGTGGATTCTTCATATTTTCATGGTACATAATGAAGTATCCACAGTACTGTCCATTATTTTGAATAGACCTCTATTTTTATGAAGATCATTTCTGGTTTGAGATATTTGTATTACCGGCTTTTTTTATCATTTAATATTGTCTATCAAAATATATCTTATAAACATGAACTCCAATAGTTAATTAGGTAACCAGGTGCTCCGCAGGTCGCAGTTTTATACGACCGCAGAGGTCGAACCCTGAACAGTTGGGGCAAGTAGCTGTATGGGAAACAAAATGGCTCATGAAGTTTCATCCTGATAAATGTAACGTACTCACCATCTCCAAAAAGCGAACACCAGCTAAATACAGTTACACACTACATCATACATGGCCATAACCTTGAACATGTCACAGCAGCAAAATACCTGGGATATACCATTGCATCAGATCTCAAATGGGGTAAACACATTAGCAACATCTGCTCCAAAGCAAACAATACCATCAGTTTTCTTAAAAGGAACTTAAACAACAAGTCTATAAAAGAAAAAGCATATGCGTCCCTCGTCAGACTAACATTGGAATATGCTAGTTCAGTATGGGACCTGTACTAACAAAATGATATTTATAGATTGGAAATGGTCCAAAGGAGGGCAGCAAGGTATGTTACTAACAGATACCACAACACTTCATCTGTTAGTGACATGCTTGAACATCTAGAATGGACTACACTACAAGAACGAAGAAAACAGAGCAGACTGATAATGATGTATAAGCTTAATAACAACTATGTAAAGATTGATACATCAAATAAACTGATACCAAACGAACGTCATTCCTGGAATAACAACGAAAAAGCATTCAGAATTCCATCATATGCAAAACTACAGTTCGGAAGGAGTCGTTCTATCCTAGGACAATAAGAGAGTGGAACACCTTGCCCAACTGTAAGGTCTCTGCTCCGAGTCCTGAATCTTTCAAGGCTCAGCTCCGTCAGTAATTAAATTAACAATTTTTTTATTTGCACTTGTATATAAAATTCAGCTAGTTTTTGTTTTTGTTAAATTTAAAAATTTCATACATGTGCGCACTCCATAAATGTGGCAGAATAGTCAACCAGTTGACGGTGGCCGCTTACTGGAAGAAGAAGTATTGACACAACATTCAAGTTTGATACAGCTCTGAATTAAGATTGGGATCAAATATTGACATATAAGAGTTTCTGACACAAAACAAATGTCAAGATTTTACAAAGTTATTGTGCAATATTGTGCAATTAACGATTTCTTCTTCAAACATTTCAAAAATTTGGAATTTGATAAATTTGGAGAAAAAACAAGAGGCTCTCAAGAGCCTGAATCACTAACCTTAATTTTTTGGGTTAAATCTTTCATCAATGATTATTTTGGCTTTTCAATTTATTTAAATGTTCTTTGAATCGTCCTATTTTCTTCAAAAGCAAAAAAAAAATCATTTTCTCCTATGTTCTATTTTAGCCATAGGAGCTATGTTTCTTGACATACAAGGAAATGAAATATAAAATTTATACTAGATACTCTGAAACTCATTTAGCCTAAGTTTGGCTGAAATTGATACAGCAGTTTCAAAGGAGAAGATTTTTAAAGTAAGTCAACATGATGAACAAATTGTGAAAAAAAGTCTTTAAAGGGCAATAACTCCTTAAGGGGTCAATTGACAATTTTGGTCAAATTGACTTATTTGTAGATCTTACTTTGCTTAAAATTTTTGCTATTAACAGTTTATCTGTATCTATAATAATATTCAAGATAATAACCCAAAACTGCAAAATTTCTTTAAAATCATCAATTCAGGGGCATTATACCTGAAAAACCAGTTACCCAATTCGGCTGAAAATTTCAGGACAGGTAGATCTTGACCTAATAAATACTTTAACTTCTTGTCTTATTTGCTCTAAATGCTAGAGTTTTTGAGATATAAGCCAAAAACTGCATTTTACCCTGTGTTCTATTTTTAGCCATGACGGCCATGTTTTTTTGACGAAATAAAAAATAAACCACAAACTTTCTTTTATACACCCTACTGATCATTCAGTTGAAGTTTAATTGAATTTGGTTGAGTAGTTTTAGAGGAGAAGATTTTTTAAAGTTAGCAAATATGATGAACAAATTGTGAAAAATTGTCATTAAAGGACAATAACCCCTTAAGGGGTCAATTGACAATTTTGGTATATTAACTTATTTGTAGATCTTACTTTGCTGATCAATTTTGCTGTTTACAGTTTATCTTTATCTATAAAAATATTTAAGATAATGACCAAAAACTGCAAAATTTCCTTAAAATTACCAATTAAGTGGCAGCAACCCAACAATGGGTTGTTTGATTCATCTGAACATATAAGGGCTGATAGATATTACCCTAATGAACATTTTTACCGCATGTCAGATTTGCTCTATATGCTTTCATTTTTGAGATATAAGCCAAAAACTGCATTTGACCCCTATGTTCTATTTTAAGTAACGGCGGTCATGTTTTTTGGACGGATCAAAAATCAGCACAAACTTTGTGCAGGATAATCTAAGGAACAATCTTGCTAAGTTTCATCTAAATCCATTCAATAGTTTCAGAGGAGAAGATTTTTTAAAGTTAGCAAATATGATGAACAAATTGTGAAAAATTGTCATTAAAGGACAATAACCCCTTAAGGGGTCAATTGACAATTTTGGTATATTAACTTATTTGTAGATCTTACTTTGCTGATCAATTTTGCTGTTTACAGTTTATCTTTATCTATAATATTTCCTTAAAATTACATATTAAGTGGCAGCAACCCAACAATGGTTTGTTTGATTCATCTGAAAATTTCAGGGCTGATAGATCTTGACCTAATTAACATTTTTACTTCATGTCAGATTTGCTCTAAATGCTTTCGTTTTTGAGATATAAGCCAAAAACTGCATTTGACCCCTATGTTTTATTTTAAGTAATGACGGCCATGTTTTTTGACAGATCAAAAATCGAAGCACACACTTTTTGCAGGATAATCTAAGGAACAATCATGCTAAGTTTCATTCAAATCCATTCAGTAGTTTCAAAGGAGAAGATGTTTGAAAAATTGTTTACGACGACGGACGCCAAGTGATGAGAAAAACTCACATGGCCTTTTAGGCCAGGTGAGCTAAAAATTGAAAACTACTACCACCTCCCCCTTTTTTGCAATTAGTCCAAAATCTGACAATTCTTTATACATGATTTACAAGTAGTGTGAGGGAGAAAGGTCCAAACATCCCCAACATTGCATGTTAAATGATTTTGAGTGTCCTTCCTTATACTGCTTTTAAATTGTTTAAATTGTCCATTGACCAGAAAAACCTAGTTTTTCACCATTTTTTGCCCCTAATTCCAAAACAATTTGAGCCATAACCCCCAAAGTCAATACTTACAATCCCTTCATGGTATGGAAACTTGTGGTATAATTTCAGAGAGATTCATACACTTTTTACATCAAAGTTGTTATCTCCCCTTCCTTTTAACCATTGTGTTAATGTTGACTTCTCTTTAAAAAAAAAAAAAGGGGGTCTCATTGGCCAAGTGGTCTAAGTAGTTCAACTACTGTAATCGCTAGCCAGTCAACACTGAGGCTGTGAGTTTGAACCCAGGTGCACACAACTCCAATCCTAATTGACTAGGATTGTCAGTTTTTTTATCGAAGGTTGGTGGTTTTCTGGCTTTCCGAACCAATAAAATCTTGCTGCCATGAAATAGCCTAAAAGCAGTGCTTTAATAATAAAACAAAGAAAATTTAATTTAATCCTAAAATTGGCACATATACATTTTTTCAATTCTAGATAACCATTACTTTTTTTCATAGAGGAAGGATCGAGATAACAAGTACAAAGTTATTACTTTATTATCTGACTTATTCATTAGGAAATGTGCAACAATGAAGTACATCTGATTGCTCATACATCTACAACTTTAACAAACAACAAATAAAACAAATATTTTTATTGGCACAAACTCATTAACAATAAATAGTTAAGACCTATGGCATTACATATAATTGTAATAATTGACAAGGTAGAATGAAAGGTTACATGACAACATATCATGCTATAATGAAAAGTTACATATTGATGTATCATATAAGTTCACTATTTCTTATATAAACCCACATTTATAAGACTTTTCCTAAACTTTAAAATAATCTTAAGTATCTTTCGACACTGTATACCATGTTTCCTTTTGAAGAGTGCCTTGGAAACAGTCGCTTTTAGAAGTTTTCTCAAAAAAAGCTTTGAAGACATTATAACAGGGGGGAGGTATGAGAGCACCCTTTACGATGTAAACAAGCCATGAAAAAGATTCTATAAAACAGGAAATAAGTACAGTCAGAAATTCATAGTGCTTTCTTCACTTTTTACATAAAAGTTAAAAAGGACAGAAATATACATGATTTGAGCATAAAAAGAAAATATAAATACTGACATGTACGACGTCCACGGTATTTGGTGCATTCGCTCCCAGAAACACATTCTCATCATATACGTTCACCCCTTGAGTCCGTCTGACCGTTTTTTCATTTAAATACTGGTTGAATTAAATGATCTTTAATCATGTCTTTAAGATAAATATATGAAAATGTTTTGCCAAAGAAGCAATGTTTAACTGTAAACAAAGGATAGCAATTTAAACAATTGCATGTCATCATACGGCTTTGAAAACCTGTAAAGTATGCTTTAAAGGCACCAGGGTTTATTTTCAAGCAATCTGTTTGACGTTTTATAACATTTTTATAATGTCAAAAATCTCTTTTTTACTTGAAATATCTTAATTTCAAAGTATTGTTATGATTTTATTCCCGAGAGTAGGTAAAATAGTTTTCCAATGTAAAATCTTGATAATAGTTAAGAATTTTTTTATTTTCCCCCCAAAAAAATTAGCAGGCCAATTTTCGAACAATGAATTTATACTTCACAGTCACAGTGGGAAATACTGGGAAAACCTGGGTTTTACTGGGTTTTAGTGGGTTATACTGGGCAATACTGGGTAATATAAAATACTTGTCTGAATTTTAAAGAGGATTCAGTGATAAACACAAATTTAATACATTTTATAAGATGGTTATACCCTATTTTTTGTCTAGATTGGCAAACTGTAAATATAAAGCAAACATATTTTTTTTTTTCTTCAAATAAATATAACTCCCAATTTAAGAATTAACAATTACTTCTAAGAAAAATTACATTTAAATAATGTCACTAATTAATTAGTTACTATTCAGATTAGAACACAGAATTGTTTATGTAACAATAATCAGCCCTAAAAGTCTTTACTATTTAGTGTTAAAATAAGCATAGAAAATCGTATTGCCCAGTATTGCCCACTATGACCCATAAGTTTTATTGGCATGACCCCTTAGGGTGTATATTTAGCAATATGAATGTATAACAAATAAAATTAACTAGTCACTTAAACACTGCAATAAAATGCATGTTTCAAAGTTTGGATTATTAAAACAATGTTTGGTAATTAAACAGGTAGCTTTAAATGTACAAATCTTCTTATCTGCCTACATATAGAATTAATAGAGAAGAGAATGAAATTGATATTTCAATCTTCTAGAAATGACTGTCATGATCAATGGTTATCTGTATAAAAAGTATATATTTAGCTGTTATACTATGAAACTGTACGAAGTCTTTACTATTTAGTGTTAAAATAAGCATAGAAAATCGTATTGCCCAGTATTGCCCACTATGACCCATTTCTGGGAGTATTGCCCAGCCCGGGAAAACCGGGTTTTCCCACCCGGGAATTCCCGGGCGGGTAATACTTTGCCAACCCTGATCAATATGCAAACTCAGTTTGCATTTAAAAAAAGAGGAAATATCAGCGTAAAAACTAGAATTATATTGAAGCCTTTAAAAGCCAAGCTAATTTACTTTTTACAATTTGATATAACACAAATAATTTGATATAACAGAATATTTACTTGATATACCAGAATATTTACTTGATATACCAGAATATTTACTTGATATACCAGAATATTTACTTGATATACCAGAATATGATTATTTGATATAACAATTTATTAATTTGATGTAACTAAATAGCAAATTTAGTATGTCACATTATTCATACATGAGTTGCATTTAGTCCAGTCAATCTAGCATAATTTTTACCCTTTTTTTACCCTTACCTTGAAGTAATAACAACAGAAGATTTTTAAGTTTTAATCTTTAGCAATATACAGTAGACTCCGGCCAATCGGATACCCAAAATGTCAGCTAAAAATATCCGATTGTCCGATATATTCAATTAGCCGATGAACGTATATTCCTCCAAGTTTGTTTTTTTAAATTGACAGACACAACCCTAAGATACCAATAGCTATTATAGCTGCTTTATTAATGGAAATTTGTAACTAATCTCAATGTTTTTTTCAGGTACAAGTTCGGATAAATCGGTTGATTGAGTAATAGATCGATCAGTTGATTACAATGTATTTTGTTTAACTGTCAGTCTGTTGATTTTTTAATTATGTGTTCATTATCTGAATAAAATATGTACCTCTTAAAATATGAGACTTGTTGTTTTTGCGTGATTTGTTTCATTTGTGTGTTAAAACAGGTAAAAGCTAAAAATAGAAAGATCACGCCATCAGCAACATGTGTACTAAGTTTCAAGTTGATTGGACCTCAGCTTCATCAAAAACTACCTTGACCAAAAACTTTAACCTGAAGCAGGACAGACGGACGAACGGACGGACGGACAGACGGATGAACAGACGCACAGACCAGAAAACATAATGGTCCTCTACTATTGTAGGTGGGGCATAAAAAACAACTCTAGAGGTGTTTTCATATCTTTTATCAACCTACAACCTAGATTTCATAATTCGTTAGTTGACCATTTATTAGATTTTTCAGCATGTCAAGGAAAAGAATGTCAAATTGAATTAAACAGATAAAGTTTATATTCTTCTTTTTGTGGTTTAAATTTTCTTTCAACAAAATAGATGCTGAACAAATATAATTTAGAGATATAAACAATACCAAATATTCACATTTTTTTTCTTCAAAATGGTCACAAAGTCACAAATTTACAAATTCTTCAGTGAAAAATGTGCAAAACAAAAAAAAATTTCCATAACACTTTGATTTTGTACTTTTCATGAGCAGAAGATTATACTATATAGTCAAATACGAACTTATAATCCCATTTAAGTATCATATTTTACATGAATTTGAAGAAAATCAACAAAAAACCGACAAAAAAAAGATAAATTTTTGCAGAGTTACCTCCCTTTCCAATGTTAATTTTCATAAGAAATTAAAAATGCTGATTTAGAGTTTTCCTCAAGTTAGATTTCTGGAGATTTTTTTCTGGATCATTTAAGTGAACCTACATGCAAAAAATCAAGGCACTCAGGTGTAAGAATGGATAAGAATAAATCTATCTAGACTTTTCACTATGTGGTCAAAGCATAAAGAATCTAGAAATAAATCACAAGCACTTATCATATTGAATAATTGAAAGAATATCCCTAGAGGCCAAGAGTTAATTGAATTAAAAACCTGAATAAGAGTTTTGCTAAGGTCTATATGATATTTAGATTACAAAAGGTAAAGGTACATGTAGTTATATAGATTCTTACACTGCAACAAGTGTATTACGATATTTCTCCACTCGAGACAGTTAAATTTTATTATTTAAAGCGTGAGGCTTGCCGAGCACTTTAAATAATAAAATTTAACTGTCGAGAGTGGAGAAATATCGTAATACACGAGTTATAGTGTTGGAATCTGTTTCTCTAATGCTTTTTATCGTTCTTTTTCACAGTTATTTTTAAGAAAATTGTGCTCTTCATATGCGACGTCACCAGTCAAGGTCGCCTTTTTTCATGACGTCACAATAGAAAAATTGAGAAGAAAACAAAACATTTTGACGTCATAATCAAATTTCGACTAATCATTTGCCGAGAACAGATTTTTCACTAGTGAGGAGAAATATTTTTCTCACACCGGTCAGGAAATGTGAAAATAGCACAAAAATTAGAGAAACAATATTTACTCAGCATGTAAAAAGTATATAGGTTATCTACATTTTGAAATTGGCACCAACATGGTCACATTTTCAACAACCTTATTTAAGGTCACAATGACCTATTCTACATGGATGCTGAGAGACTACAATAATGCATATATATATACCTGTATTCAATTTTACATGACCCTTGTACATTTACTTGCCGAAAAAATAATATGATAATACTTGAGGTCACACCCTATATAATCACAAGTTTTGACTATTTTGCCTCAAATGTCAAGTCTTTCTAATAAAAAATACAAAAATTGTTTAGGTGGTTGAACTAAAAGTATTCAATCCTTTCAAAACTTGAAGAAGTCTGTTCATTCATTCAGGATTTCCTGTAAGATGGTATAGATTGCGGCTTCCCTCCTTGCTTCTAGATCATCCTGTAGGTGTTTGTTTTGTTTACACATTCTAGAAAAGAAGCGTGTTACTTGCTGTACAGACAATATCTCATCATAATCAAACCTCCTTGTGTCGTCAGAATTTTAACATGTAGCATATTCTCTGAAACATTGAAGGGATCTTCCTTTCTTCCCGTTTGTCAAATTTTTCAGTTTAGTAGTCTTTTTGGTTTTAGTTAAAGCACTGGACTTTCTTTCTGACTTGAGAGCCCAACCAAGTGTCAAGCTATTCTCTGACCCTTTCATGCATCTGTTTAGTTTCACCAGACAAATTTAACACATCTCTCAGAAAGGAAGACTTATATGATAGTTTTTCATTATACTTTTTCTTTGTAATGTCAGAATTCAAACAAGAATTAAATTCAATTTCCATTTGCAACTAACTGGTGGTTCAGAAGCTCTTTTCAGTGGAAAACTCTTTTGTGCAGCCGTCATTTGAGCATTGTATTAATAAATTTTCTGTGTCTGATTTTCTTTTAGGCAACTGGTGAAATGTGATATCATCAAGTTCCTCGAATACTGTGATATATATCTGATGTTGATTGCTGGAATCTGATTATTCTTTATCAACAAGCCTGAAAAAAAAGAACATAAATGCACATTCATGTATCAGTTAAGTTTGCATGAACTCAAGAAATCGGCCAAAATAAATTAAAACTATTGGACCAATTAATCGTATTTTAACATACTGGTAAATCAAGGCAAGACAAGTTATAAACGACCTGATCAGATTGACCAGTATGGTCATTAACTCTAAATATGAAATATCAAAATTGCTCCTTTAGAAAAGAGGAATTGATGTAAATTACTGTAAATTCAGAAATTATTGCAAGGTTCTCATTATTGGGGAAAATATGATAGATTTGTAAACGCAATAATTAAAACTCACATTTTGAAATATTTCGTTTGAATTAAACAGGATTTTTCTCAAAATCATAAAAATTAAAATCGCATCTTAAAGTCAAAACTGACAAAATTTCAATAACAAATGCAAGCAATAATTTCTGAATTTACAGTAAATAATAATGTGAATAAATTTTGTTCAATTTTGTCAAAGGAAACTTGAGTTATCATACAACATAGGTCAGAGTAATAATACACATGTATAAGAGCACACACTTTTAAAGTCAATGTAAATCCCGATGCTGACAAACTACCATATAAGCTCAGTATTAAAGTTGTTCGAGTTTGAGATGCAGCTGAGGCTGATTTTAACCTTATCCAAGTGTACTATTACACTTTATTGTGACAGGCTGGTATAGATTTACAAGTATGCAAGCTTACAACACCCTAGTATGTGTCGTCATGGCATAAAATGGATTGACATTAACTCTACAATATTCAACCAAAACATTAGTTACCATGGTTACTGAAGGGAATTAATAACATGCATTATATACCTTCTCCAATGCCATGAGCTTTCCATACACATACGGCCCTCCTTCTTCAAAAGAGAAATTTGAGTACGAACCAATACCAGGAGTTCTTTTGACATGTGCCTTTTCCACAACACTTACTTTGTACTTCACTGACTTCATCATTGTCTCTATACTCTAAAATTAAAATAAATATTGTGACATGTCTATTTTCATAAATATGTTAAAAATATGTGAAGGAACGTAAGTAAACAGTTGCATCATGATCAATGAGGGATCAACTTCTTTTCTAAAAATAATTTCACTCTGTCAGAAATTCAAAATAATCATGTATTTCTTTTTTTTTCTATGAGCATGAGTAATATATGGCTACTTATGTTTACTGTGTGCTTCCTTTAGTAAATATTTCATGTTTATAAAAGAGCTTGTCTATTTTGTTTTCCTGTTTTTTTGTCACTTGTCTATTGATTTTCAGCAATTACATGAAAATGATACACTCTGGTAAGATGTCTTTATTATTGTTGTGAAAAGTCTTCACTTAAAAATATCAGTCAAAGCAAACTTAGGAAAAACACATCATATAAATTGGCCAAAATTAATACCTTTTTCATTGAAGATGCATTTAGTACATCATTTCCCTGATTGATGGATCTTCATATAGCTGATTTTAAAGTTGCTCCAGTCCTTGAAATGTTTGGATAGAGTATAAAAAAATTGATGTGCAGGGATTTATATGTCAAAAACTACAATTAAAGTATCATACTGTATGTGTATGGTCCAGCTTGATAAACAAGTGAAACTGCGAGCTACTGCTCACTGATGATACCCCCGCCGCAAGTGGATAATATAAATAGTGTAAAAATATGCAAGTGTTCGGTAAACAGGAAGTTGTCGAGTGATGAATCTGAAAACGCATCACACGGTATAGTGACTTATATAATCCTGAAACCAAATTTCAGAAATCCTTGTATTGTAGTTCCTGAGAAAAATGTGACGAAAATTTTCAACTTGGCTATCATGTGTAAAATCATACAAGTGTTCGGTAAACAGGAAGATGTCAAGTGATCAATCTGAAAACGCATCACACGGTAGCTGATTTAGATAATTTGAAACCCTGAAACCAAATTTCAGAAATCCTTGTATTGTAGTTCCTGATAAAAATGGGACGAAAAATATTAATGGGACGGACGGACTGACTGACGGACTGACAGAGGTAAAACAGTATTCCCCCCCTTTTTTAAAGCGGGGGTATAATAAAATTTGTTATTACCAGTAATTGTTTTCGAGTTTTTCATTTATCCTCAGACAATAAGTAGTAAGATTTATTTGTATGTTAAATATATATTTCATAACTAGTTATATATTGAGTAGTTCTATGTACATACCTTCAGTTTTATGTGTTGAACCCATTCATTCAATGAAGAGTCATCTGCATTTAAGAGGTCTGGCTCCATGACAGATAGTGCATCCTGTGTACTAGGTTGTCTGGAAATCAGTCATGTAGGTTCTGGACCACATTTTCCAGGTAGGGCTGGTATATGTCCCTTTTGAAGTTGTCAATGTTAGACGACTTCCTCAGTCTAACACCATACTCTGACAGATTGTCTAGACTATAGTTGGCAATGACTACATGTAGTGTCCAGGTTGCTCAATCAATTTTGTGATGGTTATTTGTGTTGCTGACACAAGAGTTTCAATTAAGGTGAAGTCATTATATCTGTTTTCTGCAAAGATAAATATGAAAGAAATGGCATTCCACTACAACCATTGAATTTGACTTAATAGATTAATTAATATAAGCATAGAATGTGTTCGGTGTGAGCCAAGGCTCTGTGTTGAAGGCCGTACATTGACCTATAATGGTTTACTTTTTTTTTAAATTGTTATTTGGATGGAGAGTTGTCTCATTGGCACTCACACCACATCTTCCTTTATCTATAGGCATTAAAAAAATTGCAATTGTTATACATAATTTCTATTAACCCACAAGTTATCTCCCTTTCACATTTTAGAAAGAGTTGCCTTTCTTGACACATAATTGATGAATAGTTTTAAATATATGCATATAGTTAAGAGTATTAAAGCACAGACATGTTATTTTTCAGTTTGATAAACAATTTTATTTAGATAATGAATTAAAAAAAGAAGTAATTGTTAACTTACTTGGATTTTTTTTGACTATCTTACAAGGGGTCTGACATCATATGGATTGATGCAACAAATTTAGTTGTCTTAACAAACATTGCAAGACCATGACCAGCAGCTGTTGCATCTGAACTCTCACTGGCTTCAATCTCTAAACTAGCAATATTAGTGCAGGGAGGCATGTGACAACCATCTTGTATCAGAGACTTCCTTCATCTTTAATTGTGGTCAAACTAATATTGTCTGAATATAGAATAAAGGAATAATGTGTGGATTGTATGGTCAAACTAAGCTACTCAAATAACTATTAGTTAATAAAATATTGTAATATGTAATGACTTTCTGTTTACTATTAGTATTCATCTAAATATATATATATAATTAAGTAGAAATATAATTAAGTAAAAATGGGACTACCATAAAGATGTATTATAAGTGTTGTACATGTACATGATGTAGATAAAACATTATTACCTCAATTCCCGTAAGTCCTGCAGACATTCTAATTCACTGCTGAGTGTTGGTAAAATTTAAATATCTGTTGCAATAAGTCCTTGAACTTCATCAAATATGGAATATTGTCTGTAGCCTGAGCTGCAGCCAGTGCCAATCTATGGGAAATACAATGAACATTTACAAGCTCAGGATTATGTTAGTTTTAGTCTTGCAGCAACCTGTAGAAATAAAGACAACATTTGATATGCAAGTCAACTTTGGATGATACACGATTACAGAAGAAACACCATTTTACTTGTTTACTAAAATATCATTTAACTTACAGGTTCACTGTATACTGTTTAAAGTATTTTAACATAGTCATAGTCCTTTATTTATTTACAAGAGTCAATGATGCTTTCTTATAATAAATATAAATTAATATCTGATAAAAATGTTTTATATCTGCTTACCCCAGATTTTCTTCCCACCATAACAGAGGCACCATCAGATCCAAGGCCTATCAAATGCTCTGTTGGCAGATGAAGATAATTAGAGATGTGTCCAAAGCAGTCATTTTTGTCTCTGCTTTCCCATCTGGCACCCGTCTAACCAAGAAATGAAGTTTTTACCTTACTCAAAAATAATAAAACTCAATTACATCAGCTACACAAATATTTTATCTAATACAATTTATTTTAGAATGTTTATTTATGAATACAACCTCTTTATGTCTGAATTAGATTGATTAATATTACCTAAAGTAGTATAACAAATAAGTATATTATAAGAAAATTACTGACCTGGTTATTTTCTGTTATATATCTGGCTAGGATGGTCATTTGCTTGATCCAGTGGTTTCATAAATCAGGATACTGTAAGGCAGCAACCATTTGATTTTCGGGGGGGGGGGGCTATGGTTTTTTTTTCTGTGCAAACTTTTTTTTTCGCTTTCGGCGAAGAACAATCTATTTTTTTAGCGACAAACCGAAAACAATTTTCTTCTTTCAATTTTAGCATTACATATAGTGTCAGCTGAGGGTGAAACAAACAATTTTTTTTTCTCAGGGTCCAAAACAAATTATTTTTTTCACCAAAACCTGGAAACAAACTTTTTTTTCCAAAAAAAAACATAGCCCCCCCCCAGAAAATCAAATGGTTGCTGCCTAATATAAGGTGATATACATATGTCCTGCAGTAATGGGGCTGCAATCTGTTCTGCAATACACCTTATCGCTATTTAGTCCTTTCTGGGAAAAACAGTAATTTATATAACTTCCTGTTTGGGTCACCAGCCAAAAAAATGGAGGTCATCAGTAGTGAGCTGAGGGAGAAAAAACTTTAGAAAGTGATCATCAAGAAACTTTGATATAATATGATCCACTTTTTTTCGAAATTAAAATTGAAGTAAAAATATTTTGTTTGAAGTATTTACGGTAGTTTAAACAGGTCTCATTAAAAAAGTATCATGCATGGTGAATTGTTTAAACAGGGTCCCAGATAGCTTCAACTGGATGAAAAGGTTGTGTAATTTTAGAACTTATCCAGAATGGAATAAATAGCGATTATGATATGGAGCATCTCTTGTAAAGTCCTTTGACTCAAGATCCATTTCCTCCCTTCTGCAGATGATTCAAATACAAACATCCCATTCTCTTGGCATTATCAAAGTAAAGACCTGAGTATTTGGTAGTGTGTTGTATCTCCCCTGAAGCCAACCACTACAGACTACTAAGACAGCAACCTTTTGATTTTCAAGGGGGAGGGGGGGGGGGCTATGGATTTTTTTTTTTTTAAAGTTTGTTTCTAGTTTTCAGAGAGAAAAATCAGTTTTTGACCCTGAGAAAAAAATTGTTTGTTTCAGCCTCAGCTGCAACTATTTGTAATGCTAAAATTGAAAGAAAAAAAATGTTTCGTCGAAGATGGAAAAAAAGTTTGTCTGGAAAAATATCCATAGGCCCCTACAGAAAATCAAATAGTTGCTGCCTAAATGCCCCAATCAAGTAGTGTGTGGAGTCCTCTCAGGCCAATGAATACATACTTCTAAATGCTCCAATCAAGGCAGTCTTCTCCAGAGATACCCCAGCTGCTACAGCTTGCACTAGTCCTTGACCATTCCCAGACAGAAAACATTGTGCTTCCAACTGTTCTGCTTCCTTGAGGGCATCAGATTTGGCATGCTTACTAATACTTTCAAGGGTGACAGTTATACAAGGCTAACATGTCCATATGAGGCTGCCATTCATTGGTATCTTATTGAAGGTGATACAGATATTGTACAACAGACCTGGAAATTATATTTTAAAATTTTATTAAATAGATCAATTTATATTATATTTATAGAAAATAATAGATCTAGTTGGTCAAAAATCTTTAAAACAGTTGTTCAAAATAATTATAGTAAATATTTTGTACCTTGCAGTGATGTTGCTGCATGCATGCTTGCAATGGAAATTTTATAGAATAAATAAAGTAATTTGTATATTTATATATACGTGGGCTGTCCGTAAAGTTCGTGGACAAGCTACAGTCTGCTTAAAAATAGCATTTCAGGGGAATTCATTTTGCATATTTGTAATCCTGTACTATATCCTAGTTCCGTTATATCAATATTTGTCCAATTTTAAATGCGAAATAATAACACTTACTTCATATAGATATTAGCAATAGGGATCCAGAGCACGGCGAAAATATCACATTACATACAGGCTTGCATTTTCATAAATTTGTAATTTTTAGTTTCAAAATACGCCAAAAATGCATGACACTTGCATTGTGACGTCTGCAATAAGTCTTATCGTTACACATAAAAATTGAATGGTCAAAATTTTGAAATGGCAGCGAAATTTCGATTTGAAGTATTGAATCCAAAATTGGCATCACTGAAAGAATGGACGTTTACGGAAAAGGTGGAGCAACGGGCAGTTATCAACTTTTGTGTAGACATCGGAAAAACGCCAACAGAAACACAAAAAATCTCAAAAGTCTGAGAAATATAGCAAGACAATGCACCGACCCACACTTCTTTAAAAACTAGTCTAGACATTGATTTACTTGGATTCAAATGTCTAAAACATTATAGCCCTGACTTAGCGCCAATGGATTTTGCAGTATTCCTGCATACCAACTCTTTTTTCTCCGTGGACAAACGTTTGACGATTTATCTGAACTGAGATGGGAGGTAATAAACATAATCTTAAAAATAAAAAAAGGACAGTTTGAGAAAACATTTGATGACTGGGTAAAAAGATGTAAAAATGTGTTGCTTTGAAAGGAGACTAGGTTGAGAAAAGTTTAAATGCTCGGAAATATTTGTTTTGGTGCTCCGGGTGAGAGTTGCTTATGATCTTTGAAGTGATGAAAATACGATTATTCTAGCAGGTACTGAAATAAAATTTTGTACACTTAATCAGTAAATCATGAAATGTGTTACATACTTGTTTTATTCTTTTCAGGCAGGTAAATAATATTTTATTGAGATTGTCCTCAAACTTTACGGACAACCCTCGTATATATATATATATAAACATGTCTAAATTGAAAACTACGTTCAAACCTATGATTGCGTTGGATAAAAACCGCAATTTTTATACATGTGCATGTAAATCAAATTTCGTTGTAGAAGGGTCTAAAAACAGCACAAACAACATTTTCCAAAAGACCAAAAAAGTGAAAAAGTATATTTAAACAAAACCCATTTGTCTAACAGGTTGGACAACTGAGGTTCTTTAACCCTGCTGACTGCTATTGGCGATTGCCAAATAAAATTGATAACAAGATGTAACAAAATGGATCTTAATATAAATTTAATACTAAACAGAAAAAAAAATATTTGTGGCCACGATGTTATGCCACAAACATAAGGTGTCAATATTTTTTTAGTACACCAGATCCGGATTTCGACAATAAATGTATCCAACTCGTCTAAATATATATATATATATTTATGGTCCGCTAAAGTCAAAATAACAACTAACACATATTATGATGATGCAGGCCACAGATGTGACAGTTTATGTTTCAAAATCAATCATATCAAAAGATACATGTATAAAATTTGCATACACTACAATTATAAGTACAAATAATGAATTTAAATATACAATATACTTTTAATATGAACTAATGAGAAAATTCTGAAATAAATGAAAAGACAAATGTTATCACTTATTGAAATTGATTTTTTTTTAAAGTCAATTAATTTAGAGTTATCTCCCCTTGACTATAACTTTTTTTAATAATAGCGAAACATTTCAACTTTTAGAAGCAGATACCGCTCTTTGAATCAACCTTTAACGAACCTCTTTTCATGGTGGAAGAATGGGAAAGGGGGAGGATTAAAATATTTTATGAAAACCTCTTTTCAAGGTGGAAGAATGGGAAAGGGGGAGGATTAAAATATTTTATGAAATTGAATGTCACCAAATTTCTGTATTTGTTTTTCCTTCAGCAGCTATTTGGAAAAGAGGCTGTATATAAAAACATGTGCTTAAAGCTAAGCACCCACTTTCAATTAGAAAATTCCAAAGAGTTTCAAGTCAGATAATCACATATATATATATGTACCAAACTCAACTTTTTTTTACATATTTCTAAAATTTACAAAACATGATAACACAAGACTGAATACAATTAAAATATACAGTCTTTTAATGCACCATAAAGTCACCTATGCTGCACATTAGTGTATATATATCTTGGTCTGAGGTTGTCAATTGCCCAAAACTTTTAGAATAGAGAAACTAAATAAAACAATAATGTGTCCAAAGTACACAGATGCCCCACTGGCACTATCATTTTCCATGTTCCATGGACCGTGAAATTGAGGACAAAAGTCTAATTTGGCTTTAAAATTAGAAATATCATATCATAAGCAACAAGTGTACTAAGTTTCAAGTTGATTGGACTTCATCTTCATCAAAAACAACCTTGACCAAAACTTTAACCTGCCGAAGAACGAACGAACAAACATACGGAGCCACAGACCAGAAAACATAAAAATCTTACCAAATCCATCATTAACATTTTTTAACCCAGGGAATTTTATCAGCCATTTCTTGTCAACTCCTGTTTTTCTTTTCTTTTGATCTTTTGTGATTATCGTATTTTCTTAGTTCAGGGATACAATGGTCAGTGTACTGGTAGAGTTACTTGTTTCTGTTTGTACATCTTGACTTTCAATGTATTCTGGAGACGGTTGAATTTCAACTTCAGGGCTTTGCTCAAGGTGAAGATTTTCATGATCTGTCGGACTACTATTTGACGAAGAGTAGACTTCAGGGCCGTAACTACATTGAGGCAAATGAGGCAAATGCCTCATGTTTTAAATTTAAAAAAAAAACAAAAAACATTGTCTTCATATCAAATTTTTTCAACGGAAAGTGTCTTGCAAGAAGCAAGTTCTCTTTACTCTCTGGTGTCGCCCCTGCATGTTTTACATAATCCATGTTTCTATTTTACTTTTGGTTTTGAGAGTTGATGGTCTATTGTTTTTACCTCTGTTTCCCGGATTTGTCTTTTGTTCATTTATTGTCCTACTGAATGACTAGTCTGAGTGTTGATTTTCATTTGTAAACGAGTCACACTGTGTAATGTTGCATGATCACCGATGTCCAGGCATTAGGCGAGAAAATATTTTCAGAATATACGATGCTGCTGGACACAGAAAAAAATGGTAGTTTCTTCATGGAGAATTAATTGAACTTGATATCAAAGAATACAAAACTGCCTTTTTTGTATATGAAACCACAGACTCTTGGGTATATGATACAGATATATTTTTTTCTATATTTATAATACATGTCTATCACTTCTGTGGATGTCTCACCTAGTTCCGAGTGATTTAAACGACTCAGAGAAAATACCCATTTTTCTTGGTATGGATTGGAAAATTGGGTATTTTCTTTTAGTCGTTTAAATCACTCATATACCCAAGCGCCTGTGGATAAAACTAGATATGTGACATGGTTTAAATTAAAGTAAGTCCACAAATTTCCCGGTATCAAATTATTTTTGGAAAAAAACATCAATGTATTGCCATATAACCTTTTACATCAAGGGTGAAATTTGCCTGATTAAGTCGTGTTCAGACCCTTCAACAGAAATAAAGGAATATGCAGTACACGTGCACGGGAGCTAATCGCACACAATGTCAATGTATTGAGAAAAAAAAACAAATGATCAATGGTCAAAGTTTTTTATTCCTGTTCCTCATCTTGATACACTACAAACTGCTCAGAGTCTGAATTGACCAGTTTTTGTGCTCGACCAGTAAAATCGAGCACACATTTTACTCGACTGGACTTAACTGTACTTAAGTGAACTCGACTAGGTCTCGACTTTACTTAATTAGTCTGAAATGGTCTTGACCAAGGCTCGACCTGTCACGACCTGTCTTGACTAGTCTCGACTCAGTCTGAACCAGTCTCGACCTGTCTTGACTCAGTCTGAACCAGTCTCGACTAGTCTTGACCTTCTAACTAAATTAAATATTGATCTTACAAAATTCAAGCTTATTAGGTAGTTTCATTACTGGCTGTGAAATAAAAAAAAAATTTTTTTACAATAGGTAAAAATAAAAATTATTATATAAATTCAGATAGGCATCTTAAAATTTTCTAATTACTTTTTCAAATCAACTTGGATTTTCATCAAACTATGCACCTATCTAAGATATATATCAAGCTTACTGAATCCCATTTCATTTAATTTTTTGTTGTAAAGCTATGAAATTTAAGAATTAAAATCATCTTGGTAAAAAAAGCTAGGATTTGCAATTTGGACAAAATAGAGATAGGCATCTTTAATTTTTTTAGTAACTTTTTCAAAATCACTTGGATTTTCATCAAACTATGCAGCTATCGTAGATATATATCAAGCTTTCTGAATCCCATTTCATTTACTTTTTTGTTGTATTGCTGTAAAATTTAAGAATTAAAGTCCTCTCGGTAAAAAAAGCTAAGTTTTGCAATTCAAACAAAATAGAGATAGTACACTTTAAATTTTTTAATAACTTTTTCAAAATAACTTGGATTTTCATCAAACTATGCACCTATCTAAGATATATATCAAGCTTACTGAATCCCATTTCATTTAATTTTTTGTTGTAAAGCTATGAAATTTAAGAATTAAAATCATCTTGGTAAAAAAAGCTAGGATTTGCAATTTGGACAAAATAGAGATAGGCATCTTTAATTTTTTTAATAACTTTTTCAAAATCACTTGGATTTTCATCAAACTATGCAGCTATTGTAGATATATATCAAGCTTTTTGAATCCCATTTCATTTACTTTTTTGTTGTATTGCTGTAAAATTTAAGAATTAAAGTCATCTCGGTAAAAAAAGCTAAGTTTTGCAATTCAAACAAAATAGAGATAGGCATCTTTAATTTTTTTTTTAAATTTTTTCAAATCAACTTGGATTTTCATCAAACTATGCAGCTATCTTAGATGTATATCACGCTTACTGAATCCCATTTCATTTACTTTTTTGTTGTACTGTTGTAAAATTTAAGAATTAAAGAAATGTTTGTAAATAAAAGCTAGGATTTGCAATTTCGGACAAATTAGAGATAGGCATCTTTAATTTTTTTAATAACTTTTTCAAAATCACTTGGATTTTCATCAAACTATGCAGCTATCTTAGATATAACTCAAGCTTATTGAATCCCATTTCATTTAATTTTTTGTTGTAAAGCTATGAAATTTAAGAATTAAAATCATCTTGGTAAAAAAAGCTAGGATTTGCAATTTGGACAAAATAGAGATAGGCATCTTTAATTTTTTTAATAACTTTTTCAAAATCACTTGGATTTTCATCAAACTATGCAGCTATTGTAGATATATATCAAGCTTTTTGAATCCCATTTCATTTACTTTTTTGTTGTATTGCTGTAAAATTTAAGAATTAAAGTCATCTCGGTAAAAAAAGCTAAGTTTTGCAATTCAAACAAAATAGAGATAGGCATCTTTAATTTTTTTTAAAACTTTTTCAAATCAACTTGGATTTTCATCAAACTATGCAGCTATCTTAGATATATATCACGCTTACTGAATCCCATTTCATTTACTTTTTTATTGTATTGCTGTAAAATTTAAGAATTAAAGAAATGTTTGTAAATAAAAGCTAGGATTTGCAATTTCGGACAAATTAGAGATAGGCATCTTTAATTTTTTTAATAACTTTTTCAAAATCACTTGGATTTTCATCAAACTATGCAGCTATCTTAGATATAACTCAAGCTTATTGAATCCCATTTCATTTAATTTTTTGTTGTAAAGCTATGAAATTTAAGAATTAAAATCATCTTGGTAAAAAAAGCTAGGATTTGCAATTTGGACAAAATAGAGATAGGCATCTTTAATTTTTTTAATAACTTTTTCAAAATCACTTGGATTTTCATCAAACTATGCAGCTATCTTAGATATATATCAAGCTTTTTGAATCCCATTTCATTTACTTTTTTGTTGTATTGCTGTAAAATTTAAGAATTAAAGTCATCTCGGTAAAAAAAGCTAAGTTTTGCAATTCAAACAAAATAGAGATAGGCATCTTTAATTTTTTTAATAACTTTTTCAAATCAACTTGGATTGTCATCAAACTATGCAGCTATCTTAGATGTATATCAAGCTTACTGAATCCCATTTCATTTACTTTTTTGTTGTACTGTTGTAAAATTTAAGAATTAAAGTAATGTTGGAAAAAAAAAAGCTAGAATTTGCAATTTGGACAAAATAGAGATAGTACACTTTAATTTTTTAATAACTTTTTCAAATCAACTTGGATTTTGATCAAACTAGGCAGCTATCTTAGATACATATCAAGCTTTTTGAATCCCAGGTTTTTTTAGATTTTAGTTGTATTGCTGTAAAATTTAAGAATCAACGTATTCTAGGTAAAAAAGCTAGGATTTGCAGTGTTGACAAAATAGAGATAGTACACTTTAATTTTTCCATAACTTTTTGAAATCAACTTAGATTTTCATCAAACTCTATAACTATCTTTGCAATATTCTTGCTAAATATCTTACTTAACCATAAGTTGTTATTTAGTTTGGTGTATTTCTGTCAAATTTAAGAATTTAATCAATCTACATGTAGGTCAAAAAGCTTTGATATTAGAAATATATCTTTCTTTAAATAAAAATATTAAATTTTTGTTTTAACAAAAAAAAGGTGTCTTTTTTAAGATTTCATATCTTTTTCAAATCAGCTTAAACAAAATAAACCCCTTTTTTTGTAGTAAAACAAAAAATTCATATCTTGAACTTTCATAACAATCCTTGAAAACCTTTTAAAAAAAGAAATGTGTTCCAAAGTTACAGTAAAAATTAATTTTAATCAAATCTTAAAATATTTTTTTGTCAAATTTAATGACATGGCACTATACATGGTTTAATTACATCAGTACACCTGAGTTTTACAGGTAAAAAGAAAGCCCTACTTTTGTTAAATTCGTGTATTACTTATCAAGAGAATTAAAAAAGCCTTGCGATTTAGATTTAACAGGATGTGGCAACTTTGAATCAATGTTATTTAGAATTTAAAACTCTCTGGTAGATGTGATCTTTTTAATAAGTTTGCCCCAAGCAGAAGGTATTGCCTTATAAATCACCACAAATCAGAAGAACTTTTTTGAATAATTTCTTTCATTTTTCTTTGCTTTTTGATATATTTATATATATATATCAAAAGGAATAAACATTAAAGGAATCACATAACTAATTAATTTTATATATAAATTTTTTCCAAAATTATGAGGAAAGATATATATCTAATATTGTAGCTTTTTGACCTACATGTAGACTAATTAAATTCTTAAATTTGACAGCAAAACACCAAACTAAATAACAACCTGGGATTCAGTAAGATTAATACATCAACAAGGTAGCTATATAGTTTGAATAAATCCAAGTTGACTTGAAAAAAATATTAAAAAAATTAAAGTGTACTATCTTTATTTTGTTTGAACTGCAAATACTAGCTTTCTTGACCTAGATTAATTAAATTCTTCAATTTGACAGCAATTCAACAAAAAACAAAATAACCTAGGATTCAGTAAGCCTTATATATATCTAAGAGAGCTGCCTAGTTTGATGAAAATCCAAGTTGATTTGAAAAAGTTATTGAAAAATTTAAAGTGTACTATCTCTATTTTGTCCGAATTGCAAATCCTAGCTTTTTTTACCAACATTTCTTTAATTCTTAAATTTTACAGCAATACAATAATAAAGTAAATAAAAAGGGATTCATTAAGCTTGATATATATCTAAGAGAGCTGCCTAGTTTGATGAAAATCCAAGTTGATTTGAAAAAGTTATTGGAAAATTTAAAGTGTACTATCTCTATTTTGTCTGAATTGCAAATCCTAGCTTTTTTTTTCCAACATTTCTTTAATTCTTAAATTTTACAGCAATACAATAAAAAAGTAAATGAAATGGGATTCAGTAAGCTGGATATATATCTAAGATAGCTGCATAGTTTGATGACAATCCAAGTTGATTTGAAAAAGTTATTAAAAAAATTAAAGATGCCTATCTCTATTTTGTCTGAATTGCAAATCCTAGCTTTTTTACCGAGATAACTTTAATTCTTAAATTTTACAGCAATACAACAAAAAAGTAAATGAAATGGGATTCAATAAGCTTGAGTTATATCTAAGATAGCTGCATAGTTTGATGAAAATCCAAGTGATTTTGAAAAAGTTATTAAAAAAATTAAAGATGCCTATCTCTATTTTGTCCGAAATTGCAAATCCTAGCTTTTATTTACAAACATTTCTTTAATTCTTAAATTTTACAGCAATACAATAAAAAAGTAAATGAAATGGGATTCAGTAAGCTTGATATATATCTAAGATAGCTGCATAGTTTGATGAAAATCCAAGTTGATTTGAAAAAGTTTTAAAAAAAATTAAAGATGCCTATCTCTATTTTGTTTGAATTGCAAAACTTAGCTTTTTTTACCGAGATGACTTTAATTCTTAAATTTTACAGCAATACAACAAAAAAGTAAATGAAATGGGATTCAAAAAGCTTGATATATATCTACAATAGCTGCATAGTTTGATGAAAATCCAAGTGATTTTGAAAAAGTTATTAAAAAAATTAAAGATGCCTATCTCTATTTTGTCCAAATTGCAAATCCTAGCTTTTTTTACCAAGATGATTTTAATTCTTAAATTTCATAGCTTTACAACAAAAAATTAAATGAAATGGGATTCAGTAAGCTTGATATATATCTTAGATAGGTGCATAGTTTGATGAAAATCCAAGTTATTTTGAAAAAGTTATTAAAAAATTTAAAGTGTACTATCTCTATTTTGTTTGAATTGCAAAACTTAGCTTTTTTACCGAGAGGACTTTAATTCTTAAATTTTACAGCAATACAACAAAAAAGTAAATGAAATGGGATTCAGAAAGCTTGATATATATCTAAGATAGCTGCATAGTTTGATGAAAATCCAAGTGATTTTGAAAAAGTTATTGAAAAAATTAAAGATGCCTATCTCTATTTTGTCCAAATTGCAAATCCTAGCTTTTTTTACCGAGATGACTTTAATTTTTAAATTTCATAGCTATACAAAAAAAAAGTAAATAAAATGGGATTCAGTAAGCTAGATATATATCTTAAGTAGGTGCATAGTTTGATGAAAATCCAAGTTGATTTGAAAAAGTAAATAGAAAATTTAAAGATGCCTATCTGAATTTTTATAATAATTTTTATTTTTACCTATTATAAAACAATTTCTTTTTTATTTGACAGCCAGTAATCAAACTACCTAATAAGCTTGAATTTTGTAAGATCAATATTTAATTTAGTTAGATGGGCTTCTTTATACCAGACAAAACTAAATTTGAAGGTCAAGACTAGTCGAGACAGGTAGTGACTGGTTCAGACTGAGTCGAGACTAGTCGAGACTGGTTCAGACTGAGTCGAGACTAAGTCAAGACAGGTCGAGACAGGTAGAGCCTTGGTCAAGACCATTTCAGACTAATTAAGTAAAGTCGAGACCTAGTCGATTACACTTAAGTAAAGTTAAGTCCAGTCGAGACAATGTCGAGACTAGTCGAGTAAAATGTGTGCTCGATTTTACTGGTTGAGCACAAAAACTGGTCAATTCAGACTCTGAGCAGTTTGCAGTGATAGTTGCTGGAGGGTCTTCGATAATGAAAGAATCATAAATACCGTAAAACAAAGTCAATATGGTCACTATAGTGTAGACTTAAGCAGTACTAGTACTTAAAGTATATTACTCAGATTGCACACTGTCACTATATATAAATCTAGTCATAAAAAAATCACAAGTCAGCACAATACAAGACAAGAACAGATAGACAGATCCGGAATTAATGATTATCAGAATAACAATTTTTGCTTTATCCTACATATCGGTCTTTTAATGTTTTCCCTAAAACCTTAAAGTCTTTAAATAACAATGAAGCTATGTTTTTTTTATACCAGAATATTGTCGAAAAAATAGCTAAGAATAATTTGCGTTTCTATGTAAGAAAGAGTCCGGGAAACGCTCAGAATGCACGGTTTTGTGTTATTTTTCTCAGAGCTTCTGGGGACCTTGAGCGGCCCCCAGACCCCTCGCCAAATATTTTTCGCCTCGCTACGCTCCGCGAATATATTTTGCCTCACTATTAAATGAGGCTAGTTACGGCCCTGGACTTCTCTAACCAACTTGTCAGAAAAGTTGGGCTAGTAATACGACGTTTCTTTGATGGTTACTTGGATATGGTTGTTAATATGATACTTGTTCTTTGAAATTTGCAGATAGAATGGTTTCATCATCAACAGCAAGTTGTTATATACAACTTTGAGTGTCATCATTACTTTACCAAGATTACAGGAAATAATTTAAAAAAAGTATAATTGTGTTTTGTGCATAAAAAAATAAACGAAAAACAAATATGTAACACATAAACAAACAACAACCATTGAATTATAGGCACAAACATACATTAGCTAGTCAGAATAATAAAATTGCAGAAAAGGGCTGCAAGAATTATTTTAGATGCTGATCCACTTTCATCATCAGCTCCACTGTTTAAACAGCTTGGATGGATGACAGTAGAGAACAGAATCTCATACCACAAATCAGTTTTGATGCAGAAATGCCTTAAAAATGAAGCCCCTGTATATCTCACTGAAAAATTTAAAGAAATGCCAGAAATAAACCAATCTTGTTTGAGAAATGCCTCTTGCAAAAATTTACAAGTTCCAAAAGCCAAAACAGAGCGTTATAAGAAATCTTTTATATATTCAGGATCTATTTTATGGAATAATTTACCAATATCCCTGAAAAAATCAACATCAAGTACAAGCTCATTCAAAAAAGATTTAAAAAATTACTGGTTGGAACATTAAGAAGCTGAGTGTTTTATATATGCATAATAATTTTCACACACTTACTCAAACTTGTTATTGTTGATGTTATTACTATAAATATATGTCATATGTGAATTTGTAATTTTTACCTGTTTTGAAAATTGTATACTTCATGACAATTTTTTATTATATTTTTCATGTATGTGTGTCTGTTTGATATTTTGTAATTGTTTGTCATATTTCATTGTATTTCATGAGGGCCTCAGGGAAGATTAGCTTTATAGCTAACTGTGTAACCCTCTTTAAATAAAGGATTATTATTATTATATTATTATTATTATGTGGCGGGGTTAAACATGTTAGCGGGATCATAACCCTCCCCCTAACCAATTCAAACAAAGACAGCCTTGTGTTTTCATAGTGCTTAGCAAATAAATTCTTTTTTGATGTAACACCGTGTTTTGATTGACTGAACACTAACATTTTTAGTATATCATCAATGTTTTTTTTTTTAATTTTCTCATCTTGATGTTTTAAATGAACTAGAAAAATGAGTCGTCCTGTCAACAAGTCCATAACTCAGCAATGAAGCATTGCACAACACTTGCTCAGCACCTCATAAGGAACATGCATGCCATGTTTGGTTTCATTACATTCACCGGTTCTCTAATAGAAGACATTGTTATGTATTTCCCATAGATCCTATATATAAATATGTTAGGTTATCTCCCCTTACTGATAATAGGGTAAAATATCTATCAATGAAATATGAAGCAAAGATTGAAAAAGGATTATATAAACCTTCTGAATTATAAATGTATCTGATTTACTCCAAAAATAACAGAAAAAAAAATCTTATATTGAAATGAATGATTGATATATAAAGATTAAGGGTCATTCACATTTAAAAAATTAACAGAAATAAATGTAAGGTGTAAGTTGATGACTAAATTCTCACCTTGAAAAAGTTCGAATTATTACCAATCAAGTATTAAACCCTATTACTATGGAAAAGAATATAGCAGGTTACGCTGTTATTGAATGACAAAAAAATATACATTTGGTATTAAAGTAAACGAACAGAAATCCTATGTTCCACATGTTTATCTATCAAAGGGCAATAACTAAAAAAAAGTTGTTAGTTTTTTAAAACTTTTATAAATATCTTTAAGACTAAAAAGCAAATACAATGCAAATTCTAATATAATTAATATTTCCAAGGGGCATAACTCAAAAATATTTAATTGACACTGATTTTCTAAGACATTGCAAAAAGTAAACCTTTGATATAAATTTCATAAAAATCTGTCAAAAATTGTACATGTTTGAGCAATAACAAGACTGAACAGAAAAAAACACTGCTTATAGACTAATAAATATGTTATGGATGATTAATATACTGGAAAATCAAACTCTTAAAAAAAATAAAAAGCGGCGTAACAATGAAATTTCCATATAATAATTTTTCCAAAGGGCAAATATTTAAAACGAAATTGTTGATCAGCATTGATTTTGAAATTGTCCTAGACATTCCTGCTAAAAACCTATGATGTAAGTTTTATAAATATCTGGCATGAACTATGCATGTCACTGTGAGCAATAGCCAGACTGAAAATGGAGCAGACAGAAAAACAGAAACGACAAATAGTATTTCTATGTCCCATTCAACATGTTGTGTGTTATGCAAAAATATGTTATGGATGATAAATGAACTGCAAAAACAAACTCTAACATATTTTACATGCCAAATATATCTCAGATTGGACTTATGTTGCAACTTGAATATTTCATATCAAATGGCGGAGCAAAAAATTTACATTGTGTTTTCAAAATCCTGGGTTTCCTGTTATGAACCTCTAAACAAATGACCCTGATAATGAAGAACACCTGACCTTACTGACAACTTTACACTGTACGACAATGTTTGATTGTGATGAAATTTTGGATGATCATATTCTAGCCTGCAAATTGGCCACACCAACGTTGGAAATTAACAATCATGTAAGTAAAACAAAACTCTCGTGTAACAATCCAAGCAACGTGAGAAATATGAATTTTTAACAAAGTGAATGTGAAATTGAAAAGTTGGAGACTGATGCTTCCAAGGTCTATTTAACACACAAGAATATGTAAAACACGGCAGAAATATTACCCATAGGCTCCCTGCATCTGTAAGAAAAAACAAGTGCATGGATTAGTATATAGTTTAAAAGAGGGGGTAGGGGCCTATTTAAAGAAAAAGATACTCATCTTTTAATTTTCTTCTTCTGTAATCTTCTATCCTCCCATAGCTCCCTGCATCTGAAAGAAAAACAAAGTGCATGGATTAGTATATAGTTTAAAAGAGGGGGTAGGGGCCTATTTAAAGAAAAATATACTCATCTTTTAATTTTCTTCTTCTGTAATCTTCTATCCTCCCATAGCTCCCTGCATCTGAAAGAAAAACAAAGTGCATGGATTAGTATATAGTTTAAAAGAGGGGGTAGGGGCCTATTTAAAGAAAAATATACTCAACTTTCAATTTTCTTCTTCTGTAATCTTCTATCCACCCATAGCTCCCTGCATCTGAAAGAAAAACAAAGTGCATGGATTAGTATATAGTTTAAAATAGGGGGTAGGGGCCTATTTAAAGAAAAATATACTCAACTTTCAATTTTCTTCTTCTGTAATCTTCTATCCTCCCATAGGCTCCCTGCATCTGAAAGAAAAACAAAGTGCATGGATTAGTATGTAGTTTAAAAGAGGGGGTAGGGGCCTATTTAAAGAAAACTATACTCATCTTTTAATTTTCTTCTTCTGTAATCTTCTATCCTCCCATAGCTCCCTGCATCTGAAAGAAAAACAAAGTGCATGGATTAGTATATAGTTTAAAAGAGGGGGTAGGGGCCTAATTAAAGAAAAATATACTCATCTTTTAATTTTCTTCTTCTGTTATCTTCTATCCTCCTATAGCTCCCTGCATCTGAAAGAAAAACAAAGTGCATGGATTAGTATATAGTTTAAAAGAGGGGGTAGGGGCCTATTTAATGAAAAATATACTCAACTTTTAATTTTCTTCTTCTGTAATCTTCTATTCTCCCATAGCTCCCTGCATCTGAAAGAAAAACAAAGTGCATGGATTAGTATATAGTTTAAAAGAGGGGTAGGGGCCTAATTAAAGAAAAATATACTCATCTTTTAATTTTCTTCTTCTGTTATCTTCTATCCTCCTATAGCTCCCTGCATCTGAAAGAAAAACAAAGTGCATGGATTAGTATATAGTTTAAAAGAGGGGGTAGGGGCCTATTTAATGAAAAATATACTCAACTTTTAATTTTCTTCTTCTGTAATCTTCTATTCTCCCAAAGGCTCCCTGCATCTGAAAGAAAAACAAAGTGCATGGATTAGTATATAGTTTGAAAGAGGGGGTAGGGGCCTATTTAAAGAAAAATATACTCAACTTTTAATTTTCTTCTTCTGTAATCTTCTATCCTCCCATAGCTCCCTGCATCTGAAAGAAAAACAAAGTGCATGGATTAGTATATAGTTTAAAAGAGGGGATAGGGGCCTATTTAAAGAAAAATATACTCATCTTTTAATTTCTTCTTCTGTAATCTTCTATCCTCCCATAGCTCCCTGCATCTGAAAGAAAAACAAAGTGCATGGATAAGTATATAGTTTAAAAGAGGGGGTAGGGGCCTATTTAAAGAAAAATATACTCATCTTTTAATTTTTTTCTTCTGTAATCTTCTATCCTCCTATAGCTCCCTGCATCTGAAAGAAAAACAAAGTGCATGGATTAGTATATAGTATAAAAGAGGGGGTAGGGGCCTATTTAAAGAAAAATATACTCAACTTTTAATTTTCTTCTTTTGTAATCTTCTATCCTCCCATAGCTCCCTGCATCTGAAAGAAAAACAAAGTGCATGGATTAGTATATAGTTTAAAAGAGGGGGTAGGGGCCTATTTAAAGAAAAATATACTCATCTTTTAATTTTCTTCTTCTGTAATCTTCTATCCTCCCATAGCTCCCTGCATCTGAAAGAAAAACAAAGTGCATGGATTAGTATATAGTTTAAAAGAGGGGGTAGGGGCCTATTTAAAGAAAAATATACTCATCTTTTAATTTTCTTCTTCTGTAATCTTCTATCCTCCCATAGCTTCCCTGCATCTGAAAGAAAAACAAAGTGCATGGATTAGTATATAGTTTAAAAGAGGGGGTAGGGGCCTATTTAAAGAAAAATATACTCATCTTTTAATTTTCTTCTTCTGTAATCTTCTATCCTCCCATAGCTCCCTGCATCTGAAAGAAAAACAAAGTGCATGGATTAGTATATAGTTTAAAAGAGGGGGTAGGGGCCTATTTAAAGAAAAATATACTCATCTTTTAATTTTCTTGTTCTGTAATCTTCTATCCTCCCATAGGCTCCCTGCATCTGAAAGAAAAACAAAGTGCATGGATTAGTATATAGTTTAAAAGAGGGAGTAGGGGCCTATTTAAAGAAAAATATACTCAACTTTCAATTTTCTTCATCTGTAATCTTCTATCCTCCCATAGGCTCCCTGCATCTGAAAGAAAAACAAAGTGTATGGATTAGTATATAGTTTAAAAGAGGGAGTAGGGGCCTATTTAAAGAAAAATATACTCAACTTTCAATTTTCTTCTTCTGTAATCTTCTATCCTCCCATAGCTCCCTGCATCTGAAAGAAAAACAAAGTGCATGGATTAGTATATAGTTTAAAAGAGGGGGTAGGGGCCTATTTAAAGAAAAATATACTCAACTTTCAATTTTCTTCTACTGTAATCTTCTATCCTCCCATAGGCTCCCTGCATCTGAATTAAATGAATCCAAACCTTCTACTTGTGGTTTCAAACATTGTGGTATGATTTCAGAGCATTTGAAATACTTCTACGCAAGTTATTATCCTGAAACTAGAAAAATGCTTGGTTTGGGCCCCTTTTGGGTCCATCATCCCCAAAACCAATCCCAACCTTCCTTTTGTGGTATTGAACCTTCTGAATAAATTTCATGAATATCCATTCACTTAAACTAAAGTTATTATCCTGAAACAAATGTGTCTTCGGAGGCAGACTACGCAGACGACACAAACGACCACATCAAACCATTATATGATCCCCAAAATTTTTGGGGGGATATATAAACTAGAGGCTCTAAAGAGCCTGTGTCGCTCACCTTGGTCTATGTGCATATTAAACAAAGGACACAAATGGATTCATGACAAAATTGTATTTTGGTGATGGTGATGTGTTTGAAGTTCTTACTTTACTGAACGTTCTTGCTTCTTACACGTATATCTATAATGAACCTTGCCCATTAGTAACAGAGAAAAATATTTGGTAAAAATTTACATAAATTTACCGAATTAATGAAAATTGTTAAAAATTGACTATAAAGGGCAATAACTCCTTAAGGGGTCAATTGACCATTTAGGTCATGTTGACTTATTTGTAGATCTTACTTTGCTGAACATTATTGCTGTTTACAGTTTATCTCTATCTATAATAGTATTCAAGATAATAACCAAAAACAGCAAAATTTCTTTAAAAATTACCAATTGGAGGGCAGCAAGCCAACAACCGATTGTCCAATTCATCTGAAAATTTCAGGGCAGATAGATATTGACTTGATTAACATTTTAACTTCTTGTCAGATTTGCTCTAAATGCTTTGGTTTCAGAGTTATAAGCCAAAATCTACATTTTACCCCTGTTCTATTTTTAGCCGTGGCGTCCATCTTGGTTGAATGGCCAGGTCATCGGACACAATTTTCAAACTAGATACCCCAAAGATGATTGTGGCCAAGTTTGGATTAATTTGGCTCAGTAGTTTCAGAGGAGAAGATTTTTGTAAAAGATTACTTAGATTTATGAAAAATGGTTAAAAGTTGACTATAAAGGGCAATAACTCCTAAAGGGGTCAACTGACCATTTCGGTCATGTTGACTTATTTGTAAATCTAACTTTGCTGAAAATTATTGATGTTTACAGTTTATTTCTATCTATAATAATATTCAAGATAATAACCAAAAACAGCAAAATTTCCTCAAAATTACCAATTCAGGGGCAGCAACCCAACAACAAGTTGACCGATTCATCTGAAAATTTCAGGGCAGATAGATCTTGACCTGATAAACATTTTTATCCCATGTCAAATTTCCTCAAAATGCTTTGGTTTTTGAGTTATAAGCCAAAAACTGCATTTTACCCCTATGTTCTATTTTTAGCAGTGGCGGCCATCTTGGTTGGTTGACCGGGTCACGCCACACATTTTTTAAACTAGATACCCCAATGATGATTGTGGCCAAGTTTGGTTTGATTTGGCCCAGTAGTTTCAGAGGAGAAGATTTTTGTAAAAGCTAACGCCGGACGACGCCGGACGCCGGACGACGGATGCCGGACGCCAAGTGATGAGAAAAGCTCACTTGGCCCTTTGGGCCAGGTGAGCTAAAAAGGAATATCCATACAGTATAAAAATACAATTGAAGATTTCTTACTATTGCGCAATACTGTGCAATTGAAAATTTCTTGCTATTGCACAATACTAAAGTTAAAGTGCGAAAACCATGAAAATGCTTTTTTTGGCCCTTTTGGCCCCGAATTCCTAAAATGTTGGGACCAACACTCCCAAAACCAACCTTCCTTTTGTGGTCATAAACCTTGTGTTAAAATTTCATATGTTTCTATTGACTTTTACTAAAGTTAGAGTGCAAAAACTAAAAGTATTCGGTCGCCACAGACGACGACGCAAACGTGATACCAACATACGACTAAAACATTTTCAATTTTTGCGGCCGTATAAAAATCTAAGTACATTTAAAGATTCAGCATATCAAAGAAACCCAAGGATTCAATTTTTGTCAAAATCAAACTAAGTTTAATTTTGGACCCTTTGGACCTTAATGTAGACCAATTTGAAAACAGGACCTAAAATTATGAATCTACATACACAGTTAGATTCGGCATATCATAGCCAAATATTCAATTTTTTATGAAATCATACAAAGTTTAATTTTGGGCCTCTTATTCCTAAACTGTTGGGACCAAAACTCCCAAAATCAAACCTTCCTTTTATGGTCATAAACCTTGTGTTTAAATTTGATAGATTTCTATTTACTTATACTAAAGTTATGGTGTGAAAACCAAGAATAATTCTTATTTGGGCCCCTTTCTGGCCCCTAATTCCTAAACTGTTGGGACATCAATTCCCAAAATCAATCCGAACCTTTCTTTTGTGTTCATAAACTTCGTGTTTAAATGTTATGGAATTCTATTTACTTATACTAAAGTTATTGTGCGAAAACCAAGCCCTTTTTTTGGCCCCTAATTTCTAAACTGTTGAAACCAAAACTCCCAAATCCAATCCCAACCTTTCTTTTGTGGTCATCAACTTTGTGTCAAAATTTCATAAATAACTATTTACTTAAACTAAAGTTTGTGCGGAAATCAAGAAAATGCTTATTTGGGCCCTTTTTGGCCCCTAATTCCTAAACAGTTGAGACCAAAACTCTCAAAATCAATCCCAATCTTTCTTTTGTGGTAATAAACCTTGCCTTAAAATTTCATAGATTTCTATTTACTTATACTAAAGTCAAAGTGTGAAAACCAAAAGTCTTTAGACGACAATGACGACGACAACAATGACGATGACAACGACGACGACAACGCAGATAACAACGCCAACGTGATACCAATATACGACCAAAAATTTTTTAGCCACAGACATGTGGACCAATTTAAAACAGGGTACAAATTCCAAAATCTCAATACTCAGTATTAAGATTCAGCATATCAAAGAACCCAAAGAATTCAAAGAATTAAACCTAATTGAAATTGGTCAAGAAATATTTCTAGCAATTTATACAAAGTATAAGAAAAGTATTGTTTTTTTGCCCCTTTGTCACCCCTTATTCCTATACAGTTGGGGCCATAACCCCCAAATCAATCTTAACCTTCCTTTTCTGGGATGGAGCCTTGTGGTACAATTTCAGAAGCATCCATACACTTATTGTCTGGAAACTAGAAAACAAACTTATTTGGACCTTTTTTAAGGCCCTTAATTCCATACCTGTTGGGATCATAACCCCTAAAATCAATCCAAACCTTCCTTTTTGTACTTAGTGTTTAAATTTCATAGAGATCCACTCAATTAAACTTACATGTTAAGTTATTGTCCCTAAACAAAGCATCTTCGGATGACACTGACAAGGACGACTAAAGTCATATAAAATGAACCATGTAACACATAAACAAACGAGTAAGCACTGATATACAATAACAGGCTCCTAACTTGGGATAGGCACAGACATAGAGAATATGGTGGGGTCAAACAAGTTAGTGGGATCCCAACCAACATAAGAACAAAATGCTTTGCTGAGTGCAGCCTGATACGACCACAGAGGTTAAACCCTGAACAGTTGGACCAAAGGACTAGGGGCTATTAGGCCATTTTTGGCCCCAAACCCAAATTTTATCTAATTTGTCATGTTGTAAGTCTATACCATAGACCTTCTGAAAATAATTGAATTTTGGGTCTAGCTCGTTTAATATGTTGCCTAACAACCAATAAAATGGCGGAGTTAAAGTCATAAAACATGATTATTATAGAGCTTTATATATCTATATTTGAAATTAAACCTGTTTAGCATGTAGTCAACTTTACATTTGTATACTATTTAAATATTACATAATTAAATGCACATTTTTGCCAAATTCACTGTTGTATCTCCCTAGCAACACATCTGTGCCCATGGCAACCGCAATTTGTTTCCTATTTCACAAGATTTAGTTTGAATATTTTGCAACAGAAACGCAATTTAAGATGCAAATTGTAAAAAAGTAACAAACTCAAAAGTAAATGTTAAGAGGAAAAGCAATAATGAAACATCAACTAACAAAACAAGACACCGGATATTTCTGATATATACAGATTGTGCATATAGTGCTAGTTGGGGTATCACTTATCAGCAACAAGAAAAATAATATAAAGTCAAGAACAAATATTTAGCGCTAAGAAATCTTAAAATTAATTATCTAAAATAAATAGATACAGACACATGCATTAAAAGGTGCATGTTTTTAAATATCGGTGTATTTCCATAACAGTAGTCATGTTTCAGGTAGGGGTTGGGGTTGGAGGGGGCACGTCTATTTACAAGGTGATATGATGTGCCTCTGGAATAGTTCACCTTTTTAAACTTAAAATAAGTGAAAAGTTAAGAAAATTATCAGATATATATGATAAGGACAATAAAGTACCCATAACTTCTTTGACTGTCAACTTGTTTGGTGTTCCCGCTGTGTTTTTATCAACCATCCATTTTTTCTCTTTTGACACTTAAGTATTCCTCTTTTACATAAAACCAAATGAAACCAAATCAAAATGGGAAAAGGTAACTTGTTTTCCTACGCAATATATGAAAAGGTATATATTTTTTTAATGTAAAACAGGGTGAGGTAATAAAACAGCGACACCCCCTATCAATTAAGTATGAAAGAACACCCCAACCCCACCCCCTCTAAACATATGTAGAGGATCGTTAGGGCTGAGTTTTTCGAAATGCATCATATTTTTATTATCTATTTCAGACTTCCAGATTTATAACCATATTTCATTCTATAGCATCTCAAAACTGGTACATGCAACTATCTCAAATAAATCTGTATTCTTAAAATTTTTCTATATTCTTTCTATATTATATTATTTGTTTTATTGTAGTTCTTGTTTACTGTAACTAGTCTATCTTTCCCCTTCACTAATCTTAGTGTCGTATGTCTTAGGCCGTGTTTACACCAAACGCTGTGTAGAGTAAACATGTTTACACTTAGTTTAGTGTAGTGTACACTGGTTTCACATTACATTTGTTCACATCTATACACCTTGTTTAGCTACCTGTACATAAGATTTGTTCCCACTTGTAAACTATATGTCATTTAAATGTTCATTACTAGAACAGAATTCAAAATGTTTTGAAAATTTTTCTAGCGGTAAGGGAACAACCATTTGACTTCAAAAGGGGGGTGGGGGATGGAAATGGAAATATTCGGATCCCCAATTTGATAAAAAAAAAAAAAATATTCTGAATCAAGAGTTTCCCCATACATTATAGTGTTAAATATTAAAAAAAAACTTTAATCACCAGCATCGAAAAAAAAGGATTAAAAACATACGTGCAAAAAAAAATCTAACTCAGATAAAAAAAATAACCCTCCCCTTTTTTTAAGTTAAGTGGTTGCTACTTTATGAAAGCCATTTTTATAATTTGCAGTAGATGGAATATACTAGAGATGTCTCGATAACACATTAAAAAAAGTTAGCTGCAACAGCGTGCTTACAGCCGAAAAAAAAAACATTTAGATATTAGGGATCACTACATTTTTATCGTTTCTGTTCGTTTCGAACGGTACTCCAAGGAGTATTTATTTGGTAAAAGAATAGGGTAACGTTTTTTTTAAATTTATTTTACGTGTTATTTAACGAACTGAGATACTAGACAAACATATAATTTACCTCACATTTTTTTTAGTCATGCATTTATGCGTGAATCGTTTTTTGAGTAAAGACCAGTGGCGAATATTTCTGTGTACGTCAAGTCGATTTGGGAAGACCTTTTCAAATGAATTAGGCAGCAACTATTTACTTCATTTTTTTGTGAAGGTGGAGGGGGCGTGAGTTATTGATTTTTTTCAGGACAAATGTTGGTGACAAGTCGAAATCAATTTTAGCATTATATATAGTGGCAGCTGAGGGTGAAACAAACAATTTTTCAGGGCCAAAAATTGGAAACATTTTTGTTTCCAAAACAAAATCCATAGCTCACCAACCCCACCCCCTTGCCTTCATGTTTTATACTCGACTATAATAGCTAATGCCAAAACCTAAATTGTGATAGGCACAAATCGGCGGTCTTAAACATGTTATTTTGAGATCTCAAACCCACTCTCCCATTACCTCTAACCAAAGAAGGAAAAAAACAAACACAACAATACGCACAGTAAAACTTGGTTCAAAAGAAGTCTGAGTCTGATGTCAGATTAAACTACCTTGACCGAAAACTTAAACCTGAAGTGGGCGGGACACAAGGATGATTGGACGAACAGACAAACATATGCACGGACAAACGGACACACAGACCTGAAAACATAATGCTCACAAATGGGGCGTAACAACACATATTCAAAATTAAACTTTATTTTTACACATGATTATTAAACTATTCAAAACATAACGTTTTAAAAGGTTACAGACATGTAGAATGCTTACAGACTTCAGGCACTTGTTTTATGCATGGGAAGGTCAAATATCCATATACATGTACTAGCATATATACATATGTATATATGGATAAATGGATAGTCTACCTTATGTGGTTTCCATTCTCTTTCCATCAAATTTTATAGAACTTGGTTTCCATGCTCATTACCAACAAAGAAACATCCACTTGGAATAAAGGTAGTTTCATTTTCAAAATAAATTTCGTGTTTCTTGCCAATTTAAGCAAAATACTCTTTTAAATTCCCCCCCCCCCCCCCCCCACACCCCCTTTTCCTAACATTATTCATGGATCCGACCCTAATACCAGAGAGAGAAGATTGTCTCATTCAAAAACAAGATTTTGAATGGATAATTAGCAGAAACAAAAGAAAAATAACAGATTTTGTTATATTAAAGGTCTATCTAAAATTTCTGAATTAAAAAGTGTCCTCAAAGTTGTTATTGTCACCCTTACACATGTAGTTCATTGCTTTCGGATTTTTTAAGAAATTTAACTAGATATACTTATGGAAATAATATTAGGAATTCACGTTACATTCATAAACAAAAAAATAAGGTTCCTATAGGCATAAGAATGTATAAACTAAACTTTGTCAGATCAATAGGTTCAATTTGGACAGCAAATTTCAGCTTTTTATTGCTCCGCTTGGCTATGAAAAATATAAAATAAACTATCGCACCAGCCTTGCACCAAAAAGATTTTTTATCTGAAGTTTGATATGTATGATCTTGTCAAAATGTTAAAATTTCTAATTGATGCAAGCATGGTGCGGTGGTTAAAATTTAGAAAAAACATCCAAATTTCTGTAATTTTGCTTATTTTCCCATTTATGAGGTCATTTGCACCTACCATTGTGACGTCGTTGAACCTTTTTTGTTTGAATAAAAACATTTTTTTTTAAATCATTGACTCATATTCTAATAATTTATGGAGAAAAATCTGCTCTGCTAGAATTTTTATTATCTTGTAAAATGTAAATCTGGGGCCATTTTAGGCCATTACAGCCCCTACTCCAAATTTGGGCACAATATTAAAGCTTGATACTTGATACTGTCTAAATTTGGATTGGTTTCATATTTTTTACATAATATCGGTTTCTGACACAAAACAAATGTCAAAATCTTACACATCTATTGCACAATACTATGCAATTCAAGATTTCTTCTTGAAACTTAATAAAAATTTGAAATTTGAAAAAGTTAGAAAAAGTTGAACCCCTTAAAAAAAATTGGAACCCCCTAAAATTTTGTAAACTCCCCTTCAAGCAATTACCACCACACTCAATCCCTGTTTTTCCTTTGAAGGATTGAACCTTGTAGTACAATTTCAGAGAAATCCATACACTTTAGCACACGAGACGTTATTATCTGGAAACTAGATAATACATGTATGCTTGTTTTTGGCCTTTATTGGCCTTTTTTGCCCCTAATTTTAGCTTGAAGGGGCTATAACCCCCAAACTCAATCCCAGCCTTCCTTTTGTGATACAGAACCTCATTGTACAATGTCAGCTAGATCCATACTCTTATATACAAGTTATTGTCCAGAAACTACAAATGCTTGTTTTTTCCACTTTTTGGCCCTTAATTCCAAATCTGTTGGGACCATCATCCCCAAAATCAATCCCAACCTTCCTTTAGTGGTATTGAACCTTTCAGTAAGATTTATAGAGATCCATTTACTAAAACTTAAGTTATTATATGGAAACTAAATGCATTTTTCGGACAATGACGCAGACGACATGATAGTGCTATACGACGCAAAAAATTTTGCAGTTGAATAAAAACATGTCGTTCTGTATTGGTATATTTTCAAAACTTTTTTCTCATTATATAGCAATAGTAAGTTTGGGTATCAAAATATCAATACATAAATATTGACTTTGAACCAAAAATACCCCCTTTTTAGAAAATTTTATGCAGTGGCGGATCCAGAAGGGAGCATAGAGGGCTTACACACACCTACCCACAGACCCCACACACCTTTTTGTTTTGTTTTTTCAATTCAGAAATTCAAAATGATTAATCCGACCTTTGAAGTTTCATAACATTTGGTTTATTAATAAAAGTAAAGAATAGAAACCAACTTTTGAACTTTGGGACTTATGGACAGACTTACATACATACAGAAAGACATGGGTAAAACTTAATGCCCTCTCCTCTAGCAGGGGGGGGGGGGGGGCAAAATTTTTTATTATTGAGTCACATATTGCTTGGCATAAATATTATACAATATGATTAAAACTTAATAGAACCACAGGCACTTGTTTCTGTCAATATGCTGTTTACTATCCACACACGTACGAAAAGGCACATTGACAGAAACATTGCACAAAATATATTATTATAAATATTCTTAGAAATTCAACTACATTTTTTTTTCTTTCAGAACTAGAGTGGGGTGCTCATTTTTGCCATAGTTTTCCATGTTTTCTGCAGTTTATATTCAGGTCTTTATGTTTTTGAAGTAAACTGATATTTCTGTATGAAAATAACATCAAAAGCAAAATATTTTTAGCTTAAAAAAGTGTTTCTTTGAAAAAAAAAACCATATCAAACGTTAGATTCAATGCTACCTTATTTGAAATTGCCTGATGTTTTGTCAAAGGGGACACATTTTTACCGTTTTATACATCTATTTAAAACCAAATAACTGCAGCTTTACACAATATTCATCAAATCAATTTTGTTATAGATGAATAGCAGACATTTGAAAAGTTAAAGAACTGAAATTTAGGGTAACCAGTCTAATATGGCTAAGAAACACTTCTATGAAATCATTGTTTTATATTCAGGAAATTTTCCTAAAATTGTTCAATGTTTGTTTTTCTGCACTTTGCAGTAATTGCTGAAATTTTGACTAAGTTTAAAGACCTTTAAATAATAATCTTATTTGTTTTAAAAATATAATTTTATCAGCATATTTCTTTCATTTCAGCCATCCCAGGGCAGGGGCAGATCCAGCCATTTTAAAAAGGGGTCCCAGCCCAGGGCAAAAGGGGCAGTGGCCATTCCTGAAATTTAATGAGAAGGGGACCCACTGACTGCCCAAGAGGGGGACTGCCTCAGTCATGCTTCAGTGATTCTCTATATAATCAACTAAGTTTTCCCTCAAAGGGGGAGGCCCTGACAACACCCTCTAAATCATCTTCAGGGTGGAGGGATTCCGACTATATTT
Source organism: Mytilus edulis (assembly GCA_019925275.1). Taxonomy (NCBI): domain Eukaryota; kingdom Metazoa; phylum Mollusca; class Bivalvia; order Mytilida; family Mytilidae; genus Mytilus; species Mytilus edulis. Next base: position 61,430,069 of record CM034355.1, read on the forward strand.
CCCCATTCAAATGCATTGATTTTCCAAACAAATGGGTGTTCCAACCCCCGGAACCCTCCCACAGGACCCGCCAATGCATCCTTTATAGTTTTTACACCTCAAAATCACAAAACAGCGAAATTGTGTTCCTGGCAAATATAAGGACCCCACTCTAATAACTAAGTATATAGTATATATGATGGTATTTTACATGAATAAAATAAAAGATAAATTACAATAAATAAAAATATAATGTTCTAAACATACATGAATAAAATAAAAGATAAATTAAAATAAATAAAAATATAATGTTCTAAACAGAGTGGATTTGGTGCAAATGCAAATTTTTTTTAACACAATTATCGGTGTACTCGACCAGCATATAACTGTATAATGATATTTTGCTCATTAAATGTTTTAATTTTTGGCAAGATGATTTTGAACATCGTGGACTGGTAACAATAAAAGACATTAACTTAGCCATAAACAGGAGGGATGTGCATATTCTGCCGAACAAAATACCGTCTTGTAAACAATTTGAACAAAGCCAAGGCCAGGCAACAGGCGAAAAAGAAAATTCCCTCACCAGAAAAACATAATGTCGTACCCTTAATACATTTAAAAGTGATCGTAACATACATAATCGTCTGGTGTTTTTAACTCGTTTTCGACATTAAAGTTAAACATTCATAATGTAAATGTGTAAACAAAAAATAATTACCCAGTTTAGACATCGGCCATTTGTGTTGTCAATAAGGGAGCTACCATTTGATTTTTAGGGGGGGCTAGCATGAAATTTTAAAACAAGACAAGACATGAGTTTTGGCTCATAAAAAGGCAATAAGAAAACTTTTATAAAAGGCAAGACCGACAAAAATTAATAATAAAAAGGCATGACAGAGACTACAAGTAGAAAATGTAGGACTTTTTTTTTCATCTTAGCCCCCCTTAATATCAAATGGTACCTTCTAAAAGAAAATAAGACTGACCTAATGTTAGTCCCAATACTGAATAAGTCAGGAGTCATTTTTCTCTTCTGGTATTTTCAATTGTTGAAAATTGATCATAGTAACCTTTAACATAGGTCGAAAATGCATTTAGCTTATTCAAAATATAGCTAAGCAACAGATGTCTAAAGTCTTCGGCTTGAATACATGTAATGACCAAGACAACATTAACACCAGATAGTTTTAAAACTAGAAAACAAAATTCAAAAATGAGAAGCAAAATCTGAATTTAGATAGTTGATTGAGGTGCCCAAGAACAGTAAAAGGGGGGGGGGGGGCATAAAATACCATGTACTAGTATTAAACTGCCCATTTAAATGTATTTTTCCTTGTCAAGATATTTTTTTTTACCAAAGGCAATTGAAAACTTTCTATTGTAGTATAACCACGTCAGACTATATTTCCCAAAATGAGGTCTTTTGGTTATGTTTGTTATTGGGTTTGTACCCTAATTGATGTCGCCTTGTATTCATATTCATCAGATTTGTATGTCATTTATCTAGTATTCTTGTTTATAAAACTAGTATATAATTTAGAAAAGAGTGACCGCCAGGATCCTTCGTTGATCTTGCCAAATGTCATTGGTTCCTTTTTTTATGTTGGAGACCTTCAAAACCCTAAGATCAAGCTTATTCTACAGTGTATTTTTGTCGAAAAAGCGAGACATAGCGATCCTACATTCCGTCGTAGGCGTCACTCTGTGGTTAAATTTTTTCGATTTTTTTTTAAACTTTCTTCAAATATCCTGGATTTCTACCAGACTTGGACAGGAGCTTGTTTGTGATCATAAGATAGTGTACATAAATATATTTTGTAAAACAAATCCTATTTTCCCGTATTTAATTTATAAATAGGCTTAGTTTTTCTGCCAGGAAACATGACATTAACTCTGTGGTTAAAGTTTCTAAACTTTTGAAATAACTTTCTACAAAACTTGGACAGAAGCTTCTTATAATTCCATAACGTTATAGTATGGTTTTTGTTTTCTGTTTTGCTTTTCCCAATCATATTGTCATAATATTGTTGTAAAATGATGCCCTTTATGGGTTCTTGATTAGATTAATAAAATTCTTATCTTCTTATATATATAGCCGAAAATCTAGTATTGAGAGGAATACTTCTATTATTTGATTCCTCGTTCTTGTCGAGCGATTAACAGCAAAACTAGTCGAGACACTGGGTTCCACAGAACCCTTATGACTTGTAAATTCATCAAATCTATTTTTGGGCTTACTTTTAATGCTATGTACCGTGTGGGCTATTGTCAGCGTTTTATGTCTGTCTTCTGTCTGTCGCCGGTGAATTTTTACAAAAACCTTTCCCTCCAAAACCACTAGACTAATTTCAACCACACTCAGGGCACAGAGGCTTGTTACAATTGACGGGTTTACTATCCATACGAGCCCCTATCGTATGGATAGTAAACCCGGCAATTGTAACAAACCCCTGTGCTCAGGGGCGGGTCCATGGCAGGTAATGGCGTAATGGGCGTACGCCCTCCCCCTTTAAAAAAGTAACAAAATAATACCGTCATCTGCTTTTATTGTATTGAATATGACAATTTATCATATTCATTAATTTATAAAATTGAGAATGAAATGGAGACAACTATCCGACCATAGAACAGACAACAGCAGAAGGTCACCATGCAATAGATCTTTAATGCAGCGAGAAATTCCCGCACCCGGAGGCGTCCTTCAACTGGTTTCTAAACAAATATATGATACTAGTTCAGTGATGATCAGTGATATATATGAACGCCATAATAACTCCAAATTATACACAAGAAACTTAAATTAAAAATAATACAAGACTAACAAAGGCCAGAGGCTAATGACTTTAGACAGACGCAAAAATGCGGCGGGGTTAAACATGTTTATGTCATACATATATACACATATTCTGGTTTCTTTTTATACTGATTCCCCCATCCGATGGTTGACTTGGACACCTGCTTTATTATACAACCAAAACGGTAAGTAAATCTATACATGAAATGTTTGTTTTGTGTGACACTTCCCCAAAGGCCATTCTTCATCTACCCGATGGACACTTACTATTAGTATATATATGATACCGGGTATATATGTTCCGACAAACGGGGTTGTATTTTTAACTAAATTGTCTGAAATGTGGTTATATGCAAATGCATTGGAAGGGATCAGATATGACTAGTCTATCTAGAACGGGGTATTATAGATACAATGTTTTAGATGAGGATGAATGTTTGGTATATCATTACATGTAAATCGTTTAGACCCGCTGCAATTGTTTGCACCTGTCCTAAGTTGGAACTATTATACTGATAATAGTCCCAGTCCTTTAAGTCATGAATCTGATGTTTAGCAATTGTATGTCGTTTGATGCTGTGGTTCATTTGATGATGTGATTCATAAGTGTTGTTTCTCTTTTTCGTTTTTTTACATAATTTAGACCGTTCGTTGGTTTTCCCGTTTGAATGGTTTTACACTAGTTATTTTGGGGCCCTTTATATCTTGCTGCTCGGTGTGTTCCAAGGCCCGTTGTTAATATATATCACAAGTTCAGAAAAAGCTATGTTAAAGATTTATTTTTCATTTTTCATGCACATTACATATACTAGTATTTTTTTTACTGAATTTACAACTTCTTGCAAAGATTTAATATCCATATGTTAAGCAATTATACATAATTTGAATGATCCGAAGGCAGACTATTTCAGAGTCATCAATTTGTATCATGGAGTCTGTTATAATACTTCATAATTTGATGCTAAATTGTTGAAATCCAGCAGCTTCTGACCCTCCCTATGGACCCTATAACAGGGCTACCGGAATTACGCCTCCCGTTCATCAAATCCTGTCCTAGAACTATTTAAATGTATAGTAACGTCTCATAACCTAGAATTTCTTGTTATTGGTCTACTGCTGTTAGGATCCATACAATCATTTTCACATACAGTTACCACAGACAATTAATTGAGAGAATTCGACATAAAAAATATCAAACCCTGACATTTTATCATGTTCTTTCACTAAATAATGCAAAATTTGGTGACTATGTGGAACGTATCTATCCCATCGATTTCAGCTTTCCAATTGTGAACTTTCCATTTCTAGTAGCAGCATTCCAGCAGCACCTGCATACGGGGTATATATCTCCCAATTGATACGATATTCCCGTGCTTGCATTTCCTATCATAATATACTTGATAGAGGGTTGATGCTTACAAGGAACCCTCCCGTTCATAAAATCCTGTCCTAGAACTATTTAAATGTATAGTAACGTCTCATAACCTAGAATTTGGAATTTCTTGTTATTGGTCTACTGCTGTTAGGATCCATACAATCATTTTCACATACCATAGACAATAAATTGAGAGAATTCGACATAAAAAAAACTATCAAACCCTGACATCAAGTTATCATGTTCTTTCACTAAATAATGCAAAATTTGGTGACTATGTGGAACGCATCTATCCCATCGAACTAGAGATAAAGGATACTACATTTACAGTTAAGTCTGCATCATATCTTGACTTACACCTAGACATTGACAATGAGGGTCGGTTGGAAACAAAACTTTACGACAAAAGAGATGATTTCAGCTTTCCAATTGTGAACTTTCCATTTCTAGTATAGCAGCATTCCAGCAGCACCTGCATACGGGGTATGTATCTCCCGATTGATACGATATTCCCGTGCTTGCATTTAAATTTTCCTATCATAATTTACTTGATAGAGGGTTGATGCTCACAAGGAAGCTATTAAACCAAGAGTTCCAATTGGTGAAGTTGAAATCATCCCTTCGCATTTTACAGACGCCATCACGAGTTGGTTGACCGTTATGGAATAACCGTTTCACAAATGATATAGGATATGTTACTTACGTCGTAACTACAATACCCTTCCCTTTCATGAATGTGACCTACCGAATTAGACTATTTACAGGATTTTTTTAACATATTAAAGCAACACGACGGGTACCACATGTGGAGCAGGATTCCGGTGCACCTGAGATCATCCCTTGTTTTTGGTGGGGTTCGTGTTGCTAATTCTTTAGCTTTCTATGTTATGTCGTGTTATTGTTTGTCTTTTTGTCTTTTTCATTTTTAGCCATGGCGTATTTTCGATTTATGAGTTTGACTGTCCCTCTGGTATCTTTCTTCCCTCTTACTATGAAATAATTATATACAAGCTCTATTTTGTGTTTTAGCCCAAATAAGGTAAAAAAAAAAGTGAATCAATATCTTTAAAATTGAGAATGGAAATGGGGAATGTGTCAAAGCAGAGACATATATATGTCTCTGGTCAAAGAGACAACAACCCGACCATAGAAAAAAAAACAACAACAGCAGAAGGTCACCAACAGGTCTTCAATGTAGCGAGAAATTCCCGCACCCGGAGGCGTCCTTCAGCTGGCCCCTAAACAAATATATACTAGTTCAGTGATAATGAACGCCATACTAATTTCCAAATTGTACACTAGAAACTAAAATTAAAATAATGCAAGACTAGGCCAGAGGCTCCTGACTTGGGACAGGTGCAAAAATGCGACGGGGTTAAACATGTTTGTGAGATCTCAACCCTCCCCCTATACCTCTAGCCAATGTAGAAAAGTAAACTCTTCTGTCTCTTCCAACATCTTTTACAAGAAAATAATTTAAAAAAACCGTTGAAACTTGTTATCGGAGTTTCGGAAGTGGAAATTGAATATAAGAAGTCTATAACTAATTTACCCTTAGTAAGAAGTAGAGAGTGCTCTTCTCCGTCTTTTGAAGCCAGAAAGATCGAAATCTTTGCATGAGTAAAAGAAGAATTCTTTCCTGTTTACTAATAGAGGAATTTGTGCAATCAATATCAGCAACGTTCTGCATCACAAGGAGGTAAAATCTAAAATTCCTATTAATTTCAAAACCACGGTCTGTTCCTAATGTGTCCTACACCAAAACCAATGTATCCAAAATATTTAGCTAAACAAGCATTGCAGGACCTTGATTTAGAACAAGGCTTAAAAAAACCTTTGACATGTGACTCAGACTGACTGTTGCCACTTGCCTTATGATTAAAGCCGCTCTTATCTGGAGCTCTTAATATAATTCAACATGAGAATCTCCGAAAGTGATTTATCATAGTCCTAAATTTAGAGAACATTAACACATCAATTGGAACCATAAATTCAAAATATTAAGGACTACGCCAGAGCATGGGCTACTCCAGAAGAAGTTAAATTGGATTCTTTGTCAGAAAGATCCATACACTTGCACACAAGTTATTGTCTGGAAACTAGAACTAGAGGCTCCAAGGAGCAAGAATCTCTCACCTGATATTTTTATATACATTGTACAATTGATATTGCTTTAGTTACAGAAGACTTTTGTAAAAGATTGCAAAAATTTACTTTGAAAGGTAATATCTCCTTGGTCATATTGACCTATTTGTAGATCTTACTTTGCTGAAAATTAGGTCCGTGACCACAATTATTTGGTAGTGCATTTCTTTTAGAACATAAATGAAAATTTAAAAAATCCCACCTACGCTTTCTCAATGAAATTTTTATTGTGTTGTACTACTTTTGGGACAAATTATATCAAAATTATAGAAAACTTCATCGGCTCTAACTCAAAATATGGACAATTTTATGTTTAGGGTGTCTTGAAATCTTTTGACAGCTTCCAAAGTGCTAATTTTTAACCTTTTTCAGCTGGACCAAATCACTACTTTCCTTTAAAATTCTGGACCCAATTTTTTTACAGTGTAACTTTACCCCTCTACTTGCAATATGAGACATAAAACATGGAGAAATAAAGTTGGAAGGGGTATAAAAAAACATTGGCAAGTAACCCACTGTGAACACTAGGGACTATATTCTTGAACAACAAAGAAAGAACAACGAAGAAAAGACATTTGTGGTCTCGGACCATTATTGCTGTTTAGTTTATTTCTATTTATAATAATATAGAAGATAATAACCAAAAACTGTAAATTTTCCTTAAAATTACCAATTCAGGGGCAGCAACAACACAACAAGTTATTTGATTCATCTGAAACTTTCAGGACAGACATATCTTTACCTGATGAACATTTTTACCCATAGTCCAATTTGCAATAAATGCTTTAGTTTAAGAGATAGATGCCAAAATCTGCATTTTACCCCCTAGGTTATATTTTAGCCATGACAGCCATCTTGGAAGGCAGACACATTTTTTAACAAGAAAGGTACCCTAATGATGATTGTGACTATCTTTGGTTATATTTGTTTCAGTAGTTTCAGAGATTAAAAACTTTACAAAAACTTTACAAAAATTTGTTAAAAATTGACTTTAAAGGCAATTATTCCTTCAGGAGTCAATTGACCATCTTGGTCTTTTGAAATATTTGTAGATATTACTTTGCTGAACATTGTTGCTATTTACAGTTTATCTCTATCTATAATAATGTTCAAGATAAAAACCAAACACTGCAAAATTTTCAATTCAAGGGCATTAATCCAACCACAGGTTGTCTGATACTTCTGAAATTTTCAGGGCAGATAGAAATTGACCTGATGAATAATTTTACCCCCTCTCCCCAGATTTGCTTTAAATGCTTTGGATTTTAAAATATAAGCCAAAATCTTCATTTTATCACTATATTCTATTTTTAGCCATGGTAGCCATTTTTGGTCCCTTGTTCCTAAACTGTTTGGACCATAACTACCAAAACCAATCCCAATTTTCCTTTTGTGGTTTCAAACCTTGTGCTTAAATTTCATAGAGATTCATTCTCTTAAACTAAAGTTATTGTCCGGAAATTAAGTGTCTTCAGACTAAGACTTGATACCAATATTTGTCTGCAAATTTTTTTTGCAGTTGTATAAAAATAGGTGTTTCATTCTCTTTTTGCAATTATATATACATCTATTCCATACAATCTTTAATTGTATATAAAAAGAATAATTTTCTGAAATAATTTGTATTTATATACTTTTGATGATGAGTAAAGACTTTTAAGAGAGGATCACCTTGGCATCTTAATAATTTCCTTAGGTAATGATATGAACAAACAAAGTATTATAATAACATTTCCTTTTATTTAATATATAAGTTCAACAAATATGCAAAGTTATCTTGTAAAATACAAATACATCACACAGACACATGAAACAGTCTTTCAAAAAGAAACCAATCACTTGAACATTAAACATGAGTTTTCAGTTTTACAGTAAAATCAAATTTTAACCAGACATGTAAGCCTTATGTCCTACCAGATTATTGTTCAAAATAAAAAATAAGTTAAAATGTACAAATTTGTGACTCAGCACATTTGTTCAAAACAAAATTAGATATTGGGCAATCTATTAAAGGAGTATGTTCGATAAGGTCCTAAAATGGCCCCCTATTTTAGCGAAAATTTCAAATTCGGATTTATTGACCACCATCACGATAAATTATAACTTATACATTGACTAGATAGGATAAAAGCCGTTTTGTTAAAATTTTTACCCTTCTGCGTTTCATTATGACGTCACAAGTTGTACTCATATTGATTTTTCACGAAAAAATCAATGAAAATGGTTAAATTTCCAAAGATTATTTGACAGGAAACATAGAGCGCATACGTCGACAACAAAGATCTTTTAAAATAATGTTTGTGAAGACATTTAACATGCCTTATTTGAATATTAAGCTTGTCGACGCATGCGCTCTATGTTTCCTGGTCTTTTATTTGGTTGAAATCCAGCTGATTTTGTCAAATTTCACCAAAATCCATTATCTTGACCTTTTTGGGATGTAAAAATCAATGTGTTAGAATTAAACTTTGACAAAAACAGCTCAGTTTAACTTTCTCACATGTCTTTAAGGCAACTTAAAACAATTATTGGCTTGTTGCCATGAACTTTATAATTGGGGCCAAATATGGCACTTACCGAACTTACTCCTTTCTAAAGAAAATAATAAATCTTCAAATTTCATATTGTGACATTGACATCAAGTAAAAACAAGGTATAAAAAATCTTATGAGATTGAAAAATTACTAGATTTTAACTGACAATATTAAGATACTAAATAAAAAATGTATCTTACTATTCTTTTGAACATTTAAACCATCTGAAAGAAATGAAACAATGTCATCTAAGAACATAATATTTATTATACAGGATTTTTTTAATTAGCAAAACTAAATATGGTCTTACTTAAATATTTATATAGAAGTCTTATAATCTTTCTAAATATGCTGTTTTTTGTGACAATTGCTTAAAAGAAAAAAATGTAAAGTATGTAAATTTCAAACAGATGAAAAGGAAATATATAAAAATTTTAAACATCTGATCACAAGAGTATGTCAGGTTACAATTCAATTTTTTATTAAAGTTTTATCTCCCAACACATGCATGTACCATCGATAATACTTCCTTATATCACAACTAAAATCAATTCATACTGAAAGAATTTTGAATGTATTCATAAAATATAAAATGTTAGCAACTACTGACAGCATCAACAATGGAAAATTAAAAATTTATGATCTGCCTTTTCTGTGCCTCTGACCACTTTCAAGAAAGAGTACCAGGAGAAAAATTGCTATGAAACAAATCTTTTAAATCTGAACCCCTTCTACATACAAAATCAACAGTGTAAAGACTTTATTTAAAGAGCAATACTAAGAAAGTTGTGTCAAAATCTTTAATTAGCTGCTTCAAAACTTTTACTACATGATCCCTCACATAGACTGCCAGGTATATGTCTGCTCTATGGTAAGGTTGTTGTCTCTTTGACTCATTCACCATTTCCGTTTTCAGTTTTACCAGATATACAAAAATGTAACAGGGATTTCTTTCCTCTAGAAACTTTTTTGCAACTGGTTAAAATTTCCTGGATTAAAATTACCATAAACATTTGATTGCCACAATATCAAAATATCTTGTCTACAATGTTTGCTGTATTATAAATAAAGTTTCTCAGAGAATTTGACTATTTCTAATCTGTGATAGAAAAAAAACCGACTACTTATCAGTAACATGATTGCAATCAATTCTGTCTTATTGTTATAATGTAGCAGTAACACCAACTGAAAAATCGGTAAAAAGTTTTCATGGCAAAGAAATCATCCTAAAAACATAAAATTAGATCTTAGGCATGATGGTCATACATATTTTGCTTTTGAGTCTTCGCCTTTATAATAAGTATGAAACTCATTCAATGAGAATTATACATGAAATATACATTTAAAAATGCACATGACATTATATTCAATGGTCAGTGTCCCAATAGTGACTGCTAAATGAATGATAACTACTTCACCATAATTTATATTCACTGGTAGAAATTTTAAGACAACCAATTGGCTTATCCTTATTTGTTTTTAAAAACATTTTTCTTGACTGTTGTAAATATAATGAACTATTAAGGTAGCACCCAACACCTTGACTAAAATTAATTTGACTTGTTTAATTTTCATAAATTTCTTACAAAATATTTACAGAGTTATCTCCCTGTAGTGTTAGGTACTTCCTTACGTCGTATTAGAATAACATAAATAAGTACAATGTCTGTATGAAATCTGAGTATTTTACATGACAACTTAAATATCACATATTTAACACATTCAAGGTTTGACATAGGAATGAAAGCACTGTATCAAAAAAATTATATTAAACAAATAATAAGTTTGGTTATCATTATCAAAAATTTAATGGAAATGAGTACCTTGTTTTTTGAAGTAAGAAACAATAAAAAAAATTGATTCAGAACTCAATCTTTACATTTAATAAAATCCTCTATTATAACAACACTTAGATGATATAAATTCCATTAGGTTTGAATATAAAACAGAGAGAGAAAAAAATGTTTCTTAAGTATGTCCTAGACAAAAGGAGGATCTAAATACAATGTACTAAGTTTAATTTACTGTTAGAATGGACTCAGAAATAAAGTCTTCAATTGATATTACAAATGAAAATTTTGTCTTTTTCTAATACAATGCTTTCGTCTGAAGATGTTATATTTTATACACAATTATGCACCACTTAATAATTTAATGTACAGTTTTAGTAGGAATACTACTTGTACATGAATTCTCCCTACCCATAGAAAGGCACAGATTTCATTTTTCAACACAAATATTTCTCAATTACATATCAGATATTGAAATGTTTTGAACTTCATGTCTGTTTAATTTTAAGATATATATTTGATAACATAAAAATTATTTGAAAATTTTAAATTAACTTTTATATTTTATTCAAAATAACAACCAATAAAAAAAAATACCTCAGTATATCTGAAGTCTTCCTTATATTCATCAAATTAAAAAAAACTTTAAAAAATTAAAGAGTTGTAATATGAAAGGAAAAAAATAAAGTAAAGATTAACCCAAGATGTAGTATTTTAAATAATACATCACACCTTTGGGCTCACTGTTCACGACTATTTACAAATGTGAAACATTTTTCATGTCTCACATAAAATCAAAACACAATATTTACAAATACGTGTAGCACTTTACATGACTCACACATTATGTACAGCAATATTTATGTCCCATACAGAAAGTATGTACACATGTGTAGCATTCATAATGACCCACACAAACTGAAGTTAAGCTTAGTAACACTCAAACCACAGTTTCAAACATACAAAATTATCATAATAAATATATATTAAAAAAAAAAGTTGTGTAAATCTCCTCAATTTGACACAACCAACCTCTTATTGAAAATAAACGAGCACATAAAATATAAGAGATAAAAAGATTATCTCAACCAAAAAAAAAAATTCTTAAAAAAAATGATAAGCGTTTAAATGTTTAAAGTCATTCTCCCTCCTCCCAGTTTGGACCTTATTGAAACTCTGTTTTATTTGCATCAATTACTGCATCAGAGTGTCAATCATTTAAACTCTGATGTTTTTGAAACCTAGTACAACATGTACTAGAAATTAATAAGCATTATCAAGTTTAGATATAATTTTCAGACTTTTTTTAAACTTGTATCTTTGAAAACTAAACACCTACAGAACCCTTCATCAACACAAAAGCTATTAATTTAAAGATAGAACCCCAAAACATATTAGAATTTACTTTCATTTTAAGGATAAAACTATTCTAACCTTTCAAATCCATTTTTGAAAACCAGACAAGTTGGCTCTCGTGAAGAAAAATCTTAAAATAGAGAATACAATTAGGAGGGAAAAACTATCATCGCATGTACCTTCAGTTTACTTTAAAAATCTTCATGTACATTGATCAACATCCTTCCACAAAATAACTGGTCTTAGCATATCTTTTTAAATAACAAGAAGCATGGCAAAAAGTGAGAATGAAAAGGAGAAGATATAAATAAAATAAATTTAGTCCCTTAAATTCTAAGTTTTTTCTTACATGTTTGCTTCCAAGTTTGCAACCGTAACACGTAACAAAAAACACAAAGTGCAAAAATTTGTGTGAGTTTTTTACACAAGATGTATTTTACAAAGATGTTGATGTGAGTAAAACATCTTCTTGTACATAACTATCATTGCTATTATCTAATTTTGCAGCGAAATTTAGTAAAATTGCCTTTTATTGGGGGTCAGACTCAAATATGTCAGTTATGTCATAACAATCTTAAATTACAGCAGAGTGCCAGAAATTACATTCATGCACTAAAATGACCAGAATAAGTGTATATCATCCATACATTAATCAAAGCCTCAATTTTAATGAAAGATTTTAAAAAGAATTCATTTTTTTTGGACAACAGAGACTAAATAATAGTTTTTTTATACCTTCTCCTATCATGGATTATGAAATGTTTCAAATTGTGAGAACATCAAACCATTTAATTAATCTATAGAAAATTATAACCAATACACAAATCAACCATTTTAAATTGCATAGATATGATTTCAATGGAATGAAAGAACTACACTACATGTATAGAATCACAAGATGACTACCATCCAAAAAGACACAATTACAAGTAAAAAGCATGAACGGCTGACATAGTTCACACAGTGCACAGCACAATTTGATTCAGTTAAATATCACTGTTGCTGTTGAATGCTGGGGATTTTGGGTGAAATTTCTCTCTGTGAATAGAGTTATTTTATGACAAGGACATAAATCTGAATGTTATCACCACAAATCACTGTGTTTTAATTGACACAAGCAAGAATATTTTAACTGAATCCACATGTGTCTACTTAATGGTTGCTACTATGAATAAGAAACCTAAAAACAAGAATTATATTTATACAGACACCTACTCAGAGTAAATATAAATGACATGAATTAATCTAAAAAGTAAACATTTTAGGGTTTCATTAAAAACAAGATAGATCATCTAAGTATGACTGAAGAAAATGCTGAGACCAAATAATGTAAGCCATGTAGTATGATGTTTTTGATCTGAAACCATTCAGATATTTAAGTCATTTGAACATTCAAAATCAATCTGACAATCAACAAGAAGTCTATACCATCACAGGACCTTTGTAAAAAGGACTATAACTGGTATTAGATATATCTGATAATGATAAGAGTAATTTATCTAATTTAAAAGATGTTTTGGATTCTTCTTGCAACTTTATGATGGTAAAATGATTTATGAAAATGTACTAATTTATCTTAAATCGGTTTTAATCTGACTAATCATTTTTATTTTTTTTTATATTTTCTAAGGAATACTTAAAATTTAGAAATGTTTATATATGATAATTATTGCTTGACAATGGATTCAATTTGGGAAGAATTGATTTTCATTTTAGGAAATTCTGTTTACAAATAATGATACAAAAATTTCAATTGACATTTTTTTTAGGTTTGCAAAATATTTCATGCTGCATTTTTGCAATCAAATAAACTTTGCAAAAAATTATGAATTATGATGCAGAATCATTTGACAATAAGAAAGTTTATCCAATGATTTCAATGATTCATTTTTGTAAATAAAAGAAACGGAAGAAAAAAATGCTGTTTTGCTAGAAGATTGTTGGTGATATACAGCAGTTCGAAAAAATGTAACTAATAGAAAAGAAATAGGTCAGTGAACCTTAAAAATTAAAGAGGCCATAACTGCTTAACTTAAACCTTATCAATTATAAAAGATTTAGACAGAAATGAGATATGACAAAAAAATATGAACATAAATATGCGTGACAACCAAAACAAACAAAAAACATAAAAAAAATAATGTATTTAGCACATGCAGCTTCTTCTAATCAGTTGAGAAAGTTGGTTTTATTATGAGGCGGTTGGTAGTCAGATTGAGGGTTTCTTTGTTATACTTCGCTACTCTCAACAGCTTTAACGGTTAGTCCATTCACTCTAGGGTATTTGTCTTCCATGTTTTGTCTTTGGGTTAGTAAATACTTAAACAGTTCATAAACAGACCATGAAATGCCTGTTGCCGGCATTTGGAATATCACACGTGCCTGGACACCTTTGAAATAGCCTCGCAGTCCTTGATATTCATAAACCAGTCTAAATGCTGAAGTCATTCCATTCACGTAAGAAACTCGCGACCTTGAACAACATTCCTGAGTGTTCAATAATGTCTTGCATACATCCAGAGGCATAGTGGCAACAGCAGCTGCTGCCCCAGCGATTGCACCCGAAATCATGTGTGATGATGGATCGTAGCCACGATTTTTGTTCATTATATCTTGCATTACTTCATAAGTCATAAAATGTATACACTGAAAAGGTATATTCATAGTCAACTGTGTTGTAAAACTTCTATAGAAAGCCATGACACCTTCTTCCTTGTAGATAACTTTGATACAATTTGAACATGATTTGTACGGACTGTCAAACATCTGCATTCTCTGTTTTACCACTGCAAAAAAAAAATTATCATTAGACAATATACATTAAGGACAGTACTTATTTTGAGGCAGCCAATGAATTGCCAAATTTTAGTGTATCTACACAAACTTTCCACATTTCAAGTTTTATAAATGAAATGAAAGCATGACAGAATCAAATGATACATGTGGTGTTATCTAAATAGAAATATTATGATTGATTGATTGGCGGTGTTTGATACCACTTTTAACACTATTGTGCTGTTTAGTTGCAGTTTGGAACAGCTGTCTGACATGTGTTGGATTTGAACTGACAGTCTCAGTGACAGGTGTCAGTGTTGACAGGCTAGTGGTACAGAAGTGACTACTTATAAACCCACTAGGCCTCTGTGGCCTACAATGTTGCTAGGTCATTTACAAGGGTAGGTTTACTTATTGTTTATGCCGTGCTGTGCTGTGCGTCGCCAATGTATAGAACCTTTACTAACCAAGCCCACTTGCCCATTGCAATCTAATCCTCTATTTATTTACTAGATAACAAAGGTTAACCTTTTTAAACATATCATCCTGATAATTCATAACACAACATGTCATCAACATTCACATGATCTTATCTGATTTGTAAAGCACAAATATTTATAAAACATGTACATTTCTTTTATCATCACATGTACATTAAACACCTCATGATATAACATATCACTTCTTCAGTGTGTTATCTCAATATCAGTCTTGAGTCTCTTGACAAATATTATTATCAATCAAAATAACCTTATCAACCCTCTCACTTCGTATGTAACATACAGAAATATATGTTTTAATATAAGAAATAAAATTGCTCATTATTGAAGGCTGTATGATAACCTATAGTTATTAATTTCTACTTTAAGAAAGTTTCCTCCCCTTGTTTTTTATTTTTTTTCCAGATATCCAGTATCCTCCAGTTTCACCCATATAGTGCCTTTTCAAAAAAATCCCCACTAAACACTACTTTTCTTGTCGTATTTTTTTTTACATGTATAGATTAAAAAGTCATATTTGAAAATGCTATAAAATCCTTGTTATTTTTTCTTATCTTTTTTTAACATAGAGGGTGCCAATGTTAAATGTATGAAAAGTCTAGGGAGAATTATTTCCAGCCAAATTTTCAATGACTTATAAATCTCGAAAACAAGTATACAGATCCTTCATTTTTTTCTTCTTTATTTGTTCCTTTATTTATATACTATTAATTTATAACAGTCTTTTGGACTCTTGTGGAGCGTTGTCTCATTGGCAATCACACTACATCTTCTTTTTTTTATATTTTTAAAATCTTGTTATTTTGAAACAGAGTTGCCAACATTATTTTATATATATGTATAAGATTTATCTAATACCTTCTGCAGGATTCATCACCATATCATGTAATAATGTTGACACCAAACCTGCCGTACCTGTTAAAATAAGAAATAAAATATTTTACAAATATTCACACATTTTCTAGAAAGGAGTAGGGGCAATAAGGCCCTTATTTGGCCCAAAAATTCCTGCAAATTTAAAAGTAATCATACATTTTTTTAAATTACTGAAAACTTGACTAAGGTATAAGGTAATAAGAAAAATCAAATCAAATTTCACATTGAACACGTTATCATGGCAACGAATCATGACCTAATTTGCATATTTTGGTAAATTTCGTGATTTTCCTTGTTTTTTCATCAAATTTTGAGTATATTTAAGATTGAAAAAGTATGTGCGCACTCAAGAAACAACTTAATATTTGGTGAGATTATGCCAATAGTTATAATAAAGCTTTTGTTAAATTATTTTGTTGTTTCTCGGCTGCGCAGGATGTTTCCTCAAAGGAAATAATGATAGAAAACTGCATAAATTCTATATTTTTCATCGTTTTTGTGAAAACAATACATATTATGACGTAATTGTGACGTCAGCAGATAAAAATCTTTCTGTTTTTAATTTATTTTTCTTGACCCTATGCATTTCTAAACATTATGTGCCAATTTGAAATGATTATCAAACATTTTATTTTCTTGGGCCAAAACAAGGCCTTAATGCCCCTACTCCTTTCTACAATCTTGATAATTTAAAATATAGATACCTGCCTTTCAAAAGTTGAACATTTCAACAGATTTCATGAACTTTTCTGTTTCAGAATCTTTTGATTTTGGTAAATACCAAAATAAAAATAATTTAAAACTAAATATATGTTGTCAATCAATTGTTAAGGTCAGTATTGATACCCATTCATATACATTGTAGTCTTGGTTAAAATTATGTAGTATTAGAAAGAAGGCAAATGCATAATCATTGGATCCTGAAATAGTGAATTCTATATAAATATAATATTTCATACTGTTTCATACTTTCCTATGCATTTTTTCCAAAAGAGTTGTATACCTTGAAAAAAGTCATACATGGTGAAATTCTGGGTGTTTTTTTTCTCATTTTCACTTATTTTATCTTAATATATTACAAACTGACATGACATTACGGTCACATCTACCCATTTCTCATTATGTAAATGAAATGTTTTAATCTTTCATCCTAAATATCCAATAATTTGTTGATTGTATGTGTTAAACACGCAATTCACATTTTCTTTTAACAAAAACTGACATTTTAAAGGGATAACTGTCAACCAAGCTTAAATTATCTTCTATTTTTAAAATGAAAAATCTCAATAAAAATGTGAAATAATAATTAATTATCTTTTGGCTTAAAAATAAAATAAACAATCCTGTTTGAATAGCAGCACTTTGTCAGATGTTTCTAGATAAAATCAGCATCACAATTTGATTCTTGTCATGGACATGTGATCTTTACCTGAAAATCTTGTAATAATGATTAATACCATGTCATACCTAAGAATGATTTATATGATATAATATATGCCAACTTAGTATCAAATATATTACTTTTCACAGATTATCATCTAGAGGGTCTGCAGTGCTCAACTTTAACATTTGGTTCTTTCTTATCACAAAATAAGCAGAAGATAATAGATGGGTTTCTAAATGACTTAATTTAAGTTTGGGTTATTTCCCTTTGCTGCCATTTTTGGAAAGGATAAATGGGGGGAAGGAGGGATCCTGATCCCGAAATCCCGGGCTTAAAAACACCTGATCCTGAAATCTCAGACTTAAAAACATGAGATCCCGAGGTCCCGAAAAAACGAAAAAAAGAATTTCTGGATCCCAAAAGGAGCAATCCAGAAATCCCAAGCTTAAAAACACCCGATCCAAGAGTCCCAATAACGGTCCTATCCCCCTCACAAATGGTTGATTTAGTTATTTGACTAACCAAATTTAAATATGCAGTTCAACCAAGTCTGATAAGAGATTCTTATAAGATTGTAGTGATGAATCAAGCAATGATAAAGAAAATTGTCAATGTAAAAAAAACAATAATGTACCCTTGCAGTCAGCATACAACAGGACGAGTTTGGCTTATTTAACAAGTAAACTGTGAGCTACTGTTCACTGATGATACCCCCGCTGCAAGTGGATAATATTAATAGTGTAAAAATATGCAAGTGTTCGGTAAACAGGAAGTTGTCAAGTGATGAATCTGAAAACACATCACACGGTATAGCTGACCTATATAAATCCTGAAACAAAATTTCAGAAATCCTTGTATTGTATTTCCTGAGAAAAATGTGACGAAAATTTTCAACTTAGCTATCATGTGTTAAATCATACAAGTGTTCGGTAAACAGGAAGTTGTCAAATGATCAATCTGAAAACGCATTACACGGTATAGCTGACTTAGATAAACCCTGAAACCAAATTTCAGAAATCCTTGTATTGTAGTTCCTGCTATCATGTGTAAAATCATACAAGTGTTCGGTAAACAGGAAGTTGTCAAATGATCAATCTGAAAACACATCACACGGTATAGCTGACCTATATAAATCCTGAAACAAAATTTCAGAAATCCTTGTATTGTAGTTCCTGAGAAAAATGTGACGAAAGTTTTCAACTTGGCTATCATGTGTAAAATCATACAAGTGTTCGGTAAACAGGAAGTTGTCAAGTGATCAATCTGAAAACGCATCACACGGTATAGCTGACTTAGATAAACCCTGAAACCAAATTTCAGAAATCCTTGTATTGTAGTTCCTGAGAAAAATGTGACGAAAGTTTCATGGGACGGACTGACTGACTGACGGACTGACAGACGGACGGACGGACGGATAGACAGAGGTAAAACAGTATACCCCCCCTTTTTTAAAGCGGGGGTATAATAAGGAATTTGTTCACCGTTACACATATACCTCCAAAATGGTAACAAAAGGGAAGTAACTCTAGCTCAATTGGAATGTATCTAGAAATGTATCAGAAAAGATCTTTTACCTCATTTATACATTGCAATGTGAACATGCATCATTGTAATTTCTTCATAATATTTCTTTCACCCTATCAGCTTAATATATCCCATGATCATTAAAGTAGAGGATTTCCTTGTAGTCAAAAGGCAAGATTATTTATCGACCTGGCACTTCTCCACATAAATGATAACATCCCCTTTAAGCAACCTAATTGAAAAAGATGTCATGGATGTTAAAGTTTTGGAACTCTTTACTTTTTAAGCACAACTGTAGTTTTAATGCAGTGATACATACAAGAAGATGCCAAGTGAGATACATGTAATCAGCTACAATTACAAATGAATAGTGATCAGACAAATACGTTTTTTTCTTGCTTCAGAGTAGTAAAACTATATGCCATATTGTTAAGAAATTTAAATTGAAGCTATTTATTCTAATTGATGTTTAATTTATTTCTGATGTAATAGTATTTACAAAATACAACTATCAGTATAAATAATTTCCTACCGTGAGCCAAATGGTTTCCTTGGTGACCACCGGAAATTATTTTCTTCATTTTTTCATAGCATGCAAAGTACAGTGCATGAGCAGGTCCAGCGCCACCTATGACAGCACTTACACCTCGCACAGTGTTGCGAACTCCCTCATATCTTACTATCTTATAAAAGGCATCAGCGATACTTCTGTAGTCAGCTTTAGGATCTGGTATGAGGCATTGCATCCGAGTCTACAACAACAAAAAATACATTTTTAACAAACAAACCATGTAGCTAAGTGAATCAAATAAGTCCTCTGTTCATGCCTATTATTGTTAGAATTGTACATGCTCTATCATTACATGTACTATGTATCAGCAAATTGGGCAGAGGCCTGCAGTTTTCCTGCATGACATGTTAGTGATGTTCAATCTAGTGAATCATGACCAAGGTTTTGCTCATGTTGCAGGCAGTACAAGGATCTATACATGTATGTGCTTATATTTACATCAATAGGTCACTGATGAAAGTTGTCTCATTGGTAATTATACCACATCTGTGTGACATCTCCTTATTCTATCATTGGTGCTGATTTTCTTAGGAATTACAGATTTATACTTATATACATTTTGTAAGTTCATTTAGGTGTCATATGTTCCAAAAAAAATCATGAGAATAAGTGATAGCATACTTGAGATGTAATGTGACATGAAAAATTGACTAGTTTAAAAAAAAGAAAAAAGTTAAATACCACTGGAACAACTACTGTAAATTCAGAAATTATTGCTATGTTTTTATTATTGCAAAAAATGTGACAGGATTATAATAGCAATAATTTAAACTAGCATTTTGAAATTCTTTATATGAATTAATTAGGATTTTTCTCAATACATTTGTATCGCAAAGATAGTAATCACATTTGTCTAAAATGAAAAAATTGCAATTAAAAATGAATTATAAATGCACACAATAATTTCTGAATTTACAGGTAAAACATAATCAAAATGTAACTTATGGAACCTAACAATGTGTAAAAATTTGAAACATCATGAATACTTGAGTCTTGAGACTCATTTTGTACATGGTGATGTTAGGTTGGATATTGGTATAATATCTCCTACTTTAACAGGTGTACAAATCTTAGAAATACTTAGAGACAAAGCAAGACATCACTGTTTCAAGCTATTCTAATCTAATGTCAGCCACTTTACAATGACATTAAATAAACAATGTTGAAGTTTACAATCTCTTTAAAGTTCTTCTTATTTCTAATGATAAACTTTATGAATAACATCTATCAAGAGTATTTTAGTGTTATATTGTCTTAGAAAATGAAATTTTGGAAATTTCAATGGTTACCTTCAAACTGATTCTTTAAACCTATAACAAGGTTTTTATTCAATTTTGAAACATGAACATGATAAATTGTAACATAGATCTTGATTTCCTATTTTGTCCTAAAAGCCATAGATCTGCAAAATTTGCAAGTAACAGAATTAATTATTGAATTTATTGTTCTGTTCATAAATACATGTAAGCATTGCTTTAATAAATATTCTTTCTGGTACATTATTTGTAAAAATGTAAAAAAAAAATAATTAGAAAATGCACTAATTCATTTATTTGGAAAAGAGGTTATTTAGTTGTTAAACTTGGTCTAATCCATTTGTCATTTTGAACAATAAAATATGTTTAAACTAAACTAATTCATCACATCTTTTAAAATGGGGAAAAGTACTTGTAAACTAGAGGCTCTAAAGAGCCTGTGTCGCTCACCTTGGTCTATGTGCATATTAAACAAAGGACACAAATGGATTCATGACAAAATTGTATTTTGGTGATGGTGATGTGTTTGAAGTTCTTACTTTACTGAACGATTTTGCTTCTTACAATTATATCTATCATGAACTTTGCCCATTAGTAACAGAGAACTATATTTGGTAAAAATTTACATAAATTTACCAAATTAATGAAAATTGTTAAAAATTGACTATAAAGGGCAATAACTCCTTAAGGGGTCAATTGACCATTTAGGTCATGTTGACTTATTTGTAGATCTTACTTTGCTGAACATTATTGCTGTTTACAGTTTATCTCTAACTATAATAATATTCAAGATAATAACCAAAAACAGCAAAATTTCTTCAAAATTACCAATTCAGGGGCAGCAACCCAACAACCGATTGACCGATTCATCTGAAAATTTCAGGGCAGATAGTTCTTGACCTGATAAACATTTTTATCCCCTGTCAGATTTCCTCAAAATGCTTTGGTTTTTGAGTTATAAGCCAAAAACTGCATTTTACCCCTATGTTCTATTTTTAGCGGTGGCGGCCATCTTGGTTGGTTGACCAGGTCACGCCACACATTTTTTAAACTAGATACCCCAAAGATGATTGTGGCCAAGTTTGGATTAATTTGGCCAAGTAGTTTCAGAGGAGAAGATTTTTGTAAAAGATTACTTTAATTTACGAAAAATGGTTAAAAATTGACTATAAAGGGCAATAACTCCTAAACGGGTCAACTGACCATTTTGGTCATGTTGACTTATTTGTAGATCTTACTTTGCTGAACATTATTGCTGTTTACAGTTTATCTCTATCTATAATAATATTCAAGATAATAACCAAAAACAGCAAAATTTCCTCAAAATTACCAATTCAGGGGCAGCAACCCAACAACCGATTGACCGATTCATCTGAAAATTTTAGGGCAGATAGATCTTGACCTGATAAACATTTTTATCCCATGTCAGATTTCCTCAAAATGCTTTGGTTTTTGAGTTATAAGCCAAAAACTGCATTTTACCCCTTTGTTCTATTTTTAGCCGTGGCGGCCATCTTGGTTGGTTGACCAGGTCACGCCACACATTTTTTAAACTAGATACCCCAAAGATGATTGTGGCCAAGTTTGGATTAATTTGGCCAAGTAGTTTCAGAGGAGAAGATTTTTGTAAAAGATTACTTTAATTAACGAAAAATGGTTAAAAATTGACTATAAAGGGCAATAACTCCTAAACGGGTCAACTGACCATTTTGGTCATGTTGACTTATTTGTAGATCTTACTTTGCTGAACATTATTGCTGTTTACAGTTTATCTCTAACTATAATAATATTCAAGATAATAACCAAAAACAGCAAAATTTCTTCAAAATTACCAATTCAGGGGCAGCAACCCAACAACCGATTGACCGATTCATCTGAAAATTTCAGGGCAGATAGATCTTGACCTGATAAACATTTTTACCCCATGTCAGATTTGCTCTAAATGCTTTGGTTTTTGAGTTATAAGCCAAAAACTGCATTTTACCCCTATGTTCTATTTTTAGCCGTGGCGGCCATCTTGGTTGGTTGACCGGGTCACGCCACACATTTTTTAAACTAGATACCCCAATGATGATTGTGGCCAAGTTTGGTTTGATTTGGCCCAGTAGTTTCAGAGGAGAAGATTTTTGTAAAAGTTAACGACGACGGACGACGACGGACGACGACGGACGACGACGGACGACGGACGCCAAGTGATGAGAAAAGCTCACTTGGCCCTTCGGGCCAGGTGAGCTAAAAAACAGCAGACAAGGACATTTCAAATATAATAGTTTTCCGCGATTATCAACTCCATAACTAACCAAATATGTTAGAAGACTCTCGAGTACTGTGTTTATTTAAACTGAAATGTTCCTGAAATTTAACCTTCATTTTACTTTCTATAAATATAGTCTTGTGAATATCCTGTGTGTCATCATCCTAGTTAAATCGATCCAAATCAAAGTATGTCATCGACTACATTATATAACTTTAAGGTGAACATTGGGGGTCAAATCTGCTCAAAATGCACACCTTCTTCTTTCTATTTGATCCATTTTAAAGTGATGTAAAAACTGTACATTGTACATGTAGATTTATAAGACTAAGAATAAATGTACTTAACACATGTACATTTAACCAAACACATGTCATCTTGTATGTAGGGTAGTTGGACTTATAATAAATTGATTCATTTGTACAAGTTGTAAACTGGTAAAGGTAATTTGTCATCATGACAGCAAAAAAACTGATTGTAAAGAATGATTTTTCCCAAATTCACAAACAGTGACAAGAACTGTGTAAAACAGTTTCAACAAATAGCATGGAGTCTCAACAAATAAATTCTTAAAATGTATATTTTTTTACAAGGTGTTCCTGATACATTTTAATCATTTTAATTGTAATACTAACTGGACATCTGGATGTGACGTCATCAACATTTCTCACATTTCCTCTTACTGCGGATTCATTTATTTTTCGTGGATTGAACAAAACTTACACTTTCCTAGAGATTTTATTTTCAGGTTATGTCAAAGTCTGCATACAAACCCATGGAAAATTAGTAATTTAATGAACATTTAAATTTGTAGTTCACCTGTACAACCAAAATCCACGAAAATTAGTATCCAACAAAACATAATGAATCCACAGTATTTATAACCGTGGACATTCCTTTTACTAGCAAATATTTGTTTTCAAAATTTAAATATTGTTTGTCATAAAAAATTAATATGTGAGAATAAAATAAGATCATTGACTTCTGAATTTTCATTAACTAAAATGTATCTTTCATGTCTTTAGTCAGTAGTTACAAAATTTTGTTACAGTAGACATGGAAGATAAACATTACAATTTAGGTTTCACTTTGAAACAAGCCATGCTGTTTATCAATTTGCTTTTCTACAGATTTTTCTTACATGTTGTTAGAAATCTTATTTGTTTAACATGTTCAATATCATGTACAAGGTTTATAAAAACAAGGGCTAAAATAAAGTAAATGAACTGGAATTACATGTACCATGTGTACTTGTACATGTATTTTCATTTATAGAAATTTCCTGCTTCAAATAAAAATGCCAGACAAATCAACAATATTCAATGCAATGCTTAAAACAGTTTGTTTTCCTAAAACATTTACAACAGAAAAATGCATGACAAGTTGAAAATTTGTGTAGCTGCATGTACAAATGTATATAAATGACAATTCTGGACATACACCATGTACAATATAAACTAATACTGTAATGGTCATGATGGTTTTCTAAGACATGAAATATAGCTTGATTTGAATAATTTAAAATAGAATAAATTAACAGGAGTCAGGATACCCATGGCAGATATGCCATTGAAAACCCAACATAAAAACCAATGTGAACTGTTTTTTTCTTCAAATCTCACCAGTTTTCCTTAATTGTCCCAAATGGAGAAGTCATTTCTCCAAATGATTCTCAAGACTCTAGTAGACATGGTAGGAGCCCTGCTGGTTTGTATATTTGAAATTTACATGTATAATGTGAGTTTGTACATTTGTATTTAAATGAATAACACAGTCCCAGTGAATAATAAATGATCTTTAACAACATTTCTAAAGAGTTGAAAATGCAGCTGGTGAATTGAAAAGTGCAACATTTGCAATTGTTAGTTTACAAATAATATTTAACTTGCAATTTATTCATTATTTACCGATTTTTTTTCATGAAAATGGTAATGAAACAGTTTTAAAGTTATATTTTTAATTCTAAACGCATTAAGAAATTGGCTGTTTTCATGTCTTTTCAAACACTTTGAACCATCAGAATTAAAAACTTTGGATTCAGTCTGGTTTGTCATGCAGATTGTAAGTAACTCATAAATCCACTCCTAATGATGAATGCTTGACCTTTAATATAAATGAGAAGAGTCAATAAAATAAGAGAGCTATAGAAGTAAAAATGTTATCTCCTATATCTTAACCTCATTGGAGTTACTTCCCTTATTGTTACTTAACTAAACTGAATAAACGTAATTACTTTTCAGTTATTTTGCAACACTCACAACTTTGTGATAAATAAAGCTATCAGTTATTTCATATCTTTATCATTTTTTCTGAGTCAAAAGCTGTTAGGTAATTTAAAATACCTTACAACATAATAATCACGTTTTACAAGGTTAAAGCGTCCTACTGACATAGATATGAAAATAAATAAGAGATTTGCCCTTTTCTAAAAATTATCATCATCCTGTAATTAAATACAAGCAAAGAATCAATCCACACCTTTACACAATCCACCGGATACATAACACTGTGCTCTAGAATACCAGCGGCAGCACCGGCCACCATATGATCCACGCTGGTACTAGTTGGTGGTAAACTTTCATACAGGTCTTGATCGTCCATATCACAATATGAAAGTCTTTCAGTTTGATATATCTAATGATTTTCTTAAGTTACATTATTGTCCTAAGGTCACAAACTTCATAAATCCTTTAAATAACGCAATAATTCCTAGTGGACTAAAGACAACATGTGGCAGAAAGTAAACATTCAGGTGATGACGTGTAAAATCGGGAACAATATCGGGGATGTAAACGTGATTTCCGCTTCGCGCTCAGCTAAGTATTCATAATGATACGTTAATTTAACAGCAAATATTTAAAAGTATTTAAAAAGAAACAACCAGTGAAAATTAAGACATTTTATCCTGGAGAACAGGATGTCTCACTTTTAACCGAGTCAATTTTTTTCTAATATTATCTTCTCCAGAGATGCAGCCGTTAATAATGAGCACTGACATCGGTGTTGATCAAAATAAACTTGAGGCAAAGTTATAAAACTGCTAATATTAAATTTTATATTTAAAGACTAGTCTACATCATATATATTCCACTAAATGGTGGGGAAATTAAGGTTTATAGTTTAGTCCGCATTACAAAAATATTCAACATGATTTTCAAAAGAAGACGGCCAAATTTAATCTTAGATGCAATCTATTTGAGAAAAAAAACTTTGAAATGTGAAGCCTTGCATGTTCAAAATTGTGAAT
The DNA here is from genome assembly GCA_019925275.1 of Mytilus edulis. Lineage (NCBI taxonomy): Eukaryota > Metazoa > Mollusca > Bivalvia > Mytilida > Mytilidae > Mytilus > Mytilus edulis. The sequence goes on from CM034355.1 coordinate 61,456,432, forward strand.
ATGAATTTTAGTTGATGGAAAAAGTTCCAATTTTGCTTCTTAATCAAAGCTAGGAAAATTCCACACAAATTTAAAGGTTTTCAATCAGTGCAAAGTTAATATTTTGGCACTCGGTTTAGAAAATCCGCTAAAATATCAATTTCAATTTGGAACCCGATATATATCCTTAATAAAACTGTACCTGGCAAAACACGTTTACACTACCTTCATGACATGGCTCAGCAAACATACTGACATTCAAACTCAAAAGTCAAAGAAAAACTGACAACGGCATGGCTGAAAAAAAGACGAATAGACGTACACACCAAAAAATAGCTACATAGAAAAACTATAATTGAGCAATAAGAATCCCACTAAAAAAACACCGGTACGGTGCTGAATCCAGGTGCTCATGACGGGTCCGCAGTTCCTGCTTCTTGGTCATTGTAACAAGAAGTTGAGATCGGGAGATATAATCTCATTCGCCGGGTGGTGTCAAAATCGAAGTAATATGGGACTGAATTGCGGTAAGGAAAGGAAAGGCATTACATCGACCAACGAACCGTCTATGTTTTATGTAGCCGAGTTGGTCGAGTGATCCAGGGCGCTGTATTGGGTGCAGGCGGTGTTGCCATGATGTCACAAATGCAAGTCATGCAAGTGTTTTAATCCCGCTGAGGAAGAACAAAAATTTGCTAACGCAAAGGAGAAGGTCTGGTAAGGGCCGATTTTGGCCTAAAATTTCAGATTCATCTAACGAAAGATTTTGGACACTTTTTAAACACTATAGTGTCTATTTCACTTAATTCGATTTATTCATTAAAAACGCTTTGATTCAAGCTTAAACATGAAAAATCTTGAGTTGTGAATCTGAAAAAGCCTCACACCGTATAGGTGAGTTATATAAACCTTGAAAAAGCATTGTATTGTAAGTTCCTACGAAAAATGTGACGAAAATTTTCAACTTGGCCTGTCATGTGAAAAGTGTTCGGTAAACAGGAATTTGTTGAGTAATGAATCTGAAAACGTATCACACGATACAGCCGACTGCAATAAACCTTTCAGAAATCCTTGTAATGTCGTTCATGAAAAAAATGCAACGAAAATATCCATGGGACGGAAGGACGAACTGACGGACGGTACGACTGACGAGTGGGCGGTTGAATGAACGGACAGAGGTAAAACAGTATATTCCCACTTTTGCAAGCGGCGGTATACTGATTGGGTCAACATTAAGACTTTACAATACTAATATCATAGTAATTATAATGATATAATTATCTGTATAACACAGTAACTTGCCTCAGTCACAATCGGAGCCAAAACAAAAAAACAGTCAGTATCAAACCATGTACTGCATAATTCAAAAGAACTATCAATATAATCATCATTTGTTTCCCCTATAATAGTAAAGTTTTCTTGTGTTTACATCTAAGATATATCATATTTATCTAACTTTTCAAAGTTCTGACATGTGCTAGACTGAATATGCTGAAAGAGTTCCTCCCTCAAATTTTGATAATGCGAGCACTCGATTGAAAAATGACGCTCATCCTCAACTCTATCAGCTGTACAATACGATTTTTTGAATATCTGGCATTTTCAATTCTTAATGTGATGGGTGAGCACCGATTCCTAATCAACATCTGAAAATCAATGATACATTGTAGCTAAATATTTTTCGCCTTGAAAACAATCTTTAAATGAAAAATAAGTGTTAAGTTTGCCACAAAACACATAATGTAGTTAGTTTTTACAATTAGACAATTTGAAGAAGACACATGCAGGACAATTATGTCACACATTGTGTTAGATTTCTTACTAGTTGTTACTGGCTAATATACTGCACTCGTTCTTTTTGAACAGTCAAAATACGCTGACTGTATATTTCTATGTCATACACTTCATAAACAGTCACCGACCCGATATCACTTTTCCTCATGAATATTTTTAAAAGAAAAAAAAGTTGCCGCTATGTTCATGTCCGTCATATTTGTTTTTCGTTTTGTTGTAAATCATCAGTCCTGCACTTCCTTCAACCATTATAAAAGAGGCATATTTTTCTAGATTTTGAAATAAGCTAGGGATATAAAATTGGAATCACTACAAATAAATTAAGTGTCATCTCTCAGACTATGTCTGATCGATCGCTTAAAGTGCTGTGTACTGTCTCCGTATTTCGTGGATTAACATTCCCTAACATGATACCGTATTCATAATTGGAATTGCTGATCTTTTCTGAGCACATATTTCGTCCTAGTTGTCATCTTATGTTTAAGGATCTGGGTATGTATTTCAGGGGCGGATCCAGCAATTTGAAAAGGGGGGGATTCCCAAACCTGATTAAAGGGGGGTTCCAACTATATGCTCCCATTCAAATGCATTGATTGGCCAAAAAAAGGGGTCCCCCCCCTCGGACCCCCCTTTGGATCCGTCAATGTATTTGTCTCTTTGTTTTTCTCAATTTTACTGACGCTACATAAGTCCCTTATTTCTGCGACAAAATTAATTCAAATATCCAACTCCGATATATTTCTTTATGTAGTTAATAGTGATGAAACCTCACCCCCTGATACGCGAAAGGGGGTATCCGACGATCTAGTGAAAAAAGGTAGACCCAGACACACACAAAAAACACAGCGAACTAGAACAGCACAAACTGAGAGGGGACACAGAAACGATGAAATGTTAAGAAAAATGAAATACTCAGACACGTAAAACGAAAGAGAGACCCGGGTAAGGACTGATGAGCAGTTGCAATCAGCATGTGTATCAACTCCAATGTACTAAGACTTACATCCCGCATGGAAAGAATAATTGGGATCAAAACGGACAACCACAAATATTACAGAGAACGGAGTTGGTACTTTTTAGAGAAAATTTACCCATACACATAAGAAAAATGCATTGTCGGAATAATGGGCTGTCGGAGTATTGGGTTGTCGGAATAGTGGGCTGTCGGAGTAATGGGCTGTCGGAATAGTGGGCTGTCGGAGTAATGGGCTGTCGGAATAATGGTTGTCGGACTAATGGGATGTCACCTTAAATATGCTAAAAACGTAACTTTTCAGATGGTTTTTGCCAGTAAAAAATGAAAGTGGCCGCATCCGTGTTCATCCTCAACCTTTATATATGTTATGTATTATCATCAAATACAACTTACATTTCAATACTATGAATGAACACGAATGCGGCCACTTTCATTTAAGACGGAAACCGAGTAAAATTTAACTTAAATGCTAAAATTGTGAAGATTTCAGTAATTTAGCATGTCTTGACTTAATGATGCTAGTACCCGATATATGTGCATTGTATTGTCAAACACAGCCCATATTTATTTATCAACAGAATTCTACTTTCCAGTAAATAGCTAAAAGATCATGACATTTTCACAATTTTGTAAAACTGCTATATTTTGGGGCCAAAAGGGGTTCTTAATGAACCTACTCCTTTGAAGATCTAACATTGTTGGACTAAATTTTAGACGAATTATTTATATGTATATACACAAAATTGAGAAAGGAAATGGTGAAAGTGTCAAAGCGACAACGACCCGACCATAGAGCAGACAACAGCCGAACCCACCAATGGGTCTTCAATGTAGCGAGAAACTCCCTCACCCGGAGGCGTCCTTTAGCTGGCCCCTTAAAAATTATGTATACTAGTTTGAAGTGATAATGGACGTCAAACTAAACTACGAATTATACACAAGAAACTAAAATTAAAAATCATACAAGACAAACAAAGGCCAGAGGCTCCTGACTTGGAACAGGCGCAAAATTTTATATTACTTGAAAGTTGCAATACGTACAAATAGAAGTTCACAATTGTGAAGCTGAAGTCTTCCGCGTTTGTCGTAAAGATTTGTTCTAGGTTTACCCTTTTCTAGATTGAAGTTAAGTTATATAAGACAGACTTATAAATACCTATATATGCAGTATTCTTTATTTAAAAATCGATGGAATAGATGCGTTTAACATGGTCACCAAATCGGCACCGAACTGTCATACATGCTATAATCAAAGGAACAAGTCAGCAGAAAGAGGTGTACCATTCGTTTCCATAGGAATGCCGATAGTTTGTTGAAATAAACGTCCTCCAACCTCCAAAAGTAACAAACATCTTGTCAATAAAAAAAATATCATCTTGATCATGATGATGTCTGTTTTAGAGATTTTTTGTTTGAATAAAAGTGTTTTTGACCTAGTACGATTTATCCCTTCCGAAAACAAGATACATTTGTATCTACCTTGCCCGTTCTTTTTTTTTTTGAAACATAGTTGGACTATAAAAATAAGATGTGGTATAATTGCCAATGAGACAAATGACATTGAATTTAACAATAATAGGTCACCTTCTGGCCTTAAACAATGAACAAAACACATACTACATAGCTATAAAAGATCCCGAAGTTACAAATGTAAAACAATTCCAACGAGAAAACTAACAACGGCCTGATTTATGTACACAATAATGAATGAAATAAGTAATATAAAGCAACACACGACTGCCTCTGCATGGCAGGCTTCTGACTTTGACACGTACAATAATGTGTATGGGGTTGGGTTTTTTTTGTGTGTGGGGGGGGGGGGGGGGAGAAAATAGTTCTTCCACCCTGCGTTTAAGTTAGAAACGGGATACATTAGTGTAAAGGGTACAGAAGTTAAATGTTTTATAGTAATGCGAATGGATAGAGAATTAGATTACACGTAATTTTACGGATCTTTGGAATTCCAAAGTATCCACATCTGATTCACACCTGACCCACAGTAACTCTGAATACCCCCTTTGATTGCCGATACAATTTTAGGTTAATATTGTGCATTCGTGGAACACTTGACAGACCCAGCAACATAACAGTGTTTTCAGGGCACTCATGTAGGTTTTGGTATCCTGTACAACGAAGAAAATTCAAATGAAAAGGGACATTGAAAGGTTCTATGATTGTTCAACATTTCTTCTCAAGTTGGTAAGTTTCTACGACCAAATTTCTAGGGTGTATATGTCGAGTTAACAAAAAGGAAATTAGCAATACCTAATTCCGTTGTTTTCAGTTAAATTCTTTATTAGAAGCAGTAGTAGTATACAAAGATGCAACCAAACATGACTAGGCAACGTTTTAATTGATGGTCACTAATAAGGGACTTTGAAGCGGCACCACAAATATGAACAAATTGTCTTTACCTTAGTGAAAACACCCTAATGTAAGTTGTGATATAGGTTGGTACCAACTGACTTTTCCATTTGTTCGACATAAACAAAATAAAAATGTGCATACGACGATCGATGACGGACGTCAGAGATATATATGTAAAAATGCATATTTCTCTGCGGACGTAAAATATTAAATGAGGAATGTTCACACCATCCCTTTGGATTGGGTGACCCATGTTTAAGCGTTGGTAGATTATATATATGTATGTAATAACAAGAGTAAAAGAGTGCCAAGCTGAAATGTCTCACCTGCTTTACTTATCATATGATTGTATTTTTGTCGAAAATCTATGAAGGTTTTATTACATACACGTGACATGACTAATGATCTATGAAAATGAGATCAAGGTCAGATGAACCATACAAGACAGACATTTATCTTACAATCATTCCATTCACTTTTATAATAGTCCTATTGCTTATATATAGTAGCTTGGAGTCAGACCAAGCCGTCTATGAAATTATCATCTACCAATGAACCATTAGAATGAAGTCAAGGTCATATGAACCCTGCATGACAGACATGCAAACCTTACAATATTACTTTACACCACATACAATGAACGACCTTTTGCTTTTAGTATCTGTTAAACTGAGAAACCAATGATTATTTTTAACATTGGCCAATGAGCTATGAAAATTAGGTAAAGGTTATATGACAGGTACCTGACAGACAAATTCACCTTACAATCATTTCATATAAAAAATATAGTGCCCCTTTTGTTTTTAGTATCTGAAAAATAGACCCAACTACAAAAACGAAACAATGTCCACAGAACCATGAAATGAGGTCAAGGTCTGATGAAACCTGCAAGTGAGACATATGCACCTGAAAAATCTTTTTATACACCAAATATAGTTGACCTATTGCATATAGCATCTGAGATACCAACTTGACCACATACTTTTAACCTTGTTCACTGATCCATAGATTGAGGTCAACCTAAAGTGAACACATCCTAACTGATAAATATGAAGTTCCAAGGAACCCATATACAAGATATAATTATGCTATTATTCTTTCATACCACAAATTAATGGGGAATGTGTCCATGGGACTCAGATGATGTCCCCACTTTGATATATTGTTCTAAAGGGACATAACTCTAATAGTGACGCTATCCAAATTTGTATTGGTTCTGAGTTTTGTGGTAAAAAGCATTGTTTATAAGTTTCATAACATTTGGATGTGGCAAACTTAAATTAGAGAATGGAAACGAAAATTTCAGTAATTTTTCCATTTGTTATGAGGCATAGTTCTTTAACGGTAAAAGTAATGCCACCAAATTTCAAACTTGATTTGTGTTTTGTGGTAAAATGCTTTTGTCTAATCACCACCCCTGAAACTGCCACTATGTGAAGTTCTCTGTGGTAATGATTATCATCTTTAAAAAATATCATAGTAGGTAATGTGATCATTTTGTCTATTAGTCAGTCTTCTTGTGTCATTGCCTTGCTGTTGTATTGATGTATAACCCACAGCATCTTTTACTCATATGTATGAAAGCTAAATGATTTATTCAGATTGGTTGCTTGATTTACAGAATTTTTAATACTTTGTTATATTAATCTGTCCAAAATTTGAACCAACTGTAATATATGAATGTTTTACTTTATCACATACATGTTGCAACTTTCTTTTTTGTGAAACAATATTAAGTTTCTTCCATCAACTAAATCCTTTAATTTATCAATTGAAAATTGATTTTAAAGAAAATAGTGCCAGAATAATGTGACTGCAAGTAGCAAATCATTTTAGGATCTTCAAAGAGATATATCTGTTAAGTTTTGGTCAATTTGTCCAACTGTGCATTACTGCCGTTAGTACATATCTTGTAATGTGTGTTCTTGAATAACTTGTAAATCATTTGCATATATTTTTCAGAGATGTGATCTGTGTTTTTTTATCCTTCTATATTCCTATTCGTTATTTCAATTATTCCATTAGTGTGAAGGAAAGGCATAATTTACAAGACACAAAATTTGTAGTTAAAGTTATTTATTTTTTAAAATACTCTTATGCAAGTATCCAGAAACAAAAAAGAAGGTGAAGAAAAACACTTGCACACAAGACAGAACATAATCAAAATATTTAACACAGCTTAAGGTGGTACCCAACACTACAGGGAGATAACTCTGTAAAATCAGTTAAACATTTTAATCATGTTGTATTGTTAAGGAAATAATAAGCTTCTCAATGATCAAAATTAGTGTTTGCCAAACTGTATTTATCCAATGAAATTTTCCAAGAAAGCAATCGGTTACTTTTTTTTATATATTTGTCAAAAGGACAAAGGAATATTTTGTCATAATTTTATGAAAATTAAACAAGTCAAATCAATTTTAGGCAAGGTATTTGGTACCACCTCAATTCCATATTACAGATTTAAAAAATAAACAATATACCACATACCTTCATTCATACAAATAGAATGTTACAATAATATGTCAAATTATCACGTAAATTGTTTCTGGTTATTGCTTCAGTACAATGTATATTTCTTTTCAATTGTAGTAATTTGTTGGTTTTTTTTAAAACAGCCTTGTTGGAATTTTTCAACATGAAAAAGTTTACTGGCTGCTGGTTGCATTACAAAATTATTACAATATTTTATGGCTCAATCTTATTGTGTCTGACAGTTAACTTTTAAACACACTATGTGTACTCTTAACATATAAATTTAACATTTAACCACATAATGTGTACTCAAACATAAGTTACAACAATATATATAAAGTGCTATAAACTTAAACAGTAATACCTCTCATATACTCAGTAAAAGAATGAAAAAAATAGTGCATCAGACCTGCTATATTATAGTAAAGCGCTTAATTAACTAATACATACTTATCAAATAAATACAATCCCTATTTACATTAAAATATCTGTAGGCATAAAGCACTATTTATTGTTAAATCATCTCTTATAAACATGTCTTTTAAACATCAAAATTCAAATATGGATAAATAACAATTTCCTTGTGATTATTATAATGAATCAATTTCTTACTTTAAAATATAATTGGACTAGACTAATCAACAAAAATACTTCTATTTCATTATTATCTTGTGAGACAATGGACAAATGTAAAGTGTGAGATTTACCTGAATGCAACATGGTTAAAAAATATGAATCAAAATGATATTTTTGTTTTCTTTTTGTGACAGATATGAAAAGGTTTATAGAAATTTCAACACATCTAATTGATATTCCATAGTTAAATGTGTAAAGTTATCATAAATTACTGTAACCAACTTAAAAGTTGAAATATAAATGTACATCCTAAAGCTTTTTCCTTTCCATCGTTTCTAAAATAGAACTTACAGATGAAGTCAGATGAGCAAGATCTGCAATTAAATCTTTATAATGGAAAATCTTTGATACGATAAAAGAAGAAAAGCACCAATGATTCATTTTGATAGATTTCAATGCTTTATAGAACATGTGCTATACAAAATCAAAGAATAACTGTAAAATATGTAATATAAGTATATTTTTCATATGGTAATGAAGTTTAAACTTCCTGTAAAAAATGTGAACACTTCAGAGAAAAAGTATTCTTAAAACTTAGCCAAAATAACAAACAGTTCATATTAATCAAAACTAAATTTAATTTTAAGATCATCCCTAAAATTTACAATGGAATTGTAAGTTTTAAATTTTTTGTTAAATTTTTAAAGACGAAATTGACAAGTAGAATGATAAAATATTGTTTTATGCATTTGACATATTTTCTATTTAATTGTTTCCTTTTGTACAAATGTATATCTTCCTTATTCACTATTAACTTGACAAGGATGTATATTCAACAACATACAAGTCATCAACACACAAATCCTGAATAACTAACAAGAGTTTCATTCACAAAAATATACTTATAAAATATAAAGTTAAAGCTCCCATTCTCCAACACACACCCATACATTTCTTTCACACAAGAACATAAAAAAAATTAATGTCAGGAACACATGATAATGTATTTCATGATGAGTTACTTGAAACATACCCTTAATTATTTGTTAAATTACTAATTTAATTTACTGATCTTTTTATTCTTATAAGTCGTAAAAAAAAAATATCTGTTCTTTTCATGCTTATGATAGATTATTCTGTTTAACAAAATTAATCCCTGTTCATAATTTCTGGTAATAATTTCTTTAAAAATTCAATGGATTTCTTTAAATGAACAATAACAGTTTTGGTATTATTTTTTCTAGTTTTTATCCTAAAATGTTATTGATATCCTATCTTTAACATAATTTAATCACCCCCAAAAACTCAGCTTTTATGATATTTGTTAAACTAATCATCTAAACTCCCTAAAATGTTTTGTATTATACAAGTTTTTTAGCTTCAAAAAAGCTCTTAAGATGTTTCATCTGCCAAAATCCTGTAACCAGTAAAATAAGAGTCTGAGCTATCGACCACCATAATACTCTTTGGTTAGTACTTTCACTTGTCTGTCTAAATCTCTCTTCACGGTACTGAAAAATACAAAGTAAACAAATTATGACAATACTTTAATTCAAATCATGCAAATGACAATTCAATTTAAATTGCCATGTAACAGTAGCATAATCCAGTCAATACTGTTGTTTAAATAACATTAAGTGTAGAAGAAAAACAAAAGTTTATTTATCTGGAACACAATAAATAAAATTTTGATGATAAAAAATACAGAGTTCCAATGTCCCCTTCCTTGCACATATTTTATCTATCCAAGGACCAAGGTACAAGGACAATAACTTAAACAAAAACACTTTTTTATAAACCTATGATATAAATTTCATAAAATTCTGGCAAAAACTACATATGAGAGCACTAACAGTAGAATTTTCCATAAAACTATAGGTTAAAAAAGATTATCTGAGTAACTGAAAGTCAAACTTTTCAATTTGTCAACACTACACTACAATAAATACAACAAAATCTTACCCTCTGGTAATTCTGTTCTTTGGTAATTTGTTCTACTTGGTCTAACAATTGTCTGATACGTAACTGTAATTCTGACAGCTTATCTTTAGCTTGTATCTGAGCATAATCTACAGCATGCTCTCCAACTTGGATGTCTAAATGTACTCTCTACAACAGAAAAAATAATGTAATAATTCAAACATACATGTAATTAATGCACAATATTTTGTTTGCATGATTACTAATCTTTGTCCATTTCAGTACATGAATTTTCTCCACATATTCTTGGTTTTATTATGCTTTAGTCCACTACTATATTTTACAAATGAATGTTCCTGCCAGAAATAATGCTAACCGAATAACGGAAATTTAGATATTTTGATAAAAAGGTATTCCTTCTCTGACATTAAAAATGTCATAAACAGTGGCGGATCAAGGGGACAGGTTTTGGAACCCTCTTTTTTTGGCTGATCAATGCATTTGAAAGGGTACATATGGCTGGATCCGCCCCTGATAAACATATTGAAATTAAATTAGATTTTGGAGCACTGGGCCGCACATTTTGAAAAGTCTGAGAGTGAGTCCATTGATATGAGATTTTTCCACAATCATTGTCAGGATATATGTACCTGCTGAAAGAAACTCTTACTTTTTCAGATATTTACATGTAATTAAAAAGATTTCACCCTTCAAAATTCCAAATTAAAACTTGATGTTTTGAATAATCACCCTATTTCATAAATTACTTACCAACTGACCACTAGCAAACCATGCTGACGAGTTAGAGTGTAAACAGATAATATGTTCACCAGCAGTATGAGAAGTGAATGTAAATCGTCCCTCTGCTGCATAGGTCTGCAAAAAACAACAACATTAGGGATTATTAAAAACAATTTGGAAAATAACTTGCCTTTTGCTAATTTGTTTCCTAAATAAAATATATATCATAATAAACATTTGAAAACATCTTGCAGTATTCAATCATCTACGTTACACAAATTAAACTAGTTCAAGTCTGTTTCAACCAATTCAAGATCTATGCACCATCTAATTAATTTCTATTGGTAGCTGCATAAAAGCAACATGCAAGCCAGAAAAACTAAAGTTCCTACAAATGAACATCAACATGATAAAATTTTATGATTGATTTAAATAAAATTTTTACAATAAAAAACAATATCACGGCAACCATAACTTCTACTACAGTAAACATGCAATAAATTCAAACTCAACCAATCTTTAAGCTACATTATAGTTTATCCCATCTACATGTTTCAATTTACAAATTTAAACTATAGTTGAATCCAATTCAAATCAATCACCTCCCTCTTTAAAAGTAAATCATCAAACAGAAAAATGTTTTTAATCAGTTTACATTCTTTAGAATCAAATACTCAGACAATTTTCAAGTTTTGACCTCTTTAATGCTCAAATGACATTTGTCTTTTTACAAATGTTGCCCAACAAGTTTGGAAATTGCATGATATACAAGACTGTTTTCAAATGTTTTTAAACAATCAGTAATGACATAATAAAAAATACTCATACTAAAATGTTTACAGACATACAATGATAAGTCATACCAGAATTGTAATTATAAAGAGCTGAAAGTGTGTGCAATAGATTTACATTTGTACAATGTATTTACACTTTTGCTATTTAGCTGAAATTCAAATGTCTTTAAATAACCCTTGATCGGTCTCTGAATAAACCTATAGCCTCATCATCATGGAAAATTCACTTATCAATTATGACATAAAATATTTTCTTTTTGTTATGGGTTCTTGTTTTATTGGCAGAGCCATTTGCTTTGGGAAGACATCAAAAGATCAATGTAGGATAAGAAACTTAAATCAAATAGTTTGGGGGTGGGGTCAACATTGCTGCAAGTTTTGTTAATCCAAAATCGATTTTACATTTAATTTATCCATATAGGTAAATCAATTTTTTTCCCAAATTAAGTAAACTCGGAGGGGGTGGTGAGGGGGGTGTCAGTGAAAAAACTATGTGAATTAAGTTTTTATCCTTCATTGAACTTTTGATGTCGTCCCTTACAATTGCAAGTGTAAATCATTATGAATGATGAAATATACACATCTATGTTTAGGTATTCATCTGGCATGACGTGTCTCTCTGAAAAATTATTCTTTATCAATTAACATTTAATACAATGTATCCCATGCTTGTTTTAGCAGTTGCAATGATGATATAGTTTAAGCTAAATATAAAACAAAACCTTTTGAAGTTCTAAGCAGTGTTGTTTTACACCTTTTCTTATTTATAAAGTTCAATTTGTGTTTAAAATTACAATACCCCTGCCTTTCATAATAAAGTTTTGAGGAGAAACAAAAACAGTTGTTGGCATGATACGGGTTATGTTCTTCTCATATATGTTATGATGGTATGATACTAAACCCCTAACGGGAAGGATTGTGCCTGATGTTCATATGATGAAATCATAATCTTTCAGTCAGTTTAATTGAAGTCTGGAGCTGGCATGTCGGTTAACTGCTAGTAGTCTGTTGTTATTTATGTATTATTGTCATTTTGTTTATTTTCTTTGGTTACATCTTCTGACATCAGACTTGGACTTCTCTTGAACTGAATTTTAATGTGCGTATTGTTATGCGTTTACTTTTCTACATTGGTTAGAGGTATAGGGGAGGGTTGAGATCTCACAAACATGTTTAACCCCGCCGCATTTTTGCGCCTGTCCCAAGTCAGGAGCCTCTGGCCTTTGTTAGTCTTGTATTATTTTAATTTTAGTTTCTTGTGTACAATTTGGAAATTAGTATGGCGTTCATTATCACTGAACTAGTATATATTTGTTTAGGGGCCAGCTGAAGGACGCCTCCGGGTGCGGGAATTTCTCTCTACATTGAAGAATTGTTGGAGACCTTCTGCTGTTGTTTTTTATTTGGTCAGGTTGTTGTCTCTTTGACACATTCCCCATTTCCATTCTCAATTTTATACAATATATAACATACAATTTTTTTTTAAATGCGAACAAAAAAATGTACCAGTAATTGGTAAAGCCAAAAAAAGGTACATAAAACAATAAATTATAACATTTGGTTCATGCATATATTTATTATGCAATAAAATAAACTGTCCACATGCATACAAACTTTTCTCAATATGTACTAGACTACTCCGAGTGATCATACAATGAATGAACTACATTATTCAATAATGTCTTTTATTCATTAACGAAACATGATAAAGGCTTCAATGAGCCTGTTTTCACTATGGTAAACTCATGAGCACATTTGAAGTTAAACTACATTGTAATGACAATGATTAAAGAGCTAAAAATGTAGATTTCGAGCAATCTACACACCTAGAACACATTTATCATTAAACTGATACATACAATAAACCTTGTGTATGTGTTTTTGAACAGAGAAAGGGCATCAAATTATCTTATGCAATAAAATAAAAGAAAATATCTAAAAAAAATACTAATAAAATGCTTATACTAATTTTAAGAAGTGAAAATGTCCAGTTCCAAACAAAGGGAGATAATACCAATCAACCATGTCCTAGTATGGTCAGTTACAAAGCAATTTTCTGTGTGAGCGTGTGTTATACTACTGAAAACATCAAGATTGTAAACGTATAAAATGATTTATAACAGATGTGCACAATGTAGTTAATCAAGTATAAAAATTTGCATATTTAAACATAATGTCCATCAAAACCCTTTCATCTATAAATGAGTTGATTTACAACACTTGAACAGTAAATCATTTAATGGATTTCTTTATTAGAAAACAAATGAAAACCTATAATGGAACAACTACATTGATAGTATTTATGCAGAGTTATGTACAAAAAATGTAAATTATTCTAACAAATAAAATAGCATGCCATAATTTACATATTCAATCTTGATATTTTCTTTAAAACCACACAGAATAATCTGACCACTAGGACAATCGACTCACCCTGGACAGAACAATGTTTTCTTCAGGGTCTTTGACCTCCACTAACATACCAAACCCTGGTGCTGAGGGATGATATTCCTTCACAGAAAAATCATACACTTGAACTTTGTAATTTCCTGTAATCAGTAATTGTAACACAATGCAACGTGCGACATGCCGCTTAAAATTAACATTAACTATACCATCTTACATACTGTAAATTCAGATATTATTGCAATGCTTTGATTAATGCAAAACTGCAAAAAAAAAAGTATTAGTGGGGTAATGAAACTATTTTTTTTGTGAAATAATTCTTATTTTGATCTTACATTTCATATATTTTTGGCTTTAATAGAACAGACTTTGCAATAATAAACTCATGCATTAATTTCTGAATTTACAGTAACTGACAACTAAAGTTTTTATCTAAATATAAAATGATGCTTTACATGCAGATAAAAAGCTGTTTCAAAAGATTTGATTTTGTCAATCATACATTTGCACCTCTGACTACCATTAGAAATATATCTGACTCTAATCAGATTTCATTGTCAGTCTAGAGGCTTTTTATTTTCTAAATCTTTCTTCTGAGACAAATAAACTAAGTTGCCAGTTTGATGATACCAATACATAGTAACAGGACACTTTTTACACTTCTTCACCTTATTTGCCATCTGAAGTCCTCTGCATTCATTGGCAATCTAAATATAATCAGGTGAATCCATGAAGAAAATGTCCTTGTGCATATATTTATTAGACAGTTTGGCTTACCCTTGATAAAACAACTTTATCATCTGGATCTTGTATCTCTACATGCATGCCCCATCCAGGCACAGATGGGACATAGTTATTTGTGTTCTTGTCAAAAACTTCCACTTTATAATGGCCTGTAATTCATACTAGATAATAATAAGTAAGCCACATACAATTTTTGTATATTGACAAATAATATACCATTATGTAACGGACCAGCACAGAAAGTTTGTCACTCATGGTAGACTAAATATTTCAGAACATTTGAATAAAGTTTAAATGAAATATAAATAAGTGCCAACAGTCATGGGAAACAATTTTGTTCAATTGAATTGACCAAACTACGAAAAGATCTATGCATAAACATACATGTACTGAAAATTGTAGTCTTTTGAGAAGTATTGAAATTAAATGATGACCAACTGACTTTACTTAATAAAATAATAATAATGGCTAGTTATAAGGCTAGTGACCAATCAGGTGGTAAAAAGCTGATTACATGTACATAACCTGTAAATTACTGTAATCATTATGAAAACTTATAAAACCTGATGTAAATGTTGCTACATGTATCATGTACATTGTGGCTGAATGTCACACACTTGGCAGAAACATGAAAAAGGAAGCATGATAGCAATTTCATCGAAATGATATAACGTTAAAGGCCAGATGGCATAAGTCAGAGAAGGGTGGACTGCTCTGTGTCTGTTAAAAACTGTAAATGTTAAACCTTTATTAGTGAATTTTGGGAAGCCTGTAAAAGGCTACAGGAGTTTAAATGGTCAGCTCATAATTTTTATCTGTCACATGAATTTTCACTATGATTTATATTCAATGGAAATTGTGACATCACAATGAATTCTTAATACTTATAGCACTTAAACCCATGCACGAGACCAGGGTATCCTTGTTTGATTGGTTTTTACACTGTTAATATTGCATGGTGACGTACTAATTTCCATTGAAAAAGCATGCATAGTACAAATTCATATGACATACATGCACATGTACGAAAACATATGATCTGACAATACACCACTTACACCAGTGGTATCAGGTCCTTTCGCACCCAATATACTTTCGCACCCTACACGTTCACACCCAAGGTCTGTTCGCACTCTACACGTTTGCGCCCAATTTAAATTCAAATTCCAGTTGAATAATTGGAAAATCATGATTGTTGTTTTTAATTGCTTTCATGTAAATACTAAATGTATTTATAGCTTGGTATGAGTAAAAGATTGAAGATTTTTAAATGAAAAACACAAAAGATAATTGTTTTTAACAGCTTGGTCCCTATGATCTCTGAAACAATGAAACAATAAAATATAGAAATACACTATTATAACCAAAACATGATCAAACATAATAAAATGTATTCAACACACCAAAAAAATACGTCAGAATCTCACTCCATTTTGAAACAAGTCAATGAAACAAAGTTAAACGACTCTTATACCAATACACTTATAACCAAAACATGATGAAGAGTTATTCAACACAAAATAAAACGTTGACAGAATCCCACTTTATTTAGAAAGGAATATTATTTTTTTAACAATACACTAGACTATCCAACACAATAAAAATGCTGTCTCACTTTATTTTTGAGACAACAAAAACAATAATACTTATAAGAATACTACTTGCCAAAACTGGAATATAAAGTTATCAAACATAAAACCAATTAAAATTGGGCACGAACAGACTTTGGGTGCGAACGGACCCGGATTCTACACCAGTCATGAATGAGGGGGGATAGGACCTTTATCAGGACTCCGGGATCGGGTGTTTTAAGATTTCGGATTAGGACCCCTCCTAATCCTATCCCCCCTCATGATGTGCAGAGAAACCAAATGAAATGAATTCCACATAAATGTTTCCTTGTTACCAATTTGTAACTGATGGTGATGATTTCTTACTGTGAATATTAGACCCTTGTCTAAATAAAGTGTTTTAAGTTTAGCAACTGCAAGATATGCAAAAAAGGGGCACCGTAAATCAGTATACATATGTGTCAGTGTGTGACAGATTTTAAACTTGTGTTACAATTTGCACGCACCTACAACCATGGTTTCATCTGGAATTTCTTCGATGAAGCATTTTTTCTCTGTTTCACCGATGTGGAAGTAAAGAGCATTTGTTAAAGATATGCCAAGGACAAAAATAAAATATGAAACGTGTGTTTCCATCTTCTCAAGTTTGTTGTCGTGCCGAAAGGAAGTGACACGTCACACATGCGCATGTCGGTAGGACAGGTTCGATAAAAAAATAATGTTGCCTGTGGTATGCAACAAACGTACCAGAATCGTTATGAATTTGACGAATAAACAGACTACGACAATTCCATGATTTTTTTTTCATAAAATAGGTAATTTATGTACTGTTTTCATAGATTTATGATAAAAAGATGTGAACGGGTGTTTAAAGCGGCGTTTCTTCAATATTTTATCGGGTAAAAGAGACAAAAATCACTAAAATATCCCGACTTTATATATGGCAAAGTTGAAATAGATTAATTGTATTCGCCGTGGACACAATTTCGCCGTTTTATGATGTTGGATGTAAAAACTTCAAAGGATGGTTGAAATGGAAGAAATATGCCGTTAAATTATATTTTTATAACAAATATGATTATTTTTTAAAATGAGACTAAATGTCGGCACTTACGGCAAAGGACCGAAAAATGGACAACGATTTTCAGCCTAACAAAAACAATTTCAAAGAAGCATTCCTTAGTAATTCTTTTGACTGATTGCCCTTACTTTCAGTTTGTTTACACCTTTCAAATGTCTGATATTCGTTTATAATGAAATTTATTTGATAAATATTGTTTAAAGCTGCAGTTATTTGGTTTAAAATAGATATGTAAAAACGGCGAATATGTGTCCCCTGTTGACCAAAAAATAGGAAAATTCAAACACCCTTTATTCCAACTTTTCAGATGATTTTACTCAAAACAAATACGTTTTCAAGCTAAGAATATTTTGCATTTGAAGTTATCTTCATATAGAAATTTCAGTCAGTACTTCAAAAACATAAAGACCTGAACATAAACTGAAGAAAACATGGAAAGATATGGCGAAAATGAACACCCCACTCTACAGGGGTATGCTGACAACCCCAAGGAGAAAACATGCCAAGAAATCCTCGCTAAAAATTCCGGTCGACCCCTATGGCAGTCATTAGTAGATAAAGATTTCATTTCATTCAAGAAATTAATTTACGACCTTCATGTACGTATCGCTTAGAACACGGCCATATACCAAATGGTCAATATTAATCATCCATGTAATTTGCTCTATGGGGTGTTTGCAGACTTTCAACGGAGGTAATTTCTTGGCATGGGAGAAAGGAAGAAAGACCATTCACAATTTGTCTTACATTTGTTTTTCTCTTTTCAATTAAATAAAAACAAATAATAAACCTTTCAAATGAACAGTTCATATAAGATATAAATATTCCCTGTGGATCTCCTCTCCCCCCTTTTTTTTGCTCTCTATTTTCAATCACGATTTAAGCTTCCCAACCTTATTAAAATTAAAACCTTGCCTTTCTAACCAATCTATTCATGTACTGACGGCAACTTTCTTATTTAATACGAAAATCTACAGTGCCATATGCACATGCATGTGTTTGCTTGATTCCCTTCCGAAAGAAAAAAGCAAACTCCAAGTTACTATATTCCTGCATCACGTGTTTTTACCACGTGGAGCTTACATTTGAATATATACCGAATATGGAAAGTGAAACTACAATTCAAACATAAAGTTCGAAGGCACAAATAAGAAAAAAGAAAGTTTTTTGGGGGCTAAAGGGTCCGGGGTAATTCTCTCGTGTTCAAAGCATACATGAAATATTTGCCTTTTCTGTTCATCTATTTAACCCTGATTTTCTATCTGTTCCATGCAAATATCCTCGCTAAATTCGTCGACCCCTACGGCAGTCATTAGTAGATGAGATTTCATTTCATTCAAGAAATTAATTATGACCTTTCATAGAACACGGCCATATACCAAATGGTCAATATTAATCATCCATGTAATTTGCTCTAGGAATGTTGCAGACTTTTCAACGAGGCAATTTCTTGCATGATTATACCCAACACTGACGAAACCATGTTTGTTACATCTATTTCACTTGCCAAAATATTCAAATATTTTAGTGACTTTTTGTCTCATTTACATAACTACAATCTTTAAGAAATGACTTTGGATTTTTAGCGCATTTCAAGTTACGATTGCGCTGGGTACACTTAAATTTTTTTTTACTAGTGTACATGTTTATACTATTAATTTGATACTTTTCTTCAAAATCGCAATGCACAATTATTGAAAAAAGTATATTTCCCCTAAAAAGCACAGTTTTC
This sequence comes from Mytilus edulis, assembly GCA_019925275.1. Taxonomy (NCBI): domain Eukaryota; kingdom Metazoa; phylum Mollusca; class Bivalvia; order Mytilida; family Mytilidae; genus Mytilus; species Mytilus edulis. The sequence goes on from CM034355.1 coordinate 61,475,588, forward strand.
TAAGCCCTTCTTTTTGAGATATTTCTTCAAAATTCCAGGAAAAATAAATGGTTTTAACATTAAAAAATACATGTCAATAGAGTCGACTTGACTCTAAACCGATAATGATAGCTTTGTATTATTTTAGGCAATTTCAGTTTACGATTGCGCTGGACACTTAAATTATATTTTTAACTAGTGTACATGTTTATAACTATTAATTTGATACTTTTCTTCAAAATCTCAATGCACAAATTATTGAAAAAAGTCATATTTCCCCTAAAAAGCACAGTTTTCTAAGCCCTTCTTTTTGAAGATATTCTTCAAAATTCCAGGAAAAATAAATGGTTTTAACATAAAAAATACATGTCATTAGAGTCGACTTGACTCTAAACCGATAATGATAGAAGTTTGATGCACAGTAAAACACATTGCTGGTTATCTGAGGATTAATTTGAGCCACTAACCACATCTGTACGTCAGCAAATGGCGATGAAACAAGTCTCTGAAATGCCCCGAAAAATATCTTAAAATTTGCTTCATTGGTTATTTTCTGAAGAACTGTGTACTATAGTTCAGTGATAATGTATGTCTCCGAAATAAAAGTTACATTTATCATAGGAGATGATTTTTGCAACCCCGGCAGCCAGATTCGAACACGCAACCTTTCTTCCTTAGGGTTGTTCAGCATACCCCTGTACCACTGGCATCGTCTCGAAAATTTTGAAATTTAAGTACTTAAGTCTACTACTCAAAATAAAAAAAAAAATTGAAGAAGATTCTATCCCAGTTTGATTTCTTTAAGACATTATGTGTTCAGATGATATATTTTTGTTGCTAAATGCATGATTTTTACGCAAATTTAGGAAGAATCAACTTAGTCTGTCATTTTCCCATTGAAATATACATGTTACTTTATCTGAACAAACAAAGTGTTTCAACTGTATTATTTATACCCCAACACTGACGAAACCATGTTTTGTTACATCTATTTCAACTTTGCCAAAAAATATTCAGGATATTTTAGTGACTTTTTGTCTCTTTTACCATACTACATCTTTAAGAAATGACTTTGGATTTTTAGCGCATTTCAAGTTTACGATTGCGCTGGTACACTTAAATTATATTTTTAACTATTGTACATGTTATACCTATTAATTTGATACTTTTCTTCAAAATCTCAATGCACAATTATTGAAAAAAGTCATATTTCCCCTAAAAAGCACAGTTTTCTAAGCCCTTCATTTTGAAGATATTCTTCAAAATTCCAAGAAAAATAAATGGTTTTAACAGAAAAAATACATGTCATTAGAGTCGACTTGACTCTAAACCGATAATGATAGAAGTTTGATGCACAGTAAATCACATTGCTGGTTATCTGAGGATTAATTTGAGCCACTAACCACATCTGTACGTCAGCAAATGGCGAGGAAACAAGTCTCTGAAATGCTACGAAAAATATTTTAAAATTTGCTTCATTGATAATGTATGTCTCCGAAATAAAAGTAACATTTATTATAGGAGATGATTTTTGCAACCCCGGCAGCGAGATTCGAATACGCAACCTTTCTTCCTTGGGGTTGTTCAGCATACCCCTGTACCACTGGCATCGTCTCGAAAATTTTGAAATTTAAGTACTTTTAAAGTCTACTACTCAAAATAAAAAAAATAAAAATTAATACATTAGAGAACACTTTTTTATGAGCTTGGCCCTTCAGTCATCTTGGGTGTATGGATGATAAATGTGCTGTTAAACATAAATGTATGAAGTTAATTTTTGAAGTGAACTGAAAGGTTACAATATTTCTGCCACTATTAACTTGAGAGGCTCTGTGGCACTTAGTATACCTAGTATTTGTTGCTTCTGACTAGTGAATTGCCATTTCCAATTTTACTACCATGTTTTTTTTGTAATGGTTTTAAGCTCTACATTGCTTAGAGATTCAATATGTCACAGAAAAAGTTTCAATCAGGGTAATATTAGTAAACCATGTTAGTATCACTCCCACACATATTTCATAGCTGCATTTCACTTGCCCATATGACAACATCAGTTGTACAGTATTATGTATTATCAATTATCTTTAATGTATATCTTATTATAAACAGATAAAAAAAATATCAATCAATACTGTAAATTCAGAAATAATTGCGTGCATTTATTATTGCGATTTTGTCAATTTCAACTTAAATGCAATTTTAATTTTTACGATTTTGGGGAAATTCGTGATTTATTCAGTTAAAATATTATAAAATGCAATTTTAATTATTGCGTTTACAACTCTGTCGCATTATTCGCAATAATAAAAACCTCGCAATAATTTCTGAATTTACAGTAGTTTGATTGAAGTATGATTACAGACATTGAAATGAATAAGCCAACTAGCCAAGGCTCCTTGTTGAAGGCCTTACATTGACCTAAAAAGATTTACTTTTATAAATTGTTAATTGAATGGAGAGTTGTCTCATTGGCACTCATACCACATGTTCTTATATCTAAGTAAGGATGTTAGTTTTCTCCTTTGAATTTGTTTAACATTTTCATTTCAGGGACTTTTATACCTGACTATGTGGTAGGGGCTTTTCTCATTATCGAAGGCCATACAGTGACCTATAGTTGTTAATTTCTGTGTCATTTTGGTCTCTTGGGGAGAGTTTTTTTTTTGTAATATATATTTTATTATTTTCATATCATTTTCAAATCTCATCTGCAAATAAAGATGCACAAACAAATTATTCTGCTATAAATCCTAAACATATAGTTAACCATACTTGTTACAAATTATAAAATACAAAGTCAGTAATAGAATACAGAGTACATCTGCATTGAGCTCTATTTCTTAATAATATTATCAATGCTTGACCACTTTTCTTTTAATCTTATTGCTTTACTGGTAGAGCACAAATTCATAGGGGAGAGTTGTCTCATTGGCAATCATAGCACATCTCCTATTTTTGTAATTCAAAAGTGTTGATTCAGGTTTTACACAATTTTTTTGTTACAGTTTTCATTGTACATGCTTTTCTATAATGTCTATAATGTTCATTTTTTGTTTGCTAATCTAAAAGAGTAGTCTATCATATATTAACTTAAACTGAATTCATATTTAAGTATTTATTTGGTTTAAATAACTCATATACATACATGCATGAATTATTTGCACCTGTCCTAAGTCAGGAATCTGATTTTCAGTGGTTGTCATCTGTTTATGTGGTTCATAAGTGTTTCTCCATTCTTGATTTTTATATTGACTAGACTGTTGGTTTTCCTGTTTAGAAGGTGTTTTAGACAAGTAATTTTTGGGGGCCTTTATAGTTTGCTGTTCTGTGTAAGCCTCGGCTATGTGTTGAAGACTGTACCTTGTACAATAATGGTTTACTTTTATCCATTGTGACTTGGATGGAAAGTTGTCACGTTGGCACTCATACCACATCTTCCTTTATCTAGTATCACTCCCACACATATTTCATAGCTGCATTTCACTTGGCCATACAACATCAGTTAAACATGCATACAAAAGTACTAGGTATTCTCAATTCTCTTTAATGTACATCATATTATTAGCAGATTAACAGCATGTTATTCGTTTCTGTGTGTGTTACATTTTAACATTGCGTCGTTTGTTTTCTCTTTTTTTTTAGTGTGAATTCACATTGCGATAAGACTGTGTCACAGTACTTGTCTATCCCAAATTCATGTATTTGGTTTTGATGTTATATTTGTTATTCTCGTTGGATTTTGTCTGATGCTTGGTTCGTTTCTGTGTGTGTTACATTTTAGTGTTGTGTTGTTGTTCTTCTCTTATATTTAATGCGTTTCCCTTGGTTGTAGTTTGTTACCCCGATTTAGTTTTTTGTCCATGAATTTATGAGTTTTGAACAGCGGTACACTACTGTTGCCTTATTATTCAAAAGTGTTGATTCAATGACCGCTATATTTCTTTGGTTTTACACAATGTTTATGTTACATATAAAAAAGAAGATGTGATAGATTGCCAATGAGACAACACTCCACAAGAGACTAAAAGGACACAGAAATAAATATCTATAGGTCATCATACAGCCTTCAACAATCAGCAAAGCCTTAACCAGTTTTTATTGTTCATGCTTTTCTATAATGTCCACATTTTTTTTTAACTTATCTAAATGAAGAATCAATCATATATTAACTTAAACTTAATTCATATTTTCATATTTATTTGTTTTAAATATTTCATATACATACATGTTTATGCAGCTATAAAGCATTAACAATCAATAGTTTGAGTGAAGTATGATTACAGACATTAAAATGAGTGAGAAGTTTTCTTCTCGAATTATATCAACACATTTTGTTGTTTGCATCAGTATAAAATATTTGTTTGTTTATGTGCCTTACACATCGTTGGCACTTCCTGATGTGTCAGTTTTCTATTAACCTCACCCTAAAACATAATAAGTCTTCTGCTGTTGTTTTTTTCTTTGGTCGAGTTTGTCTTTGACACATTCCCCATTTCCATTCTCAATTTTATTCATTAAATAAATTGCATATCTATTATGCAGGAATGTCATATTGCACAATGTTTATATCACAGGAATATTAAGGGTCTAAATCAGATTGGAGGTTTCTCAACTACTTGTTCTAATAATGAAGTTCCAGTTATTATGGATGTTGTAGCTACTAGAAATCTGTATCCTGAAAAAAAAAAAAATCATAACTTAAATAAAATATTATTAAATCTCCTTTTTCATACTCAAAAATATCTATATCTTTTCAATCATTTTACATGAGTTATCTTTATAAGAGTGTGGTAGGGTGGTCCTGCGAACACATGCTAGCTTTGTTCAATCATTCATACAGTAATTGGTTTAATAAAGAAAGTTGCAATTCACTTTCATAAATCTTTACTTTTATCATCAAGAATATCTTGGATTGTATGCTAAACAAGTATGTGACCCACTCACACTATCATTTTCTATGTTTAATGGACTGTGAAATTGGGGTCAAAACTATAATTTAGCATTGAAATGAGAACGATAAAATTATAAGGAACATGTGTACTAAGTTTTAAAGATGATTGGACTTCAACGTCATCAAAATCTACCTCGACCAAAAAGTTTAACCTCCTGAAGTGGAACAGATGAATGGACGAATGGATGGACTCGGACAAATGGATAGACGGACCGACAGACTAGCGGATGGATCGATAAACCAATTGGATGCACAGACCGAAAACTTAATACCTATAAATGGGGCATCAAAAGAAGAAAATTGTTTGTGTATTACAATGTAATTAACTCAGTTTTAAAATAGGAAATGCACTTTTCTACTTCATTTTTTTTTTCCAAATGATGTTTTTATTTTATAACATTTCATATTTAATATATATCTTATACAGGCCCGTAGCCAGGAATATCCAAAGGGGGGTTCGTTGTACTCACAAACTCGACTTTAACAGTCACAAATCGAACAGGACATTGACTCTAACAGTGCTTATTTGTTTTCAAGGGGGGTCGTCCGAACCCCCCTGGCTCCGGGTATGCATAATTAATTTCTTCTACATTGATCAATCAGCTATACAAAGTACATGTGGTTTATATATCTGCCTATCATTAATAACTCAGACTGAATCAATTCTAACACTTGTCTACCTGCACTTAAGATTACACAATAGCTGTCCTATTTTATTAAATAGTCTGGTTTGGATGGATTTATGTCTCAATAAATGTGACTGGTCAACTCATTAATAACCATGTATTGACAATTGATACTGACCACTTGTTCTAGTAAATAAGGCCAAACATAATAAGTTTAGTTTTAAGAAACAGCAATCCACTTATTTTTCAGGAGTTACTATAAAACTAACCAGTATATGTTAGATTTCTTTCAAAATTCTTTTTCCCATCACAGTTTGTAATTTTTTTATAAAACCTTGCATATTTGTTTTTTTGATGCCCATTAAAGCAATTAAGTATACAAAAAGGGTGTTGCTTTTGCTTTTAGATGGCAGCCTTACTATGACTTTGGAATGAAACAACAATCAAACCTCCATTCCTTAGCTTAGTTTTTTGAACGAGTGAGTATAGGAATTTTGTGTTATTAATCAGTACACTAAATGATCTAAATGTTGTTCATTTTTACCAGTTAATATAAGCAGTTAATATTAAGAGCAGACAAGGGTAAAACTTTTCAAACTTCTACCATAATGATTTATATCTTATTGCTTTTATAACAAGACATGACTTATACAAATAATGTGTTATGTTTTTATTAGACAAGCTATCAACAATAGAGGGAATAATTATTTTTTGGCCTACTTTTATTATTTATTTCCATAAATGAGAGTTAGAAGAAACCAAAGGAATATTCAAACTCATAAATGGATGATATACTGATAAGGCCATGACAAAAAATGACCAAAAGACAAACAACAAAATACAAAGCTATTGTTCAACTTTTGGCTAGTATGAGGCAGTATAAAAAGTGAATGAGGACGAAGTCTGTATGAATTATTTTTTTGTAACTAAATATTTGTTGAAAAAAAGAAACGGAAATACCGTAACGTTTCCAATTTTGGTTTTGTCGTTAGGGATTTTAGTTGTGACGTTATTTAATTTATGACGTCATATGCAATGTTAACAAAGAAACGCTATCATCAGGTAACATTTTTTCATATCAAGGAAAGATTAATAATGAAATTGGTATTTCGTCCTTCCTATTTTATACTAGACTGATAAATATATATTTTACTCAAAATTTCATAAAAACAAGACCAGAAAAAGGAATTACACTGTATATTTCTGTGCAGATGCGGGAATTCAAAACAGGACAAAAAAAAAGTTTGAACAATTTTGAGTTTATTTGTACAATGAAAACTTGGGGAAAATTTTCCCGATTTTTTTTCTATTGATTTTTCTACTGTTATTGGGGACTTCGTCCCCATATTACTTATTGATTCATTAACCTATTTGTACTTGTGTATCATAACAGAAAATGAAGTAAACAATTAGTTAATTATGATACAAGAAGTGACATTTAGCCAGTAATTGAGATAAATTTAAGATGAATACATATAACTGCAGCAGGCCTTGAAGAAAGTTATCTGACCAGACAAAATAAATGCACTATATATATAGCTTACTGTTCGGTGTGAGCCAAGGCTGTACCTTGATCTCTAATGGTTTACTTTTATAAATTGTTATTTGGATGAAGAGTTGTCTCATTGGCACTCAAACCACATCTTTCTATATCTATTAGACAACATTTCTTACATAGCATAACAGTAAATATAACATTGCATTTACCTTTTAATCTTCCAAGAAATCTTAATGCTGATATTTCAGAATATGTACAACCTCCTAAAAAGTAAACCAGGACTACCTTAGAGGATGGAGGTAAGGAGGAAGGCATCTTTCCTAAAATTAGAATACACAAATGAAGTATAATCAATTTCTTATTTTTCATTCATAAATCACATATAAAATACCACACATAATTCTGGTAAAAAAATTAAGAATGGTTATGAGGATAGTGTCAAAGAGACAACAACCTGACCTTAGAGCAGAAAACAATTGAAGGCCACCAATAGGTCTGAAAACAGTTTTTCAAAACAAAAGTGTTGTCCTGGACATTTACTCTTGCAGTAAGATTGACGGTTTACTAATCAATTTAGAAATCAAAATAATGCTGAGAGAAGGGAAACAACTCTTTGTAAGGGCTACTTATCCTTAGATCCTAGACAAAGCTCTCCTTTACATCACAAGATCGCCAGATAGAAAAGAACAACCAGTTACTAACAGTGATGGATATTAAATTACTTTGAAAATCAGAAAAATCCTAAAATAAGCATTCCCAAATATCTCAATATGCTACAAAAAGGTCAATGCTGATTTCTCTCTTGATAAATTGTCACATCAAAATGGTAATACAATATATAATATGAAAGAGTGAAAAAAAATGCATAATATGAAATAACAAAGCATCAGGTCATATATGTTTTCATAACAATTGCTTTCACAAATTGTTGTTTCTCTACAATAGGTCAAAAACAGAGTAAGTCATATGCATATTACTCATGCCAAAACAGTGAAGTAACAATTGTGGTACAGAACAAAAAAAAACACATTTAAAGGGAGAGTTACAGACATTAAAATGTTTAAACCCAATAGCTGTTGTTTGTTGAGGTGGTTCATGAGTGTTTCTTGTTTTTTGTTTTTTTAAGACTGTTGGTTTTCCTGTTTGAATGGTTTTACACTATTATTTTTGGGGGTCCTTCATAGCTTAGTGTTTGTTATGAGCCAAGGCTCTTGTTGTAAGACCGTACTTTCACCTATAATGGTTTACTTTAATAATTGTGACTAGGATGGAGAGTTGTCTCATTGGCACTCAAACCACATCTTCTTTTATCTAATGAGTTATCATTCATAAGACATAACACAAATAAATTCACTGTTGTCCTGTATACATGTAATCCTTTATAGGAAAATATATACAATTAAAGGAGTAGGTCCGGTAAGGACCGATTTTGGCCCCAAATTTCAGGTTCATCTGACAAAAGATTTTGACCACTTTTTAAACACTTAAGTGTCTATTTCATTTGAATCAATGAGTTTATGTGAAAGATTTGAACTGATTAAGTCATAAAAAAATGATCCGATTCAAGCTCAAATATGAAAAATCAACCAAATATGCCGAAAAATGTCACTTTTTGTGTGTTTTTTGTCAAAAATGAAAGTGGCCGCATCCGTGTTCATTCTTAACCTTTATATATGTTATGTATTATCATAAAATACAACTTCCATTTCAATATTAAGGATGAACACGAATGCGGCCACTTTCGTTTTACACGAAAACCGTCTAAAATTTAACTAAAATGCTAGAATTGTGAAGAATCCGTAATTTAACATGACTTTAAGGTGCCTGTACCCGATAAATGTTCATTGTATAGTCAAAAATAGCCCATATTTATGTAGCAGAAGCACTCTATTGTTTAATAATAAAATATAAGTTTACATTTTATCAATTTTGTAAAACTGCTATATTTTGGGGCCAAAAATGGCTCTTACTGGACCTACTCCTTTCCTTATTTTCTTACAAGAAGGGGTGCATTTATCCATAAAAAAGAGGAGGCTGCTTGTGATTGAACTTATGTCAAGTACAAGAAAACCAGTTCTGAAGAAGCTTTGTTCTTTTATAAAAAGTATAAATACTAGTGTTTGTACTCCTGGCTTGTAACTTTTGTAACCTCTCTCGCTTGTTATGTACATATTGTAAATATTTATTGTTGTATTTGATATCTCTGTACCGATGTAGTGCACTGGCTTTTTGAGAATAAAGATATATAGATATTTAAAATTTTAAAGTTATCATGAATGAGGAAAGGAAACTAGTTTAACCTTTGACAAGTAACTGATCTATCTGAATTACAGTGAAACCTGTTTAAACAGAACCTCTTTGGGACTTAAGATTTTGTTCAGTTTTGGCAAATGTTTGGTTTCATCAGGTTCACAAAGCATACAGTTGGTATGAAGGTGCTTAAGAACGGTTTTGGTTTATACAGGTTTTCAGTTTATGCAGGATTTGGTTTAGCCAGGTTTCACTGTATATACATTATAAGCATCATGTATAAAATGATAGTTTCTACCTTTTGACTGTTTTGCATTGACTTCAGCAAAGACACCACCTGGTAAATGTTTAGTTATTTCTTCCATACCAATAAATGTTTCTCTCGTTAGTGCCTAAGAAAACAAGTGGAAATTTATTCAAAGCTCTGAAATTATTCAGATATTACTAAGTCGCCTAATATGAATACCATCAAATCCAGTTAAAATTGCATGATATTATATTACAGTTAAAATCTAAAACTTGAGGCTAAAACAAAAGCAATATTTGTTACTGATTTTATTTAATTTCAACACAATTCACGCTTAAATTTTCTTTACAACATCACATTTTGCTATTTTTTGGGGGGTCACATTTTGATTATTTCTGACGGTGTTCTTTGAAAAGCAGAAAAATGAAGAGGATAAGACCTATTAAACTTGTTTAATATATCTTTAAAAAATACTCAAATTACTAAAATGTGGTTTTTATTATTAAGAAGAGATGAAACACTCTTTAAATATGTATTTTTCTTATCTGGCTATGCAACTGCTTTGATTCTAGCCACACTTCTAAGTCTTATGAAATGGGTGATTGGTGTGCTAAATTAAAGGTCTAGTATCTTTGACAAAAACATTAAAAAAAAAAAATTTTTTAAAATAAAACAAACAAACAAAACAAAAGCATTAGAAACATCATGTATTACAAAAAATAAACTGGAAATACACTTAAAAAAAATAGTTTACCTGTTCAACAAGTTTACATGACAAAGGTGAATATGCTCCACTAAACACATATGACATGTCAGTTGGGCTCTTCAAGTTAATGTCATCAGTTTTAGGTATCTACAAAAGTCAATATATTAGTATTATTTGTTGATTAACATAAACTTGTTTGCATCAATTATATAGTTTGGATCAATCTTATTCAACTTCTTTTTGATTTTAAAAGTTGTTTTAGCAAAAGTCAAGATTTTATGCAGTCATCAAATGAATGTCACACACAGAATTATCTTTTCAATCTTCAAATTTTGTTGATTATTGCCTTTAGTCGAGTTACTTTATTTTGAGCTTATATAAAGTCAGAGGTAAATAATGGGCATGGAAGCTAAAATAGAAATGTATCTAGATATAGGAAGATGTGGTGTGATTGCCAATGAGACAACTCTCCATCCAAATAACAATTTAAAAAGTAAACCATTATAGGTTAAAGTATGGCCTTCAACACGGAGCCTTGGCTCACACCGAACAACAAGCTATAAAGGGCCCCAAAATTACTAGTGTAAAATATACATTGTTATATTATCTTAAATCATAAAACTTACCAAGGCCAGTCTTCTACACAAACTTTTAAACGAGCTTGTTTTAGTCATGGCTGCCATACTAGATGTTACTTTACCCAGAGATGTTGCTGGTTGAATAGTTGTTAGTTCTTGGTCGATTAACATTCCAAGCTTACTCAAGTTGTAAAATGTCAACATTTGTTCAAATCCATGACTCTGAAACAAAAATTTAAAACATGCAGTTAGGTGATAGTTGTTTTACACCATGTTGAAGGCCTCAAAGTAGTTTTAAGGTGAAGTACAGCTGTTTCTTTGCAATTTGTGTTTTTTGCTGTCCATTCACTGTTTTTGTGTCATGCATCGATACCCCATATCCTTTCTTTTCTGTTTGATAAGAAATCATATCTTGTCCCATTCAATAAAATTTAATGCTCTGAATTCCTATTATGATCTATTATCAAAAGAATTATCAGAAATACCACTTTCAGCAATAATAAAAATATTTGTTTTACTTGATTTTGTGAATACTTAAAAATTGAAAGATCGGTTAATTTACAAGTTCATTATGCATTGTAGTATAACTAAACAGTTTGTATTAAAGTATAATTAATTTGAATTGAAGAATGTGCCAAAGTTGGTGTCCTTTAAAGTGCTAATTTGGACATCAGAAATGCCTATTGTGCAGTAGATTATAAATTAAAACTGAAGATGGTAATATAGATTGGATTTCCATGGTATGTATATAGATATAGGAAGATGTGGTGTGAGTGCCAATGAGACAGCTCTCCATCCAAAAAACAATTTATAAAAGTAAACCATTATAGGTCAATGTACGGCCTTCAACACGGAGCCTTGGCTAACACCGAACAACAAGCTATAAAGGGCCCCAAAATTACAAGTGTAAATGTCTGTTTTATCAATCGTGCAGTATTTTTTAATTATTTCTTTTGTTCCTTTTTATGTATTATACATTTTTCAAATGATGTTCTATGTTGTGCTGTTCCACAACTTGCTATTAGTCTAATTTGCACTACAAACAGTTTAATCAATCTGGCAGTCTTGTCTAAAGTTCTTCATCTTGTCTGTCTTTAGTCCCTTTTAGATAAGTATTTTACCTGACAATATTGTTTCTTCAGTGATTTATAGTCACGAGCTGGTATGCCGTCCAGGGTCAGCGACAGTAAACACAACAATTTAAGGGTCTGTAACATGTTGGACTGAAATGACAAACAGAAATATATAAAATCTATTGTATATTAACTTCACATCAAATTTTAACTGACTCAAAATCATGAAATTTTACATAGAAGAAGACTTTAAACATACATGTAGGTGTAAGAAAAGATTATTTTTTTTACATACTCAAATCTCTTGAAAAGTTCATAAAAGATTTAGATTGTTTTATGTTATTTTGTATGTTCATTAAATTTTGGAACTTATCCAACATCTGATAATCTAACCAATTCACTATCCTGGAAGTGGATGATACCTATGGTATGCATGGTGATTTTTATAAATTAAATTCAAATCAGTGTGAAACAGTTTTCAGTTTTGGAGAAAATATCACTTAATTGAGATAATCCTTGACTGTAAATTTCAAAGAAGTTATTTACTTGCAATTTGAGCAAAGTCAAAAAGTTAAATCATGTTCTTTAAAGATGGCCGTCTTGGATTTCAGACAATCACAAAAAATCCCATTATTGGTAGTGAAATATAGAGCATTCAAACTTTACAACTGTTGACTATGCCATATGGGCTTTGTTGAAGCCCATACAGAGAACTTTAGTAGTCAATTTCTGTGCCATTTTGGTCTCTTGTGGACAGTTGTCTCATTGGCAATCATTCTGCCATCTTCTTTTTTTATAGTTAGTCATTTAGTTGTTTCAGCCCATCAGAACTCATAATGGTCCTTTGGCTGCCATTTTGAATTAATACCACTATAAAAATATGACATTCTTCATTAATATATTCATACCATTAAATATTGATACATAATTATGATCTTTACAAAAAATATATTTGGCAAGTGAAAGGACGTACCTGTTTATTAATGAGTTCTTCAATAAATGTCATGTTTTCTCTCAGAGCTGTTCCTTCTAACAAACCTGAAACAAAAAATCAAGAAATAAACATAACGCTAGCAAAAACATTTTATACTAAAATGATTAATTGTTTTGAAAAGTTGATATCTAAGTTATACTTCTATATAGTTCTGTTTTACACTCATGAATTCATGCAAAAGTATGGACTCCAAGTACAGCAAAATGTTAATTAAAATAACCTTGATGTAAGCATCCCTATTATAAACATGGTCCCTCAATATGTCCTTCAACTTGTGTATATTTTTCATTCAAACAACTTGTGAATAGAAATGTGAATACAAATGCACATGTTTATATTTTTTTTTAAATGTAGTACAATATTTCTGTATATTTGTCTTTCAAATGTTAATTAAATTGTCAATAACATTGCACATGTTTAACCAACATCTGCCATCAAATGTGTCCAACAGCTAACAATTGTTTGTATTAGTTTACTAAATGTCAAATAGTTTTTTATTTCAATTACTTTTGAATGCATGTCTAAAAACTTGTACTTTAGAAAATAAAGTAAATAAAAACAATTCCTTAAGAATAATTTAAATTTCAAATTGTTTCTTTCTACTAGACAAATCTTATTTTATTTTCCTAGTGATTAAAACTGTTTATATTTCCAAGGAGCCTTATTTAAAATTAAAATGTTTTTGTATTAACATTCAGTATATTTGTTATTCAAAGCACTATTCTAAATGACTTTTCAATACAAATTCAATTAGGTTTTATTCTCTAGGAATGTGGACTATCCCATGCTGAATACTTTTGATTTTTTTTCTTATTTTATCTATACATTTTAAAATTGATTAAAAGTTCGGTATTAAAAGTTACAATCTTTTATCTGAATAGCTTTGTTTAAATAAACTGTCAATGTACTCTAATAAGCATGTCCATTTCTAGACCCTGGGTCTCTTCCTATATAAAGATATACATTTAAGTTTATTGAGTAACTAATTTTTGATGGTCAAGTATATCAATTGAGTGCAACTTCAAATATAAAAAATTATATGGCAATAATAATGCCTTTAGCTGTATGTAAAAAACTGTACTAAAATCTGTGATTTTAAGCCGAATAGTTATCAAAGGCACCATGATTATAATTTAATATGCTAGATACGCGTTTCGTCTACATAAGACTCATCAGATTTCTCATCGGCGATGCTAAGATCAAAATAGTTATAAAGCCAAGTACAGTACAAAGTTGAGAAACATTGAGGACCCAAAAAATCCAAAAAGTTGTGCCAAATACGGCTAAGGTAATCTATTCCTGGGATAAGAAAACCCTTAGTTTTTCAAAAGATTCAAAGTTTTGAAAAGTTGCCTCACCAACACCTATTTCATGTGACCTTTCAGGTGGTGTTTTATGGATCTGGGTTAAAATTAAAGGCCTTGATTACATAAAATGGGTATTGTTGTTTGTACATTTTGTTGCATAATTAGGAGCCCACTTTTCCCAGTAGTCACCTAAATAAACATCTCCAATGTAAGCTGTTTTTGCAACCTAGCAAAAAAACATTCATTTACACACACCTTTAAGACCTTATTGTCCAGTCAGTAAAACTATAAAAAAGAAGATTTGGTATGATTGCCATTGAGACAACTGTCCACAAGCAGCCAAAATGACACAGACATCAACAACTTTAGGTCACCCTACAGCCTTTAACAACTTGCAAAGCCCATACTGCGTAGTCACCTATTCTGTATTCCTGTACTATCTAAGTTTATAGCAAAAAAGTATACATTTAGTGTAGAATATTTGGTTAATACCCAAATCTATATATTGCAGGACAAATACAGCTTTCATTGATTTTTGATTTCTGGTTTTGCAAAAGTATCCATACAAACAAATATAAAAAGTGTACTTTGTAAAACATTTAAATTTGTGATTTACCTATACCCTAGAAAATGTCCATACCAAAAATAATCATAAGTATTTGACCGAAATAAAAGCTGAAAATCTACAACATGGTATCTACATAAATCATAGTGACTTTTTATTGCTAAAAAATGTGTAAGAAGAGGAACGCAAAAAAAGATGTAAAATAACCAATTTTTTGGCTAATTGAAAATTAAGCAGCATAAAATAATTTAAGACAGCACTCACAGCAGAGAAGATAATTCTGTTTAAATTTGTTATTACTAACCGACTTAAATAAAGAGTGGGCTATTATTACTGTAAATGTATAATGTCTCTAGTCTGGTCAAAGGGTCAGAGTGTCCTACTTAATTAAACGATAAATTGTTGAAATTAGATAACATGTTTTCACCTGCAGATAAATTTAACTAATGACCAATGCATGATTGGATTTCATCTTTCTTATAGGTCAATGATCTTGCGGGTCAGCACGAGTAAGTGCATTGTGATCACTTCCTTTTATCATCAGCATTTGATGTGTTAACTTGTGATTCTTATCAAACAATTTGTTAAAAATTCCCAACCACATACCTCCCTTAATGTTATCTTTTGATGTACATGTAAATTTTTCTTCCCACCTTTGCTATTCTTTGTCATTTATTCAATTGATATTATATTAGTTGATGTAATTTCGTGTGAATTATGTGTTATTATTTCAAATTAAATATGAACTTTTATGTCAAATGTTTTATTTGCAAAATGTATTTTTTGCATTTTATGATTTTGAATAAATGACCTTTTTTCGTCAGTTTAGTTTCTATATCATATAGCAAATCAAATTCAGGACTCTGGCGTGTGTATACATAGTACGTTTATGGTATCTAGCTGTCTGTCTTAAAGTATACTCCTCAAATGACATGAATGGAGCATAACGTAATGATGCACGAGGACAAAAAACAAAATATAGCAATAACTGATACAGATCAATGGTTCTGGTTAGAATATCTAATAAAGGTAATAAACTCACTATGTTCTGTTTGTAAGTATTCCTCAAACTCTCCTTTAGTTTTCTTTCCAAGGATAACCTCACAGGCACCAATATCTATGTTATAAAGAAAACATGAATAACATTGATTTTGTTGGTGTATGCTATGGAAAAAATTCAGGAGACTGTCATAGAAACAATTTCATAAGTTGTGAACAGTGGATAATTGTATACCCTATATCCTCTAATTGCTTGATAAGGTGGTATGTGATAGTCAGTATTGTCAGTCCTTACCCAAAAGATTTTTTGACAATATTTCTAACAGTAAAATAGTTTAAAACCCAATAAACAATGTAAATATACATCAAAGTTACTTCAAAAACCAAAAGATAAATTTTTTTGGAAGAAATTTATCACATCTTATTAATTGTTTTGATTTTGGTGGATTCTAGTCTCATTGGCAATCAAACATTTCTTTATTTGCTGTATTAAGAAAAAATCATTTTGAAAATAATTACACATGCTTTTTTTTGTATTTAATGTAGTAAAACTTTATTCAATTAATATAGTAAAACTTTATTCCATTAATAGTAAAACTTTATTTCATTAAAGACATAGTAAAACTTTATTCCATTAATATAGTAAAACTTTATTCCATTAATATGGTAAAACTTTATTCCATTAATATAGTAAAACTTTATTCCATTAATATAGTAAAACTTTATTCCATTAATATAGTAAAACTTTATTCCATTAATATAGTAAAACTTTATTCCATTAATAGTAAAACTTTATTCCATTAATAGTAAAACTTTGTTCAATTACTGTAGTAAAACTTTGTTCCATTACTATAGTAAAACTTTATTCCATTAATATAGTAAAACTTTATTCCATTAATAGTAAAACTTTATTCCATTAATAGTAAAACTTTATTCCATTAATAGTAAAACTTTGTTCCATTACTGTAGTAAAACTTGATTCCATTAATATAGTAAAACTTTTTTCCATTACTGTAGTAAAACTTTATTCCATTAATATAGTAAAACTTTATTCCATTAATATAGTAAAACTTTATTCCATAAATATAGTAAAACTTTATTCCATTAATAGTAAAACTTTATTCCATTAATAGTAAAACTTTATTCCATTAATATAGTAAAACTTTATTCCATTAATAGTAAAACTTTATTCCATTAATATAGTAAAACTTTATTCCATTAATATGGTAAAACTTTATTTCATTAATCATAACATAGAAAAACTTTATTCCAAACAGAACCAGCATAAGAAAGTCCTCCTGATATATGATGTAAAATGTTTTCCCTTGAGACAGAATATATTTACAGTAAACATATTACTTTGGCAAACAAACTTAAAATTTGTGTTTTTTTTTTGGTGTGTATACTTTAGTGTACTTGCTAAATAAGGGAGGTTCAAACATTAAACACATACGGTGTGATAAAGCTGCTTTCTGTGCCTTCAGACCACGTAATTTAGTTGCAACAAAATCTTTCATGTCCCCAACAGATTCTAGGCCATGCCTTTGCTGGAAAAAATAACAGCATAGTTCAATCTGTATTATCATCAATTGGAACTTTTTTTGAATGGTCATTCTGGTACAGAAACATGTGCCACCTAAGAAAAGTAGAGCCACTTTTAATAAATAAAGGAAAAACGTATGTTAAAACTTTTACACGTTTAAATGAAAGTTGTTTGAATTGGAATATTTGGAATTTTAAGAGTTCTGAAGAGTAAAAAACTTTGTTGAATACACAATATTTTTCTTATTTTGAAAATTAGAAAAAATATTTTTTATAACGGAAGGCCATGACAGAGTTAAGACTTTATTTGTAAGGGTGTTTTCTGTTTAACTTTCTAAAGTATTTGGTGATTTCTGTACATCTTTCCTTAAAGAATTAGTCTTTACCAAACATCTTGTTATCAATGCTTTAACAAAAAGGTCATGCATCATGTGTCTAGTGTCAATGTACCTGCAAGTAAGAATATTGTGTCTAGTGGGGGTGACATTTTGTTGACTGTTACCTTGTAATCTGGTATTAACACCGACTCAGCCGGTAGTATAGTAAAAAAAAGATGATTTATATACACACCGCATCAAAATGTTACCTTTCAGAATGACTTTTGCTGATTATCTGGTTGCCTTTTCCCTAAATTGTTTTTTGTATTTTTTGTTTGTGCAATAAAATTTGGAAAAGCAGCAAAATGTTCAAACTATACATGATATACCTCTCCAAAATCAAACTCAAAGAAATTTTGTTCTACCTACATTTTCTACATAACACTACAGCTCAGGTGGATTTTGCTTTGTCCACCTAACCACAAAATTCTAGCTTGTCCACTCTGCCCACCCATAGGAGTGATGCAATTTCTTTTGTTTCATCAAAAGACTGGCAAGTACAGTCAATTGAAAAAAACAGATAAGCATTTGTTATCACCAGTTTTGCAAAAAATGAGATAATAGCTAGGATGGGCACAGGTGGGCTGCCCACAGTGAGCCAGTGGAAAAAGCAAAATCCACCTGGGCTGTTGTGTATGTCATGAAACTGACAAATACTCACATCAAATTCAGTCTGTAAAGATTTGGCTTTAGAACTCAGATATTCAAATACATTGGAGAAATGTCTGTTTCTCACTTCATCAAAAATCTACAATACAGAAACAAAAATTGACAGTGACATCTTTATCTTTATTGAAAATTATCTACCAGATGAATTCTGTCACCATGGTAGATAGACTTACAACTCACCTATGCTTAGCATCAAAACTATAGACCTCTTTTGAAAAGGAGCAAATAAAGTGCAATCTTCTAAGGACTAATGTCATATTGTTACTGCAGAAAATCATTGAAAGGAGGAAATTCAAATTTTAAATTATCATACCATTTATTACCATGCTAACAAAATACTTCCTTTTTGAAAATATCATTGTTTGAAAAAATAGAAGAAAAATATATTTATGTAATAAAATCGACCAGGAGTTGTCTCCCATAGACCTAGAACTATAAAAAAAAATGTTATTTCTCCAGGTCAGAGTGACACCCAAAATAACTTACTGTTTGATTTTTCAATAACAGGTTACTTAGTGTGAATGTGTATTCATGTTTTTTGTTAGTATGTACTTTAGTCATTCTAATCATTCTTATAATTTTCTGTGCTTTATTTTGTAATTCATTTAAGAATTGAATGCTTCTTTTTTGTAACTTCATTGGGGTGTAAAAGCGTTGACCGAAGTACATTTTGTATGAAGCTATTCTAAAAATGTGCGCACGTTCAACGCTTTTACAACCCTATGAAGTTACAAAAAGAAGCAATCAATACTTATAATTACATTTTTTAGCAATGATCATGAAAACACTAATTTTATAATTGTTTTAATTCAATTCACGTGTCATGGTGTGACCTTTATTGTGGGACCACATGTGATCACAAATGAAAAGTTTTATTGAGTGATGCAATTGCTAAAGAAATAACATGTGATGTCCAGTTAGCCAGTCAGAATAAAGTATCATAATGAAACATACATCTAATGTAATTATTTGATTATAAAGCTCAAATTTTGGGGACCATGATTGGTTAATAAAATTATCTTATCTTATCTGCCTTGGTTTTTTTTTTAATTCATATGTAGTCTTTACATTTTTACTTCTGTTAGTAAGAGCACCAAAGGGAAAAACTCAAAGTCCTAAGATTCAAATTTATCTTAATATTCTACTAAATAATTCATCATTGCAAACTATACATTTTTTACAATGAATTCAACATAAGCAAAATAAAGCATACTGAGTATCACAGTTGTTTATTTTTAAACAATCTTAATACCTGATCTTCACTGCTAAGTAGAAGTTTGGTACTCTGATCCTTTCCAGTTACATCTTTACCAAATTCTATATAACCTACAACACAAAAAAGTTTCTGCTATTAAATATTGCTTAAGAAAAAAACAACTGAAGCCAAAGACTAACATAGAATTAATGAGGGGCCTGATTGGTTATGGGTTATTCGTTCTTTGTGATAGGTGCATTTTCGCTATCCTGATCCGTTTTTCTACAGGTTTTTTTTTATATATTTTTGTGATCCAAGATCATGGAAATTCATTTTCTGTGAATTGTGATTGACAAAAATATAAACTTGTGAATCATGATGAGACACCCCCTAAGCCCCTAGTCCCTAGTCAGTAGTGCGATATTGGAATTTATTGCACGTTTAACTTTTGGTTACTTTCTGTGGGAAATATTATATTGCTATGCAATAAATATATTTATTCAATATTAATATTCTAATATGACGTCCTTATTACACTTTGTAAACAAAGCCGTGTTCTAATGAGCATAAAAAATATGTTTGACACATGCGCACGAACTTACTGTGTATATAAACGTAATTTCCATCGTTATCCTTTAAAATGTTTACATTTAAGCAGCAGGAATAAACTTTTATTATATATTTTTTATAAAACAACATATTTTTACCCTGCTTGTAGTTTTTGAACTTATCAAATATGAAATGTAATGCACTGACTCCTCTGGAAAAAAACCGGGAAAAGCTTGAACATTTTTACGGTATTTTCGTACGCTTCGACCTATAAAATTACTGTATATGTCCTATTAGAATCGAAATAATTCATTCGTGTCATGCTCTATGCTCATTTTAACATGGGTAGGCATTATATTTGACCACATTTTACACCTCGCTAACGCTCAGTGTAAAATATCGACAAATATAATGCCTACCCATGTTAAAATGAGCATAGAGCATGACACGAAGGAATAATTTCTTAAATAATAAATCAGTTCAATATAAACATTAATTCAATCATAAAAAGTTTATTTCTAACAAAAGTTTTATCAATGTTCCTTTCGAAATTTGTTTTTTTTTAGTTTAGTAATAGAATACATTTAAAAAAGATCTTAATTTGAACATCATAATTTTTATTTTTAAGTTTTTATTCATGTCAAACACAAAATATTTTCTTTTTTAAAAGAAAAATGTTGAAAGTTTTGTCAGAAATCAACTTTTATTAATGTTTGGTTTGCATCACTGTTTAAAATCAGCTGATTGAAAATATATTATGAATATTGAATAAATACAACATCACATGCAGTTTTCAGTATAGAACATGTATTTTCATCTATTCAGAAGACTTTTTTACTCAGGTTAATTAATCAATGAGTGATAGATTTCTATTTGAAGAAATTTAAAGGTCCCAGTGAAAACAATACACAGAGAACAATAGCTCTTGTGTTCATTGAATAGGACAGATGAACTTACAAAAGTTTAAATACCTGGTCAAGAGAGAGATGGCACTGTGGAAAACTTTCATTAGGTTCACAATGAATCTTACTTTAAAAAGTGTATTTTTAACCTGTCCACACTACATCAAATAAATATACTAGGTTAGCCATGGAGAATTATGACTGGTAACCAGAGTTTCTGCCGGCAGTCACCATTTTTGCATAAAAGAATGAAGGAGAACATCACAAAATGCAACTTACCACAAGATATACCAAATGTATCATCTAGTAGACCTTCATATGTCAGCTGGGAGCACAATGGTGTTACAAAATCTACATCTGTAGGAAAAAGTAATAATGCATATTAAAAGTAATAAGACTGACTATCCCATCAAATATAAATTAAATCCAAAGAAAATAAACAATTCAATACAAGAAGGAAGCAACTTTTAGACATATATATATATACTTGTTTTATTTCTTACATTTCAGTGGCTTTTTATTACAGAATTTTCAACAAAGGATGAAAGACATTTCATAATTTTGGTAAATTTTAAGATATCATCCGTTAGACCTTTTTAATATTTCAATCTGATTTAACGAACAGGAATTTAATAACACTGAATGGTGCATTTAGATCTTGACTGAGCATAAAAAAAGCTTGTCTTTTGTGGATAGTTGTCTCATTGGCAATCATACCACATCTTCTTTTTAATATATTAGTTCCTTCTTTGAACAAGAACCATAACTCTGTAGACAACGGTGAATTTGCTTTTACCTATCAAACTATTAACATTTAGTACTTCGGGCAAAGCTCACAAAATTATAAGCCAATCTTTCATAGTTTATAGCGTGTTAAGGGAACCCTAAAATAATTTGTGTTAAGAAGAAAACAGGGACAGAACAGCATTCTATGGTGAAAATTCTGAGAAAAATTTGTTAAAGTTTGATTAAAGTTTAAAGGAGAAGTTGATACAACTAGTCCTATATAGTGCCATATGACAAAATATATTCAAAAACATTAAGATCTGGAAATTCAAATAAGAAGGACACAATTTAAATCATGACAGTCAGATTTTGTGAAAGTTTCACTAAATTCTGTCAAACCATTCATGAACATTAAAGGGAACAAAAAATGCATTTTACAAGATATGGCTTGTATGATTGGCAATAAATTCTGTCAAGCCATTCATGGACATTAAAGGGGAAATAAAATGCATTGTACAAGATATGGCTAGTATGATTTGGCAAAATATTTTTTGGGGCTACCATACTGTACAAAATGAAACATTTATAACCCTGTGTTACATGAAAAAATGTACACTTTTTTCACAGATGCTAGTTTCCTTAGAAAGATGAGTAAAAATTAACTACTAACTCAAATAGCTATTTTTAACTACTCGACAATACAAAGTCTTAATATCGGAGAATGGAAATTATATAACAGACACATCATTCTTTTACAAAAACATAGATCTTGTGATCAAAGCTTAAATGAGTGATACATACCTCTGTCTATGAGAATGAGATTTCCTATATCACACTTGCTGTAGTCTGGTCCAGATAATTTCTCTCCAAGTATATTTTTCATCAGATCATTCACCATCTATTGTAAAATATAATATAATATAATTCTTACATGATTTGCATATCTATAAACACTTGAATTGGATTGGTCAATAAGAATTTTTCTCTTAGTTTACCCTTCAATAAATCATGTTTCTGAAACTACTTTCGTAATCTATTCATGCGGAATACACAAGCAGTAGATGGTATTTTATTTTAGATTCTGTTGCATTTTTGAACATATATGGATTTTAGAAAGTCAATATGGTGGTCAACTCCTTGGTATGTGTGACATATCAATTGTGCATTTGATGGTTATTTTAGTAGCGTATACACAAAACTAGAGGCTCTAAAGAGCGTGTGTTGCTCACCTTGGTCTATGTGCATATTAAACAAAGGACACAGATGGATTCATGACAAAATTGTGTTTTGGTGATGGTGATGTGTTTGTAGATTTTACATTACTGAACATTCTTGCTGTGTACAATTTTCTCTATCTATATCAAACTTATCCTATGATAACCATGATAACAGTATCATAAAGATTCTATTGTAAGATAGAAGATTCTATTGTAAATATTCAAAGGGGTTCCAATTTAATTTGATGCAATTGTAAGAAATAAAACAAATATACAAATACACTGCATAAAAATTGTCATTTTTTCCCCATTAAAGGTATCCCAATTTTGTTTCATTTTTTGTAAGTAACAAAGAAACATAACAAATAAGTAGTTGACATATTTTCAATAGTATACACTGTACAAAAAAAGAACCTTTTTACAAACTTTTTACTCGCATAAATATAATTTGCCGACTATGAAAATGAGAAACACCAATATGTCCCTAGTATACATATACCCCACTCGCACTGTCATTTTCTATGTTTAGTGGACCGTGAAATTGGGGTAAAAACCTTAATTTGAAATAAAATTTAGTTTGGACAGAAGAACGTACAAAAGAGGGAACGAAACAAAAGCACAGACTATAAAACATAATGCCCCTCTTCTATTGTCGCCTCGGTGGAGCATAATGAAATAATTCACATAATCATCCATATTAAGGTTAGTAAAAATATGGTTAATATTTGAATTATGATACTTTTTCTGAGTTATAAAAGTCAAGTGAAACTGTTCACAGGAAGTTGTTGCATAGTGTATATGTAAATGCATCACACAGTATAGCTGACCTATATAATTATAAACCCTGAAACTGAATTTCAGAAATAAAAGTATGTAGTTTTGACAACAAAAAAATCAATTGGGTTATCATGTGTAAAATGATACCAGTATTTGGACGGACTGACTGACGGATGGATGGACTATTAGATGGACTGACAGATGGACAGACAAACAGAGGTAAAACAGTTTACCCCCACTTTTTTAAAGCAGGATATAAATATAGAGATTCATAATTGTACATGCTGTTAACAAACAGAAAATAAACATTATATATGACTCCAGGAATATGTGAGGGGGTAAAGGTTTTTTATTTTTGTGTCTAACCTTTGATCCTTTGCCAATACCATAAACATTAGGAATAATTCCACATAGAGCCTGGATGTTGATAAGTGATTTGGCTATTGTTTGTATCCAGGTATGGTCACTATCCTGTAAAAAAAAACCACAAAATAAGTTTATCAATTAAAAAATTATTAAAATTATCTCCCCTTTTACTATAAGCATTGGTTAGAAAATAAGAGTTACTGTGGATTCATTATTATTCGTTGGATACCAATTTTCGTGGTTTTGGTGGGTACTGGTGAACAAAAAAAATTAAATGTTCAACGAATAACAATTTTTCTATAGACTTGTATGCAGACTTCGGCAAAACCACGAAATTTTTAGTATCCACGAACAGGGAATTTTTCCTTAATCCACGAAAATTGGTATCCACAAAAATAAATGAATCCACAGTTGCATAAAATTTGTCACTTTTTCCACTTATATCTATAAACTAAAAAGCTAATTGTTCATATGCACTTTGACATATACTACTGGAAGATAAACAGTCATGTAAAACTTTTCTCAAGTAAAAAGTTGTGTATTTATAATATGTGTAACTAACCGATTTTAAGCTATGTTTTAAGATCTTGTCAAATGAAAAGTCAAGTTTGCAGAATTTTAAGGGGTCAGCTAAAGGACACCTCTGGGTGTGAGAATTTCTCGCTGCATTATAGACCTGTTGGGAACTTTCTGCTGTTGTCTGTTCTATGGTCGGGTTGTTGTATCTTTTACACATTCCCTATTTCCATTCTCAATTTTATCAAAATACAAACAAATTTTCAAGTAAAACATGAATTTCATCAACAACCGATCACTGATATCGTAAAATATTCCCTATCAGGAAATATCATGATAGCAGGAGATTTAAATGCAAGAACTGCATATGAAATTGATCATACCAAAGGGATTCAGACAAAACATATTTCATTATTTGACAATTACAAATGTGATTCTAGTTTAATTCAAAGAAAAAGTAAACATAATTCTATTAACACTATGGGCAGACAACTCTTATCTCTATGTATATCATTGTGTATCCTTTATTGCAGAACAATGGGTGATTTAATGGGTGCATCCCCACTTGCTTCCAACCTTTAGGAAGCAGTGCTTTCTATAATTTTTTAGCTTCTGAGGAACTCTTACCAAATTTCACATATTTTCACAGTTAATCACACTCATAATTTTTCACCTGATTTTTCAGATCATTTTCAGATCTCATGCAACACAAAAAATGTTGAAAGAAACTTAAATCTAGCTTTAATGTCAGATAAATATATATGGGACGGAAACTCAGTCTCAGCAATTCAAGATGCCATAAATTCAAATAAAATTGAAAAAAAATGTTAGACAGTATAAAGATAAAATGTATGGCCAAGATTCAATTAAAAATGCAGCAGAAGATTTAAATTAAGATAGTTCTAAAAGCTGCAGATTTATCACTAAAGAAAATTATTAGAAAACAAAAAAAAGCAAGAAGATAATCAAAAAGAATAGGCATTATATTCGTGATTATTTTTGCATGAGCTATAGTGCTAAAATAACACAAATATAATGCCTTCCATCTTTTTGAAAGTGTTTTAAAGTTAAGAAAATATATTAGGTGCATGACAATTTGATAAATTCATTATTCAGAAGAAGTCAAGATATGTGCAAACAAATGTTATTGTATTTAGAGCATAGGTTCGTTCACAAAGTGAAAGAAGTATGTCATATAAGAGTATGTAATTATGAATATGATAAAATATTGGAAGATATTGAACCTTCAAATATTATTCTAAGGGAAGCTATAAATCTATCCCATTCTATGAACAATCATAACCAGGAATCTTGGATAGGAAGCATGAAACATAGATTTAAATGTCATTACTTAGAAAAACTATTTGTTAACCAGTCAAACTTTAAACAAACCATATACTAAAACTATTAAATTTAAAGAAAGCTGGTTAGCTAGTTTAGAAAGAAATACTGGGAAATTTACCATTTTACAATCTGGCAATAAATTATGCATTTACAGAAAATTTTAAAATATTTTTATGTTTGAACCATATTTAACAGTGAATTCACAAAAAGACAGGAAAATAGTTACAAGATTTAGAACTAGCTGTCATGATCTTGAATTCGAAAGAGGGAGGTATATTGGAACAGAAAGTGTCAGCTATAATAAGAATGCAATTGAAGATGAACTACATTTTCTTTTAAAATGTCCTGTTCTAAAAGATACCAGATCTTAACATTTGTCTAATTTAAATTCTAGAAATTTTCAAGATTTAATATCTGATGAAATGAAATTTGTTTGGAATCTTTCATCTGAAGGTTTATTTGTTCCTTCAAACTAATCTAATTTATTGCTCTCTTTTTGAAGAACAAAAGAAAATCATAGAAAATATCTTTGTTGTTTGAAAAAAAAAAATAGAAGAAAAATATATAGATATTTATGTAATAAAATCTACCAGGAGTTGTCTCCCATAGACCTAGAACTATAAAGATTATGTAATTTCTCCAGGTCATTGAGGCACTCATAATAACCATGGTTTTGTCAACAACTTGTTTTTTTATCAGGTTACTGAGCGTGAGTGTGTATTCATGTTTTTTATTAGTCTAAATGTACTTTAATCATTCTAATCATTCTAATCATTTCCCATGCTTTAAAATTCATTTGATTGTATAGCTCAAATTTTGGGCACCATTGGTTAATAAAATTATCCTTTCTTATCTTTATCATGAAAAATTGAATAATTAAAATAGTAATAAATAATATACAAACCAGATAAAATGACCTAAAGAACTGAGGTAACTCTAAAGAGAGTATATCTCTGTCTAGTGGTATCAAATATACAAACCAGATAAAATGATCTAAAGAACTGAGGTAACTCTAATGACAGTATATCTCTGTCTAGTGGTATCAGATCCATCTGTAACTCATGTATTGTTATATATCCCATAACACCCTCATGTTCAAGGATCATCTCACATACATGTAA
Source organism: Mytilus edulis (assembly GCA_019925275.1). NCBI lineage: Eukaryota > Metazoa > Mollusca > Bivalvia > Mytilida > Mytilidae > Mytilus > Mytilus edulis. Next base: position 61,502,662 of record CM034355.1, read on the forward strand.
CTGAAATATAAACACATCATAGATAATTTATAGTCTTATCCTTTATCAATATATGTAAATGTCAACTACTTCTCAAATTAATAAAGTTTGTGATTTTTTTCAATATTGCACTAAGAACAGAAAAATGCGGGAAAAAAGTGTTGATTTGTTTATTGATGGAGGTGATAAATTTATTCTTGGATTTCTATTTCAGAAAATTTAAAATACTTGATAGAATGAGCTGATTCTTCATACAGTTGATGAAAATCCATATATGTATGATTTGAACACCCACTGTAAATATCTATAGGTTTCATAACCAGTAAGGATGGGATATTGCTTGATATCAACTTGAGTTATCTAATTTCAATATAATACTTATCTAGCCGTCCACAAGTGTAATATTACTATTTCAATTAAATAACTGGTACGAAAGTTGATATCAAGCAATATTCAATTTTCACAAGTTCTTGAACCTATTTCTCTTATGGTCAAAGCTCTCAATGTGTAAAATTAAAAAAAAAAAATGAAATGTTGATCTTGTAATTGGCACATTCATTATGACATCATATATAGATATAGGAAGATGTGGTGTGAGTGCCAATGAGACAACTCTCCATCCAAGTAACAATTTAAAAAGTAAACCATATGTTCTTTTATTAGCTCAAATATGTAGCTCTTAATGTCCTTTTGATGAATTTGATATTAACAGACCATAGATGCAAATATGTAGCTCTTAAGGTTCTTTTGATTATTGAAAAAAAAATCAAAGGACAATATAGCTATGTTTTTCGCAGCTATCCTTGCATGTGTCAAACTTTCACATCAGACATTTAAAGACTTTTTGTATATGCTTCAGAATGTAATAAAATTTGTCAAGTGAAATATGTGTCATGTGATGGTTTTGTATTTTATCGAAGAAATCACAATGTCTGTTGTCATGGACCAAATAAACATTGTCTTAACCTTTGAATGTCATTCTCGAATAACCAATGTAAACTCAGTAATATCATCTTGAGATGCTGGATAAGCCAATCAAATTAAGAGATTTTTGTGTCACTTTTTCATATCACACTCCATGAAGTGTGAGAAAAGAAATAACTTATCATGTAAGAAATAGATAACAGGCTACAACCATAAGAGAATTTAGGAAAATATGTATCTTGACCTCTAGATGTCTTCAGTTAGTTTTCTGTGACATTCGCCAGTCTGATTTACATATATACCAATTTTGTAAAAACGCCAGACGCGCGTTTTGTCTACAAAAGACTCATCAGTGACGCTCGAATCCGAAAAAGTTAAAAGGCCAAATAAAGTACTGCAACATTTCCTTTTATTCATAAGTCTTTTTACGGAGGTCCTATTCTGACAAAGTAATTTTGAATAAAGACTTTTATGGATCCATCAAATGGAAGAAATTCAAAACTGACCTTCCGAGGCACCATAATAATTCTATATTCTCTTTTGATATTGCTGCTTCTATCTGAGTTGACATGGTCAGCTATGACCTTCATGGTGGTCATTTGTGGCCGTACTAAATACACCCTCCTGTAAAAAAAAATATAATCTACATAAATGAGTAAGCTATTTACATGATACTGTGGCTTCATTAATTATTAATCGTAAGAAAGCAATTTTCGTGGATTTCTTGGGTATAGGTGAACAGCGAAATTCAATTTTCAATAAATGGCAAATTTCTGACATGCATGTATGCAGACTGTTTCTTGCAAAGAACAAGTAAATTCAGGTACTGTAAATGGTAGCAGTCACAAGTATTAAAATGCACTATTGTTTACCTGTCCTAGATCACAGAGTTTTCAATAGACTGAAAGTATTCAAGGGAGAAACAAATTTTCCTTCTTTCTACTCCTAAGTTATAATATTTCTACTTTCAGTTTTTTAAATCTAGCTTGTGCAAAATAAAAAAGAAAACTGGGAATTCTTGTGAAATAGCTTGTTTTGTTTCACTTTGAAATGAAAAATTTAACAGAATATGATATTCTTTATTAAATCACTGTTCCATTTAGTATCTTAATGTTTTTCTAGCTTTTTACAAATAGTTCTCATCATTGTCTTCACAGCAGCTGGATTATCATCCCTTATTTTTTCAATCTACAACATATATATGAGGGGAGGACCATTTTCTGGATGTTGAGATCAGGTGTTTATAAGTTTGGGATTTGGGGATTGATCCTTTTCTCGGAATCTGGGATTTATATTTCCGATGTTCAGGATGTCAGGATTTAATTTTGAATCGCTGGATTTCATGTTTTTTAGCCCAGGATTTCGAGATCAGGTCCCCTCTGACCCCACCTATATGCTACATGCAATACAATTTAAGATAAGAAGAGCTCTCCACCAGAAATTAAATGTTATAGTATTAGGGAATACATGTCACCACTGTAAATTATCAAAGAAAAGTAATTTGAAATAGTTTCTTGATAAATATTTTAAAATTACTTCTGAAATGGAAATGAGTTCATGTTTTGTCAAATAATGATATACATACTGTTCACAGCCATGTATTGACTTCTGTGTTGGGTCTAGCTTAAATATTTTATCTACATGTCTTTGCTGAAATCAGAATTAAGTGAATTTTATAGCCAATTATATAGACAATAACTGTATAGTGTAATTAAATATCAGCTGTATTTGTGAGGTTAAGAAACTGGTGTAATGCAAGCTTTAGATTGTAGACGAAACATGTGTCTGGTGTATTTAATATTAATCCTGGTACAATGCACCTTTAATAACTATATAAAACATAAAAAGTGGACCAATTAATCATGATCATAGTACATTTCTTTGCTGAAATCATAAAAATGTAAATATCATTCCATAAAATGTATGTACATATAGTGGACCAATTACTCATACTTTGCATTCATCAATATTTATTGAATACCAATTTTTGTGGATTCTATGGGTACCGATGAATCACATTTTAAAGATTATAAAAAAAAGGAACTTGCTATAGCTTTGTATGAGGACTGGGGAATATGGTCAGGAGCCTATAATTCAGTAGTTGTCAATTGTTTATGTGATACATTTTTGTTTTTGGCTCATTTTTTATATAAATAAGGCAGTGAGTTTTCTTGTTTGAATTGTTTAACATTGTCATTTCGGGGCCTTTTATAGCTGACTATGTGGTATGGGCTTTGCTCATTGATGAAGGCTGTACGGTAACCTATATTTGTTAATTTCTGTGTCAATTTGGTCTCTTTGGGAGAGTTGTCTCAATGTCAATCATACCACATTTTCCTTTTTATATGTAGTTTCCAGAATAATATATCCATTTTAATAATACCTTAAGCATTGTAGCTCCAGCCACTCTATCTAATGGTTTCATAAGCTCTGTATCCAGTACTAAATCTTTCTTTCCTTTGAACTGTTCAAAAGATAATAATTCTATTTATAATTTCTTTTCACCAAGTAAATGTCTATACATATTGAAATAATTAAAATATGAAATTGAATGTAAATTAACATCTTAGAGATACATTTTTGTAATCATTATTGTTTTCATTTATACCTAAAAAAGTGAATATTTAAAAGGTGTAGGTCTGGAAAGGGCTGATTTTGGCCACAAATTTCAGAATCATCTAACAAAAGTTTTTGAACACCTTTTAAACACGTAAGTGTCTATTTCAATTGATTCGATTAGTATATGTGAAGATTTTAACTGATTTAGACATTTAAAACGCTCTGATTCAAGCTTAAATATGAAAAATCTATCAAATATGCCAACAAACATCCCTTTTCAGATGGTTTTTTGTCCAAAAGTGGCCGCATCCGTGTTCATCCTCAACCTTTATACATGTTTTGTATTATCATCAAATACAAGATACGTTTCAATATTATGAATGAACATGAATGCGGCCACTTTCATTTTAGACGGAAACTAAAGTTTTGAAGATTTCAGTAATTTAGCATGACTTAATGATGCCTATGTACGTGGTATTTGTGCATTGTATTTTCCAAAACAGTTCATATTTATGTAGCAGACCAAAACATAGCTTAAAGATTACATTTTCACAATTTTGTAAAACTCCTATATTTTTGGGCCAAAAAGGGGTCTTACTGAACCTACTCCTTTGGGAAAGCTTCAATCTATGTCTAACAGGCAAAGGAATGACTTATATTTTTTCTTAAAATTTTAATATGAATATAAGGTGTTGTTTTAAACATACTATGTTTGTGGGTAGTGACATCAAGGCAAGCAAATGTAAACTTTTAGTGGTTTTGAACTAGCTGTCAGTATCTGTGAGTGCTCTCAGATCAGTACTTAGAGTCAATTTGATTTTGGGATATACAAGTACCTGACTACGTTCATTCTGTGTTTTTTGTAATATATATTTCTATTTGTATCCTGCATGATCAATCAGATGAGTGGAGCCTTTTTCATTTGATTTTATAGTTCACTAGAACACACCCGCGAAATCGCGGGCATTCAGAGCGTAGTTTAAAGTATGTAAAGTGTTGTTGGAAGAATTTTGTAAAATACAGAATGACTGGAGAATTTCAGCAAAAGTATCATAAGTTATAGGTTATTGGGGACAGGAAAATGTTTTTTTACCCTCCACCTTTATTTCCAAAGTTCCCAATTTTTAGTTTTCTATCAATTTCAATATTAACATACATTTAGTAAGTTATGAACATTTATTTAAGTAAGGAGCCTGTAATTCAGTGATTTTCGTTTGTTTATTGTTACATATTTGTTTTTCGTTCATTTTTTGTACATAAATAAGGCCGCTAGTTTTCTCGTTTGCATTGTTTTACATTGTCATTTCGGGCCTTTTGAAGCTGAGTATGCAGTATGGGATTTGCTCTTTGTTGAAGGCCGTACGGTGACCTATAGTTGTTAATATCTGTGTCATTTTGGTCTCTTGTGGAGAGTTGTCTTAACATGGCAATCATACCACATCTTCTTTTTTTTATGTAATCAATGAAATTTGTAAAGATTTAATGACTGGAGAATTTCAGAAAAAGTATCAAATTAAAGTTCACATGAATAATTTTAGCGCTCATCTGTATATTATGAACATTCATTACTATATAAATAAAGCGTATTTACTTTCAATTCTAAGTTTACTAATCGATCCATGGTGATCATTGATATAGTATACAGACCATCTCTATTTAATAAACTATGTGACCGCCGTGGATAGTAAACTTGAAAATGATAGCAGATAAAATTCTGAAAATACACTTTATTCGTAGTATATGTATGTTCAAAGTATACAGAAAAACGCAAACCGGAAGTCTAATCTGACTTAAAATTTCGTACAATGACGGGAATATATCTGGATGCCTTTTTTCTCGTTTTTCTCCTAAAATAACTCAATCTGAATAATCATATGAATGGATGACAAATGCGACTATGCACTGTACCTATAGGACACAGAGGCGTGTTGATTAATTTATTCTGGAAAGAAGAGAAGCGACACCAAAAATGAGGTCTTCTCGTTTAATAGTATAGATATGTTGTACTTTTTCACCACTGTCCCAAGTTAGGGGAGGATTGGGATCCTGCTAACTTGTTAAACCCTGCCACATTCTGTATGTATGTGTCTTTCCCAAGTCAGGAGTCTGTAATTCAGTGGTTGTCCTTTGTTGATAAGTTACATATCATGCATATTTTTGTTTTTCATTCATTTTTTTTTTAATTATATTCTTAAGTCTTATAAACTCAAAAATCGATTAAGAAAAAAGTATAATTTCTAGAAATTTTTAGTATATGTACATCCTTCAGTTTAATAGAGGCTTATTTTTTTTCCTTCATTTTCTTAGACTATAACAAAACATCCCCTTATCTATCAGTCTTTGTCCAATAATTTTGTGATGCCCCTCATTTGGAGTGGTTTTCAACCTGCTACCTGTTTACCTGTACTGCAACTCCCTCCTATTTCAGGAGAACCACCAATCCTAGAATAGGTGTAATATCACTCATGGTTAAAATCCTCAAGATTATGTTTAAAAGATAAAACTTTTAAAACTATAAAAGAGATATTAAATATCTCCTCTGGGGGATGTGACCCTATCAACAATATTTACACTATTCTGGTATGCGTTAAAAGTCATCCATCATTGAAATATAAAAGTTGCTTCTTTCATATTAAAAACGGTAAAATGTAAATACACTATATACAAAAAATGTTCTATCTTTTGGTATGCCCCTTCTTTTCAGCTGGGTATTTCACGCTTTTAATCACTGTTCAATTAATATTGCCCGTTGCTGGAATAGCTTATGACACAGACCTTTCGATAATGTTTCTATTCTATTCTGTGCATTCTCATTTAAAAATCTAAATTTTGAGCAGTCGATAACTAGCTGACACAAATGTTCGTCATTGGTTATTAATTCTTGGATAAGATCCTGATCCTCTAGGTTTTCTGTCAATACCTCGCTTATCATATGTAGAAAATCATCTCTAATATACTGTAGCTTAGAGCACTTTAATATGAAGTGAAGTATATCTTCTTTTTCCTCTGCACATAACTGGCAAATAGGCGACACATGTCCATTGCTAAATCTAGCTCGATGATATTGCAGGTATATTGTCCCTGTTGCTAACTTTGCCTTTAAGGAGGCAGATGTGATGGCATATGGATTTGTGCCACAACTTTTCCATATGTTATGTATTTTCCCTTCTTTGAAATTTACGTAATTTAGGCGAGCCAGAGTAGATTTTGACTTTGCTTCATTTATCATTTGTTTTATACAATGATCAGCGACTGTTTTATTTACCATGTTTTTCCAAAGTTTGTTTCCTGGGTGGGATATCTATAATATCATATGGCGACGGTAGGTCGTATATGTTGGCAATTTCAACAGTTTTTGTAAACCAGCTACTAGATTGTAGAGATTTTGTTGCTAGCTATCTGATGGCTAATTTTCTTTCAATTGAGTTTTCATTTTGGTATGATATTTCCAAAAGTTTTCAGAATTCGTTTATGTATTTCTGCTTCAATGGTAATCCGTCCAAGAAGAAGATGTGATGCTACATTTCCAGTTCTGTCTGGCAAGTGTTGAATTTGTCGCAAGAGTTTCCGAAAATAAGTGGAGAGGTTTTTTATGTCTTCAGTCATTGTCAGTAGTAAGTGTGATGACATCGAGACCATATAACAATCGAGGTAGAACTTATGTTTGAATCAGATGAATTGCAGCTTTTGGGTTTACTCCATTAAGTCTGTGAAGACCTGCACCCATCCGTGCATATACTGTTCTTCTTGCTGTAATGATCCGTTTCTTTACGACTAGTTTTGTGCCTGTATTTGAGGTATTGTCCCTCTCAATTCCTAGATGTGTTGATGATGTTGGAGTAGCCATAAGTTTGCCATTTAAATGCCAATTACATTCTGAAGAATCATTAAAGGTAAGTACCACAGACTTTTGCTCACTAATTTCGTATCTGTTCTTGTTTGCAAAACTCGATTGGATATCCAGCATGGTCTAAAGTTCATATCAGTCTGTTGTTATTAATGTGACATCATAAGCAACAGTTGGAATACCACAGTATATTGAGCCAATGGTGGGTCCGATTTGGTTTTCTTCAAAAAGTTAGTAGGGAGTTGACGAATAGTTTATATGCTGACTGGGACCATATTCCTCCTTGTTGTTCTATGATTTGGTGGGAAAGTTCTCCTTTCCATTTTACTTTTGATGTCAATTCTGTATATACCAATTTTCAAAAAATAGCCAGTTGTTTCCCTCAAGTCCTGTTTTGTGCATTTCTCTTAGGAGTCCTAAATGCCATAGTATATCAAAGGCTTTTCTGGCATCCATCAGAGCAATGTATAGGCTTGATTTCCTTTTCTTTGCCTCCATTATTAGTTCCGTAATGATTGGTGCTGCAATACATGGACTCTCACCCTTTGTGAATCCTTTTTGGAGATAACTTTGTCTTTCTAATATTTTATCTTCATTTCTAGATAAGTGTATCTTTTCTGCAACTTTGCCAACTGAACTTGTAATTGTTATTTTTCTATATGAGTTTGGGTCATCCTTTGGCTTTCCACCACTCTTAAAAACCGGGCACACTACCAGAGCTCCAGATAAGAATTCACAAATTGGGGTTTTTACCCACCATTTTCTTATATAATTGGGTGATAAAGTTTTTTAATTGCATCATCAATTCCTATTCACCCCTCAGGTTGATACCAAATTGGGTTTTTCACCACCAAGCTCCTTAATGTATTGGGTTTTTTCATCAACACAATATTAATATTTAGGCAATATCAACCCCAGATTTTTTTCCATCTTATATATGTTTCTTTCTTTGTTTAGCTGTTTTCTTTGGTTTAGGGTAAGGGTTAGGGTTATTTGCTAGCTGTTTTATTTGGTTTAATCACTGAGGAGCAATTGTAGGATTAATTTGTGTCCCGTTTCAAACCTTCTGCCATTTTTATATTTTCTCACAAAAACGGATATGTGTATTCACAGGCACTCGTCTTATACCTTTACATAATAAATTGTAAGACCAGTGCCTGTGTGTGTATTCATTAATTAACCATAAAATGAAAAAAAAATAGTATAAAAACTCTAATTATACTTGAATGTTTATTTTTAAATTTACATAAATCTGGGTTTAGTTGTCTTTTATTAGAAATTTTGGTTTCTGATGCTATATCATGTCATAATTGATTAGGCCATTTCACTTTTTCCAACTGATTTCTTTTTTGGACGAGACCCCGTGTTTATTAGCAATGTTCTCGTTAAGATACATACACACGCCCGTGTGATCGATGGACGCTTCCTAAAAACACTGACTGAGTCTTGTTATCATCATAACTTTCCCTCAGCTTTTCAAAAGAAGCAGAAAACATGCTTCTATTCAATATTTTTACCGGACATTCACTTTCGTTTTAATTCAATGTATGTTATGATAAATCCCGAGCAATGCGAAAAAAATATGACTACATGACACACGCTAAATTGGATCAACGCCGAGAAGATCGAAATGTTTTCAAAAACACGAGTACCTATTGAGCAAGGGAAAACTCCAACAGGGACCCATTTTAGCTGCTTGATTCAGGGATCTATTTTAGAACGAACGGAAATTTCCAATTATAAATATTATAAAAATAGATTTACGATGACTGTAAACAGATAAGGGTAAATAACGCAAACGGTAGCCAATAAAAGGGTTAAGAACTCATGGTTTTGGTATATAATTGGGTTTTCCTTTGAATTAATTGGGTTATTAAACCCTGCAATGGGCAATTGCATTGGTTTTTTTATTATTTGTATTGCATGATCACACAAATACGCAGCTTATCTGGAGCTCTGCACTACTCCACTTTTGATAAGCATGATAAGTGCTGGTATATGTACAGGTTTAAATAAGAAGTTTATAATAAAAGCTAAAATAGATATTAATGAAGATCCACCATATTTAAGATGTTCAGCGGATATATTTAGTTCATCTGGTGATTTCCCATTTTTAAAAGATAAAATTGTTTTTTCCACAAAGTCAGTTGATACATGTTCTATATTGTGTTGATTTTCTTCTAGAAAGTATTTATGTAGGTTTTGTACATCTTGTTCTACAAGGTTTTTAAATATTGGGTCAAAGTTTGGATTTTCAGAAGGTGTGGCTAGATCGTAAAAGTAGTCCGCCCAGGCTTCTCTTATTTCAGGGTCTGTGTTGACTATTTCTTCCTTAAAGATAAATGCTGATGCACATGTATTACCGGGGTCTCTTTGTTTACAGATAAGCTGGTAAAAACCTTCACCATCATTTTATCTGTAAACAAAGAGACCCTGGTAATACATGTGCATCAGCATTTATCTTTAGGCCCTTATCTTTAAGGAAGATATAGTCAACACAGACCCTGAAATAAGAGAAACCTGGGCTGACTACTTTTACGATCTAGCCACACCATCTGAAAATCTAAAATTTGACCCAATATTTAAAAACCTTGTAGAACTAGATGTACAAAACCTACATTACATGTTGTCAACAGAAATAACAAGATTTCATGCCCAACATGGATTTCCAAGTTATCTAGTCCAGAGACATATATACACAATATGTCTCTGTCTAGTCTAAGACTTGGTTTTCTAAAAGGGGTCTCAATTAAACAGTGTGAATGCAGAGTTTCAAGTTATTTCTAATTAGCATTCGACAGGAAATCAGATAAGAAAACAGAGCTCTCTGAACTCCGAATCCACAAAATCATTCAGGGCCAAAAAGTAAAATTATGTCCTAAATTCACTCCAGATTTGTTATGATTTTTCGTTAATAATACTTGTGGTACAATGTATTTAAATAACACTTTTTGATATTTCGTACAGAATCAAGCAGGGATGCAAGGTCATTTCGAACCATATCTCGTATTCTTTGAACATTTGGAAAATTTGTTGTTGATCCAGCCATTTTCTGAAAATGAAAGGTAAGCAGAAGAAGGGATCCCGTAGACCGCCCTACGTCACGAATCATGAATTATGCATATTCTATTTATAGGCTATTTATAAACGATTCTGAAAATACTTATTCTAAAAATAGAATATTCTCAACATGCACAACTATTAAAAAAAGGATTCAAAATCATTAACTTTCATGTAACACGGTGAATTTGCTTTATTTATTTATATCGCATGAAAAAAAAGGAAAATGTACCGCATTACAGTAGCATATATCATTGTGCAAATATCATATACAGATTCCTTTTTAAAATGCACATGATACATTTCATATATATATGATAAACAGTAGTAATTAGTACCTTAATTATGTTAATTAAAGACCTGCAAATGTCACATGCATGTGGTCCCATGGCTTTGGATATACTATGGAGTATATTATATTTTTATTATCCGTTTAAAAGAGTATTTTTATGTAGGCAAATTGAAAAAAGGTGTGGCTTACACATGTTAAACATTTTACACGTACTAAGGCTATACAGGAGTGTGAGAGGGTGTTTAAACTGGTCTTCGTTTAAAGAAACGAATCTGTTATCTGACCCCTGTTGTCTGACCATTCTACTATAGCTGGACGTTCTATAGGAACCATTGTTACTTGTTTGCAATAAAGCTACTGTTAGGGCGTTCTACAGGATCCCCTGGTCGTTCTACATGATCCCCTGTTGTCTGAACCTTATATATCTACTACAGAACGTTCTATAGGATCCCTTTTATTGTTTGTTTATCATGTATACACTAAAGGACGTTCTACAGGATCCCCTGGGCAGTCTTCATGATCCCTTGTTGTCTGAATATTATATATATATCTACTGTAGTATGGAATGTATAGGAACAAGTTTTTGGTCAGGATTCTTCTGAAAAAGCTCATACCAAATTTATGAAATATATTCTTGGTGTAAACAGAAAGTCAAGTAATATAGCTGTAATGTCAGCGATTGGTAGATTTCCTATGCATTTTACTATTATTTTATCAATGTTAAAATATTGTCATAGACTGGAACGTTTGAAAGAAGGGATTATATTCAGAGAGAGATTGAATTACCAAATGTTGACCAATCAAGTGGTTCTTTATGTCAGTATGTTAAAAAAACTATGCAAAAGTTATTTCACAGTTTGGAATAAACTGAAGTATCAAACAATTAACTCCGAAAAAGGGAAAAAAAATTGTAAATTAAGAATAAGCGCTCACTCTTTAAAAGTTGATACAAACAGATATTAAAAAAAAACATATAGAAAGATCTGAGTGTCTTTGTTCTAATTGCTCACTCGGTAAAGTTGAAGATGAGCTTCATGTTTTATTAGAATGCCCTCTTTATGATATTCAAAGGGGCGATTTTTTCCAAGACATTTCTAACAATTGTTATAATTTTATAAATTTTAATAAATCTTCTAAATTTTTATGGCTCTTGACCCAGGAAAATGAAACTCTTATGGAAGAACTGGTCTGTTATAATGGTGATTGTTTTGAATTAAGGAGATCAGGTATGAACACTGACACTAATTCATGTAAACTATTTGAGAATAAATACATATATAATGTAATTCCATTATTCTTTTATTCACAATATATATATGTGGTTTTTGGCTTGATTCTGACCAATGCTTATATTCAATATGTATATATGTATATGCTCCTATTATTGTTGTTGTTACCAATTATGTAAATCAATTGTATCTGATTTTATGCCCTTTATTTATAAAAAATATAAAGGATTCCATATTGTTTGTTTATCATGTATATACTAAAGGGGGTGTTCTCCAGATCCCCTGTTGTCTGAATATTATATTTAAACTATAAGGATACCCTATTGCTTGCTTTTATGTATCTACTAGGCTAAGAGAACGTTCTATAGAATCCCCTGTTCTTTGTTTATCATGTTTATACTAAAGGACTCTCTACTGGATCCCTTGGTCGGTCTGTGGGATCCCCTGTTTTCTCAACATTAAATATAAACTATAGACCGTTCTATAGGGTAGTTCCTATTGTTTGTTTTTGATGTATCTTCTAGGCTAAGAGAACGTTCTACAGGATCCCCTGTTGTTTGTTTTTCAAGTCTATATCATAGGGCGTTCTACTTGATCCCCTGGACGGTTTACAGGGTCCCCTATTGTTTATGAAAATTATGCATTTAAGAAAGCTGTTGTTTAATTATCATGTTTACACTATAAGGCTTTCTATAGGATCCCCTGTTGTTTGTTTTTCATGTTTATACTATAGGGCGTTCTACAGTATCCCCTGGGCGGTCTACAGGATCCCCTGTTGTCTTTACATTATATATCTACTAGAGGACGTTCAATAGGATCCCCTGTTATTTGTCTTTCAAGTGTTTACTATAGGGCGTTCTACAGGATCCCCTGTTGTCTTAACATTATATATATATATACTATAGGACGCTCATAAGACCCCCTGTTGATTGCTTTTCAAGTGTATACTATAGGGCGTTCTACAGTATCCCCTGGGCGGTCTGCAGGATCCCCTGTTTTCTCAACATTACTTTATATACTATAAGACGTTCTATAGGATCCCCTGTTGTTTGTTGTTCAGGTTTATACTATAGGGCGCTCTACAGTATCCCTGTTGTCTTAACATCATATATCTACTATAGGACGCTCATAAGACCCCCTGTTGATTGTTTTGAAAGTGTATACTATAGGGGGTTCTACAGTATCCCCTGGGCGGTCTGCAGGATCCCCTGTTTTCTCAACATTACTTATATACTATAAGGCGTTCTATAGGATCCCCTGTTGTTTGTTGTTCAGGTTTATACTATAGGGCGCTCTACAGTATCCCCTGGGCGGTCTACAGGATCCCCTGTTGTCTTTACATTATATATCTACTAGAGGACGTTCAATAGGATCCCCTGTTGTTTGTTTTCAAGTGTATACTATAGGGCGTTCTACAGGATCCCTAGGCGGTTTACCGGATCCCCGGTTTTCTCAACATTATATATCTACTATAAGACGTTCTATAGGATCCCCTGTTGTTTGTTGTTCAGGTTTATACTATAGGGCGCTCTATAGTATCCTGTGGTCGGACTGCAGGATCCCCTATTTTCTCAACATTATTTATTTACTATAAGACGTTCTACAGAATCCCCTGTTGTTTGTTGTTCAGGTTTATACCATAAGGCGTTCTACAGGATCCCCTGGACGGTCTACAAGATCCCCTGTTGTTTGTTATTCAGGTTTATACTATAGGGCGTTCTACAGTATCCCCTGGGCGGTCTGCAGGATCCCCTATTTTCTAAACATCATTTATTTACTATAAGACGTTCTACAGAATCCCCTGTTGTTTGTTGTTCAGGTTTATACCATCAGGCGTTCTACAGGATCTCCTGGACGGTCTACAAGATCCCCTGTTTGTTATTAAGGTTTATTCTATAGGGCGTTCTACAGTATCCCCTGGGCGGTCTGCAGGATCCCCTGTTTTCTCAACATTATTTATTTTCTATAAGACGTTCTACAGAATCCCCTGTTGTTTGTTGTTCAGGTTTATACCATAAGGCGTTCTACAGGATCCCCTGGACGGTCTACAAGATCCCCTGTTGTTTGTTATTCAGGTTTACACTATAGGGCGTTCTACAGTATCCCCTGGGCGGTCTGCAGGATCCCCTGTTTTCTCAACATTATTTATCTACTATAAGACGTTCTATAGGATCCCCTGTTGTTTATCTTTCAAGTATATACTATAGGGCGTTCTACATGATCCCCTGTTGTCTTAACATCATATATCTACTATAAGACTTTCTATAGGATCTCCTGTTGTTTGTTGTTCAGGGTTATACATGTACTATAGGGCGTTCTACAGTAGCCCCTGGGCGGTCTGCAGGATCCCCTTTTTTTCACATTATTTATCACTATAAGACGTTCTATAGGATCCCCTGTTGTTTATCTTTAAGGTATATTCTATAGGGCGTTCTACATGATCCCCTGTTGTCTCGACATCATATATCTACTATAAGACGTTAATAAGACCCCTGTTGATTGTTTTTCAAGTCTATACTATAGGGCGTTCTACATGATCCCCTGGACGGTCTACAGGCTCCCCTGTTGTTAATGAAAATTATTCATTTAAGAAAGGACCTTCTAAAGGTTCCCCTGTTGTTTAATTATCATGTTTATACTATAAGGCTTTCTATAGGATCACTTGGTTGGTCTGCAGGATCCCCTGTTTTCTCATAATTATTTATCTACTATAAGACGTTCTATATGACTCCTGTTGTTTGTTGTTCAGGGTTATGATATAGGGCGTTCTGCAGGATCCCCTGATTTCTCAACATTATTTATTTACTATAAGACGTTCTACAGAATCCCCTGTTGTTTGTTTTTCAAGTGTATACTATAGGGCTTTCTACAGTATCCCCTGGGCGGTCAGCAGGATTCCCTGTTTTCTCAACATTATTTATCTACTATAAGACGTTCTTGAGGATCCCTTGTTGTTTATTTTTCAAGTATATACTATAGGGCGTTCTACATGATCCCCTGGACGGTCTACAGGGTCCCGTGTTGTTTATTAAAATTAATGAATTTCAGATGGGACATTCTAAAGGTTCCCCCGTTGTTTATTTATCATGTTTATACTATAGGGCGTTCTACAGTATCCCCTGGGCGGTCTGCAGGATCCCCTGTTTTCTCAACATTATATATCTACTATAAGACGTTCGTTATGATCCCCTGTTGTTTGTTGTTCATTCACTGGGCGGTCTACACGATCCCCTGTTTTTTTAACATTAGATATATATATACTAAACGACGTTCTATAAGACCCCCTATTGATTGTTTATCATGTTTATACTATAGGTCGTTCTACAGGATCCCTAGGGCGGGTCTACAGGATCCTCTTTTGTAAAAAATTATGCATCTGAGAAAGGAAATTCTATAGGTCCCCCTGAAGTTTGTTTTTCATGTATATACTATAAGGCTTTTATAATCCCTTGATTGGTCTGCAGGATCTCCTGTTTTCTTTACGGTTTATATCTAAAATAGGACGTTCTGTAGGGTCCCCTGTTGGTGTTGTTCGTGTTTATTTCATAGGGCGTTCTACAGTATCCTCTTTTGTCTGCACATTATATATCTACTAAATAGCGTTTTATAGGATCCCATATATTGTTTATCGTGTATATATATACTAAGGGGCGTTCTTCAGGATCCCTTGTTGTCTGAACATTATAAATCTACTAAAGGACGCTCTACAGGATCCCCTGTTGTTTGAATATTATATATCCACTATGGGACGTTCTATAGGTTAGACTGTTGTTTGTTTTTTTCATGCATATATATAGGGTCCCATGGGTGGTCGATATGATCCCCTGTTGTTGAATAGTTGTGTATCTGTATAGGGCGTTCTATAGGATCCCCGGGGCGTTCTATAAGATCCCATTGTTTGGTTATCATGTATTCACTAGATTTATCTACTAAAGAGCGTTCTATTGGATACTCTGTTGGGTCTATAGGATCACCTGTTGTGTTATAATCGTGTATCTGCTATTGGGCGTCCCATAGGTTCCCCGGGGCGTTCTTTAGGATCCCCTGTTGGTGGTTCATCATGAATCTATAACTGGTTGTTCTATACGATCCCCTGAACGGTCTATAGGATCCCCTTTTGTTTCATAATCGCGCATATTCTACAGTGCGTTATATACTAGGATCCCCGGGTCTGTCTATAGGATCCGCTATTGTTTAATAACCTTGCATCTGCTATTGTTTATACCTTGGCGGTCTATATGATCTCCTTTTGTTTAATAATCGCGAATATTCTATAGTGCGTTCTATATGATCCCCGGGTCTGTCTATAGGATCCCCTATTGTTTAATAACCTTGCATCTGCTATAAAGCGTTCTATGTTATCCCTTTCAAAGGTCGAGGGGGCATATTGTTATTGGTTGGTTTTTTTTCTTTTTCTTTTCTTTTCCCCATACTTGTATTGTCCCGACAAGTTCTCGGAAAAGGATAGACACATTCATTTTTATGGAATTATGGCATAAACGTAAACCATTTTATAAAGTTGTACCTTTTAATAAGGGGATGGTCCAAGATGGTCTCGATTACTATAAATACTGGTCAACAGTATTTTTTTTATGTTTTTTTGTATATAATTCTAGTATTCCTGATCATAGAACCATGATATTCAATATACAAAGTAGGTGTCAACAATTTTTATGGTCCTCAGAACTACATGTACCTAGCAGTAGGTATTTGCGTTTTTTTAGTATAAATTTTATTTCAAAATTGCTGACGGTAACCTAGCAATGGCAAAGTCGTCTTCCAAATTGACAACAGTACGACATCCGCCTCGCAATGGCAATTCTATTTGTTTTCGTATTCTAATGGATTTGTACAGACAGGAGAAAAGAAATTGACCCGTCTTTTAATATCCATTTCCGATATATTGATGAAGTACTGTCTAATAATGATAATAGATTCAATGAGTATATATGGCAAGCCGTTTTACTATTTATTCTAACTTCAAGATAGCTCATATAATATATCAAATATTTCAAATGATATATAAAATCTCTCTCTCATATATAATATATGAGATATCTAATATAATATAAAAGATATCTCATATAACATATAATATATAAGACATTTTACATAATTTACTTTTTATAAGATATCTTATCAACTTTAAAAGATAGCGTATATGCTTTATAAGATATCTTATTAATTCAATAAGATATATTATACACTTAAGAAAATATATGATAAACGAAATGAAAAAAAAAGAAAAAGAAACGAACAATAACAATATGCCCCCTTTGAGAGGGATAACATAGAGTTAACGTCCTATAGCAGATGCACGATTATTAAACATGAGGGGATCCTAAGACCGACCCGGGGATCCTATAAACCGCCCAGGGTATCGTATAGAACATCCTATTATAGATACATGAACAACGAACAGGGGATCCTATAGACCGCCCTGGGGATCCTATAGAACGCCCTATAGCAGATACACGAATATTGCACAACATGTGATCCTATAGACCCAACAGGGGATCCCATAGAACGCTCCCTAGTAGATACATGATTACCAAACAACGGGATCCTATACAACACCCTATAGCAGACACACAATTATTAAACCACAGGGAATCCTATAGACCACCCAGGGGATCCTGTAGAACGCCCTCCAAGAGATTCTATGGACCGACTCGGGGATCTTAAGGAACGCCCTATAGTAGAAGTACGATTATTAAACAATACAGGATCATACAGACCGCCTAGGGAATAGAACGCCCTATTGTAGATACATGATGAATAACCAACGGGAAATCCTATAGAACGCCCCGGGGATCCTATAGAACGCCCTATAGCAGATACACGATTATTCAACAATAGGGGATCCTAAATAGGACACCTTCAAGTGGATACATCTAGCAAATACACAAATATCAAACAATAGGGGATCCTATAGACCGCCCAGGGGATCATATAAACGCCCTGTTATAGATACATGATGCACAACGAACAGGGGAACTTATAAGCTGTCAAGAGGATCTTATAGAACGCGTTATACAGGAAACATAACGAAAAAAATAAACCAGGGGATCCTATAAACCGCCCCGGAATCCTATATAACACCGTATAGCAGCTAAACGATTATTAAACAAGAAGTGATCCTATAGACCCAACAGGGGATCATATAGAACGTTCTCTAGTAGATACATGATTTAAAACAAACAACGGGATCTTATAGACAGTCCCGGGGATCCTATAGAATGCCCTCTAATAGATACATGATGAAGAAACAACAGGGGCTCCCTTAGATCGACCTTTGGATTATATCGAACACCCTCTGAAAAATACATGGGGAACAAAGAACAGAGGGTTCTTTAGAACGACCCAAGGATCCTATAGAACGCCCTATAGCAGGTTAACGATTATAAAACAATAGGGGATCTCATAGGCCGACCGGGGATCATATAGAAAGCTCTATAGCAGATGCACAATTATTAATCAACAAGGGATCCTATAGAACGCCCTGTTATTGATAAATGATGAACAACCAACAGGGGAACATACAGACGGCCCAGAGGATCTTAAAGAACGTCTTATACTAGAAACATAATGAACAAACAGCAGGTGATTCTATAGACCGCCCCGGAGATCTTATAGAACGCCCTACAGCATGCAGATACACGACTATTAAACAACAGGGGATCCTACAAAACGCCCTCTAGTATATGCGTAAAGTAGATACATGTTTAAAAAAACAGGGGAACCTATAGAAGGTCCTATCCTAGATGCATACAAATCCAACAGGGGATCCTAAAGAATATGTAATGCTCAGACAACAGGAGATCATGTAGAACGACATATAGTATAAACATGAAAAACAATCAACAGGGGATCCTATAGAACGTCCTATGATGGATATATAATGTTGAGAAAAGACCGCCCAAGGGATCATAAACGCCCTATAATATATACATAATAAACAAAGAAAAGGGGAACCTATAGAATTTCCTATTTCAGATGCATATTGTTTTTAACAAAAGGGGATTCTGCAGAACGCCCTATAGTATAAGCAAATTAAGTAAAGAAGGTAAATTATCTATTATAGTGACATGTGTTTTTCACAAAATATTATATAATACAGTGAGATATAAAAACAATAATTAGAACACCCGACCCTTTGGTCTATAAGTCACTTTAAACATAAATTTCGTGGTACGACGGACAAAAATAAATAAAATGTTATCGAAAATTTTCATATAAAAAGTTTTTTAATTACTTATAGTTTATTAGTATAAATATGAAAAACAAAGAACAGGGGAACCTATAGAATTTCCTATCTCAGTTGCATATTCTTTTTAACAAAAGGAGATTATGAGGACCGCCCAGGGGATCATGTAGAACGCATAAAAGTATAAACATAAAAAAACAATCAACAGGGCATCCTGTAGACCGCTCAGGGGATCCGGTAGAACGCCCATTTGTATATAAATGATAAACAAACAATATAGGGTATCCTATATAACGTCCGATAGTAGATATATAATGTAAAGACAAAAAGGGATCATGTAGACCGCCCAGGGAATCCTATTGAACGCCCTTTAGTATATACATGATTAACAAACAATAGGGGATCCTATAGAACGTCTTATAGTAGGTATATTATGTTGAGAAAACAGGGGATCCTGTAGACCGTCAAGGGGATCCTGTAGACCGTCCAGGGGATCCTGTAGAACGCCCTTTAGCATATAAATGAAAAACAAACAACAGGGGATACTTAAGAACGTCTTATAAAAGACAATATTTATAAACAAACGGGGATCCTGTAGAACGCCTTATAGTATAAACATATAAAACAATCAACAGGGCATCCTGCAGACCGCCCAGGGGATACGGTAGAACGCCCTTTACTATATGAATAATAAACAAACAATATAGGGGAACATATAGAACGTCCTATAGTAGATATATAATATAAAGACAACAGGAGATCCTGTAGATCGCCCAGGGGATCCTGTAGAACGCCCTATAGTATAAACATGTGAAACAATCAACAGGGGGTCTTATAGAACGCCATTAAGTACATATATAATGTAAAGACAACAGGGTAACATGAAGAATCCCCAAGGGATCCTGTAGAACGCCCTTTAATATATACACGATTAACAAACAATAGGGGATCCTATATAACGTCTTATAGTAGGTATATTATGTTGAGAAAACAGGGGATCCTGTAGACCATCCAGGGGATCCTGTAGAACGCCTTTTAGTATATAAATGAAAAACAAACAACAGGGGATACTTAAGAACGTCTTATAGTAGTTATATATTTTTAAACAAACGGGGATCCTGTAGACCGTCCAGTGAAACCTGTAGAACGCCCTATAGTTTAAACATAAAAAACAATCAGCAGGGCATCCTGTAGACCGCCCAGGGGATCCGGTAGAACGCCCTTTAGTATGAACATAAAAACAATCAACAGGGCATCGTGTAGATTGTCTAGGAGATTCGGTAGAACGCCCTTTAGTATATAAATAATAAACAAACAATATAGGGGATCCTATAGAACGTCAATAGTAGATGTATAATGTAAAGACAACATGGAATCCTGTAGACCGCCCAGGGGATCCTGTAGAACTCCCTATAGTATAAACATGAAAAACAATCAACAGAGGGTCTTATAGAACGTCCTTAAGTAGATATATAATGTTCAGACAATAAGGGATCCTAAAGACCGCCCAGGAGATCCTTTAAAACGCCCTTAAGTATATAAATAATAAACAAACAATATAGGGGATCCAATAGAACGTCTTATAGTAGATATATAATGTTCAGACAACAAGGGATCCTGAAGACCGCCCAGGGGATCCGGTAGAACGCCCTTTAGTATATAAATAATAAACAAACTATCTTTTGTGGATAGTTGTCTCATTGGCTATCATACCACATCTTCTTTTTTATAATATAGGGGATCCTATAGAACGTCCTATAGTAGATATATAATGTAAAGACAGCAGGGAATCCTGTAGACCGCCGAGGGGATCCTGTAGAACGCCCTATAGTATTAACATGAAAAACAATCAACAGGGGGTCTTATAGAACGCCATTTAGTACACGTATAATGTAAAGACAACAGGGTATCCTGAAGACCGCCCAAGGGATCCTGTAGAACGCCCTTTAGTATATAAATAAAAAAACAAACAACAGGGGATACTTTAGAACGTCCTATAGTAGAAATATATTTTTAAACAAACGAGGATCGTGTAGACCGCCCAGTGGATCCTGTAGAAAAGCCCTATTGTATAAACATAAAAGACAATCAACAGGGCATCATGTAGACCGCCCAGGGGATCCGGTAGAACGCCCTTTAGTATATAAATAATAAACAAACAATATAGGGGATCCTATAGAACGTCCTATAGGAGAGATATAATGTAAAGACAACGGGGGAACCTGTAGACCGCCCTATAGTATAAACATAAAAACAATCAACAGGGCATCGAGTAGATTGTCCAGGAAATTCGGTAGAACGCCCTTTAGTATATAAATAATAAACAAACAATATAGGGGATCCTATAGAACGTCAATAGTAGATGTATAATGTAAAGACAACATGGTATCCTGTAGACCGCCCAGGGGATCCTGTAGAACGCCCTATAGTATAAACATAAAAACAATCAACAGGGCATCGAGTAGATTGTCCAGGAAATTCGGTAGAACGCCCTTTAGTATATAAATAATAAACAAACAATATAGGGGATCCTATAGAACGTCCTATAGTAGATATATAATGTAAAGACAACAGGGGATCCTGTGAAACGCCCTATAGTATAAACATAAAAACAATCAACAGGGCATCGTGTAGATTGTCTAGGAGATTCGATAGAACGCCCTTTAGTATTTAAATAATAAACAAATAATATAGGGGACTCTATAGAACGTCTTATAGTAGATATATAATGTAAAGACAACATGGGACTCTGTAGACCGCCCAGGGGATCCTGTAGAACGCCCTTTAGTATAAAAATGAAAAACAGGGGATACTTTAGAACGTCTTATTATAGATATACTTTTTTTAAACAAACTGGGATCCTGTAGACTGCCCAGTGGAACCTATAGAACGCCCTATAATATAAACATAAAAACAATCAATAGGGCATCGTGTAGATTGTCCAGGAGATTCGGTAGAACGCTCTTTAGTATATAAATCACTAATATAGGGATCATATAGAACGTCCTATAGTAGATATATAATGTAAAGACAACAGGGGATCCTGAAGACCGCCCAGGGGATCCTGTAGAACGCCCTATAGTATAAACATAAAAGCAATCAACAGGGCATCGTGTGGATTGTCCAGGATATTCGGTTGAACGCCTTTTCGTATATAATAATAAACAAACAATATAGGGGATCCTATAGAACGTCCTATAGTAGATATATAATGTAAAGACAACAGGGGATCCTGTAGAACGCCCTATAGTATAAACATAAAAACAATCAATAGGGCATCGTGTAGATTGTACAGCAGATTCGGTAGAACGCCCTTTAGTATAAAAAATAATAAACAAACAATATAGGGGATCCTATAGAACGTCTTATAGTAGATATATAATGTAAAGACAACAGGGGACTCTGTAGACCGCCCAGGGGATCCTGTAGAACGCCCTATAGTATAAACATAAAAACAACAGGGGGTCTAGTAGAACGTCCTTTAGTAGATATATAATGTTCAGACAACAAGGGATCCTGAAGACCGCCTAGGGGATCCTGTAGAACGCCCTTTATTATATACTTGATTAACAAACAATAGGGGAGTGTATATATAGAACGTCTTATAGTAGATATATTATGTTGAGAAAACAGGGGATCTCGTAGACCGACCAAGGGATCCTATAGAACGCCCTTTAGTATATACTTGAAAAACAAACAACAGGGGATTCTGTAGAACGTCTTGTAGTAGATACATAATGTTGAGAAAGCAGGGGGTCACACAGACCGACCAAGGGATCCCGTAGAAAGTCCTCTAGTAGAGACATCAAAAACAACCAATAGGGTATCCAATAGAACGTCTTAAAGTTTATATATAATGTTCAGACAAAAGGGGATCCCATAGACTGCCCAGATGTTCCTGTAGAACGTCTTTTCGTTATATAAATGATAAACAAACAATATAGGATTTCCTATAGAACGTTCTATAGTAAAAATATAAGGTTCAGACAACAGGGGATCAAGTAGACCGCCCAGAAGATCCTGTAGAACACCCTAATAGAACATGTAGCTTCATTATAAACAATTAACAGTGGAAACGAAGACCAGCACCCCCACCCCAACCCCCTCACACCCGTAAAGGAAATGTCTCGTGTCTAAGAACGTGTAAGATACATGTTTTTTTTTTCAATTTGCCTACATCAAAGTATCTATATTATATATTTCTTAAAAAGGAATATGACTGTATTTGCTTAATGAGGGCACAATGATATATGCTACTGTAATGCGGAACAATTTCCTATTTAAGACACCATGAACGTGAAATAGTTTCTGTCATGAACGTTGCACGAAAAAATAAAGACTTTAAGGTGAACCTTTTGTGACTGAGTCACTGTCCTCTTGTATATGTGAACTCTCTGTTTTACTTAATATTCCCTATTTAGTGTGTACACATTTATGATTTAAATAATTTACAGCGTTTAAAAAAGTGTATCATGAAAGATATTCTTAACTTTTAAAATGCAAATAAAGGAACAACATCATTGGCCTTACCGCCTTATCATTTCTTATAACGGAAACAAAATTAATTCAATTTCGTTCTTGAGCATGTTGACGATCCCTGTCTAGTGGGGTTTTTTTTGTGAAAAATACTGAGCAAGCAAAATAAGCATTTTAAGCCTTTAAAATTTTCAACTGATTTTTATAGTTCGTTCTTATGTTGTACTGTTATACCACTGTCCCAGGTTAGGGGAGGGTTGGGATACCGCTAACATGTTTAACCCCGCCACATTATTTATGTATGTGCCTGTCCCAAGTCAGGAGCCTGTAATTCAGTGGTTGTCGTTTGTTTATGTGTTACATATTTCTTTTTCGTTATTTTTTTTACATAAATCAGGCCGTTAGTTTTCTCGTTTGAATTGATTTACATTGTCTTATCGGGGCCTTTTATAGCTGACTATGCGGTATGGGCTTTACTCATTGTTGAAGGCCGTGCGTTGACCTATAGTTGTTAATTTCTGTGTCATTTTGGTCTTTTGTGGATAGTTGTCTCATTGGCAATCATACCACATCTTCTTTTTATATTTGAATCACGAAGCACGTATAAAAAGTACAAAAGCAGAACATGTTGAACACCTAGCTGTTTTGCACGACTGCACGTAAAATAAAAAAGTGAAAACACGTTGAACGTGAAATAAAAAAACGCGATCACGTTCTACGAAAATAACCCTCCATGAAACTTAATGATTTTGCATCGTTTTTTTAAGATAGTTTTACATGTTAAGAAAATTCTATTTTTAGCATTAGTATTTTCCGAGTCGTTTAAAAATAGCCTATAAATAGAATATGCATAATTCATGAATCGTGACGTAGGGCGGTCTACGGGATCCCTTCTTCCGCTTACCAAAATGAAAGCAGAACTAATTGTAGTCCAACTTCCGTATACCATTGAAGTTCCGTCTTTTTAATTTTGTTTCAGTCGTGTTTTAAAGTATAGCTAAGCGTTTATAGTTTCCGAAAGAAAAACACACCAAAATGTATTATCGAAGCATAAAAAATGAGTTCTCAACTAAAATTTCAAATTCTCATGTACAGTTTTTATCATACATTCCGTGAAATAACCACAGGTATTTGGGGAATGGACCCCCTTTTTTTTTGGACCTCACTAAAATAAAATTTTGGCGTTTTTTTATTCATTTACAATTTTCTACAATGTTTAAACATATATCAAGTCTCAACAATCCATTGCTAGTCGATTACAATAATTTTTTTACTATCCATACGAGCCCCAAGTAAAAAAGAAGTATATGAAAAGTAAGTGAGTTTTTATATGATTTTTTTATCGATTTCCTGACCTGATCCTCCAAAGTGAAAGTAGGTCATTCATCGAAGGTAATTACCTTCTTCTTTTTTACTTGGGGCTCGTATCACGGTGGGTATGGTTGTCCTGCGAGAGAACGTACTGTGCTGGTGATTCGGTCCTGACGGGTGCTGGTGATCAATGAAAAAATGTAAACAAAGACAAACATGATGATTTTTGACGTTTTCACTAATAAAAAATGGAAGAAAACAGTTGATATTTTTCAATTTCGTTTCTTATGGGTTCATATATAAACCATTAAAAAAATGACCCTCTAAACTGTTTCAGTAAGCGTAACACAAAAATGCTCATTTTCAGAAAATTTCGAACTGAAAAAATAAAATAAAAATGCTCATAGAGTCCGCTTTCTATACCGCAATCCACACGACAAAACAATTTTGTGAAAAAAACATTGCAATTTATTAAAATTTAGCATTTTCTCAATTTATTCATGTCCTGATACTGTGCTGGTGGGTCCTGTCATTGTGCTGGTGGGTCCTGATACGGTGCTGGTGATTTTTGATAAGAAGTTGGTCATATTTGAAACAAATGTTACAAAATCAATAAAATTAGCCAGATAATTGTTGCCAACAGGATCTATGACTCCTATTTTAGCTCTTGTGCATTCATTTGGCTGTTTAATATGTGTTTTCAAATGATCTGAACTTGTATTACATAATAACATAAAAGGGCAACATCTTTCGTCCAATATCAGATAACAATATATAGTATCTAAAATAAGTTAAAAAATCCACAATACTATATAATTCATTTTACGTGTCAATTTGTTCGAAAAAAGTCGAAAAGAAGAGACTTTTTTTAATGTCATGATAATATGTCGCTTTCTAGATTTATGCTTAGCATTTATTTCAGATGACATGGACTCCTCACCCTGATGACCCTGCTGCCTTTCATAGCTGTAACCGTATACATATATTGATAGATAAACAAAAGGTTGCATGCAACACGTATTTTTGTATTTAAAATGATTCGTTGTAACGAGAATATTTGTGGTGAATGGAAACTGTGAGGGTCACAATCTTAAATTGCTTATAAATGTTGCTGGAACCAGTTTTGTTATCTGATCTGAATTTTCTGAAATGTGCAAGATAGATAGACATTTTGATTTTTTTTACTCGGTAATGAACCATTGTGTTGATCCCATGATAAACATAACAAAAATCTCTGTACAAAGGTCTGTGAATTTTCTACAAAAATAGGGATTTTATTTTCCCTAAATTCTCTTTTTCTACTAAATACAATAATGAACTATAAATAATAATGCGTTGCAAGAAATTTCCCCTTGATATATGTACAAAATTATACATTGTATCTCTATTATTCATTGTCTGTGCTGTTTTGATACTATTGCAGTTTGCACATTTTGGAATTGACAGGCCACAGGAGGGTCATTAACCGTATACGAAAAGATAAAATATTGATATAAGTACTTAATTGCATCTTTAAACCCCCATCCCGGCTTGTTTTTTTGGGAGCCTGGGGTGTCTAAAAATGGTCGATTACAGGCAGCCGAGTACGCATTTTACTTTCCAGGCGTGTTCTTGTTGATTGTTAAAGTCCTGAAAACGGATAGATGGAAACAAAAATGTTTGATATATCTGGCTTTAGATTCAGGTTTTTTTAAATATAAATTAAGGCTACATTTTAATATAATAATTCTATGAATTCACAATATAAAAAAATGCAGAAAAAAAAAAATGAAGTGAAATATCTTAGTAAGGAGTCATTACTACAGAGATGGTGTGTTTGACACACAAAACTTAAAAGCTTAGTGATATTACCAATATTAAAATAAAAGTGTATTTTAGTTGGGTATTTTTTCCATTTACTCATTTTCAATTATAATCAAGGCACATTTTATTTTTATTCATGAAAAATATTAATATATAGAAAAGAAGGACACATTGTTCATTTCCTCCCCCGTAATTCTTTATCAAAAATATTTATTTTGAAATGAAAAAAGCTAAGAAATCTTAATTTTATTAGTGTTCTCTAGGTTATCTCGTCTTCATTCTCTGACATATTCTAGCCTGCCCTTTCATAAAATAGTGATTTTTTTAGAGTTCTATCGAACTTTCGAAAAAAAAAATACCTGATAACCGTTTAGACAAAAAAAATGTGTTTGAAAAATCTTGCAGCAAGTGATTCTTAATAGCTATAAGATACATTTTTCTTTTACAATACAACTTTTAAATCTTACCGGAAACTATTCCAAGCTTTCACTGTAATCTCGCTCTAACTTATCCCCATCCCTCCCCCTCCCCCCCAAAAAAAAAACAACACCAAACAAACAAACCCGCCATACTATTGTCATTATTATAGTCAGCACTCAATTGTTCACAAACAAATGTGTTTTAAGCTGCTAAAGACATGATTCAAACGCTCAGAAAGTCCTTTGCTCTTTATTTTTGCTCCGGCATTTTTATGCAAAACCTTTTACATTTTTATTTTATGGGTTATTGTTGAAGATCGTACGATGACGTATGGTTGTTAACACATACTTCCTTTGGTTTCTTATGGAAATTTGTCCATTGACAACAAACATACCACATCATCTACTTTATATAGGATTGTATAAATTACAACGTATTTTGGTGATCTTGCAAAATGATCGTAATCCCGAAAATCGTAAACATATTTTCTTATCTTAAAAGGGGGCAAAAAGGGTTCCATTAACAGGCCAAAAAATGAGATTTCAGTTAGTTTGAAAAAAAATAAAACAAATACGGGTATTTTTCTCTCATAATAACAGTAAACAGATTCACAACAATGTCAATTTCAAGAAAGCAGACAACAGCTAATAAGTCAATAACAGTACAGCTTCAATGATCTTGAATATATGCCACTTTTAACTAAAATATAAAAGCACAGAACCAGGACATAGGAGCACAGAACCAGGACCGTTTTTCTTATCACCAGCACAGCGTCAGGACAATTCCGTTTAACAAACTTGCACGACTCTTGCAATATAATATTGTTGTAATATACTTTGCATGGTACTTATGACACATCAGAGAAAAATTAAGCAACAAAACAGTCGTTTTATTGCCGTTCTGATACAATGTAAACAAACCCACCAGCACAGAATCAGGACCCACCAGCACCCTTTAGGACCAAATCACCAGCACAGTACGTTCTCTCGCAGGACAACCATACCCACCGTGCGTATGGATAGTAAAAAAATTATTGTAATCGACTAGCAATGGATTGTTGAGACTTGATATATGTTTATACATTGTAGAAAATTGTAAATGAATAAAAAAAACGCCAAAATTTTATTTTAGTGAGGTCCAAAAAAAAGGGGGTCCCTTCCCCAAATACCTGTGTAAATAATAAGGTATTGGCGCATCTTAGTTTTACTGGGATGCTAGTTTTGCATATATTTTGTAAAACTATTTTTTTATATATTTTGGGGATGCTGGATTTCCTAGTATATTGAAATGCTGGCATCCCGTTTTATTGAGATGCTGGCATCCCGTTTTATTGGGATGCTGGCATCCCGTTTTATTGAGATGCTGGCATCCCGTTTTATTTAGATGCTGCCGCGGCATCCCGTTTTATTGAGATGCTGGCATCCCGTTTTATTGAGCCTCCAAGACAGACATAGGGAATACACATATATTCTTTTTATTTTGCCTTATTGGCGTATGTCCTTTTTCATGAAGTTATGAATAGTTTTGACAAAAATATGATCGACATAAACCCCACTGAGACGATTAACCACCATCAATATGGCCATGGCCAGTAAAAATATTGGGTCTGCAAAATTGATTTGTTTACCCCTAGACAACCTATAGGAAAATCATTAAAATGCATCACTGGTAAGAGTCTGAGTTCAAGAAAAATAAAGTATGAAAAACTTCATTTAAGATTGATTTTCGTCTAGAAAATTGAATGTGTTGTTTGCCTCTTTTTTGCAAGGGTCTAAAACTAGTTAACTTGTGCCCGTCCGCGATTACTTTGAGTCTTGACTTCCTACGCTCATGGGCCTAGCTTGTCTTGCAAAACAGCCGTTTGAAGTGTGAGCAATATCTGAGTAATGGTATGATTGCTAATGAGACAACTCTCCACCGGACTGAGACCAAATACTATAGCACTAACATTACTAAGCAGTTTACATTTAAATGTCAGCATATGGCCTCCAACAATGAACAAAATGTAAATATCGCTTCAAGAGTTTTGCGTTCCAAGACCAGGCTAAAATTAAAAAGAACACACACAAATTAATGTGTTAACCGAATACAATCTTAGAGTGGAGTGCTCATTTTCGCCATATATTTCCATGTTTTCTACAGTTTATGTTCAGGTCAATATGTTTTTGAAGTGTACTGACATATTTCAACATGAAGATAACTTCAAATGCTTTATTTAAACATTCCTAAGCTTGAAAACATGTTTGTTTGAAAATAATCATATGTAAGGTTACATTAAAGGGTGTTTGAAATTTCCTGAAGTTTCGTCAATGGGGGACACATATTCGCCGTTTTTTACACATCTATTTAAAAACAAATAACTGCAGCTTTATATAATATTTATCAAATAAATGTCACTATAGATGAACAGCAGACATTTCAAATGTGTAAAAAAAACAGAAATTTAGGCCAATCAGTCCAAAAAATATTAAGAAAAAAATCTCTGAAAATCCTGTTTTTCATTCAGGAAATTGACCAAATATCGTTGTCCTTTTTTCTATCTTTTGCAGTAAGTGCCGTAATTTTGTTTAAGTTTAAAAAATAATCATATTTGTTATAAAATTATAATTTATCGTCATATTTCTTCCATTTTAGCCATCCTTTGAAGTGTTTACACATTAAAATCATAAAACGGCAAAATTGTGTCCCCGGCGAATATGGCCCCCCACTCTAGATGGGAATTAAATTTCACGAAAGTCACTACATACATGTAGGATGTATTTCTAAATAAAAACTTCGATGAAATTGAACACTTTTCTCCCTTTCATAATGTACAGTATAGACCTGGATGTTGTTCCATAAAATTTCAATTGAACTATAGTGGTTCATATGTGTTCAAAAGCACAAAAATGTCAGTATTCTCCTCAGAAACTAACAAAACCTTTAAATAGACTTATAAGAAGGGGATATAGTTACGATACTTGTTGTCAGGTCATTAAAGATTGCATATTTTGGCTTTAATATTGATTCACTGATAGGGTCTTTGTATCGGAACTAAACACATTTATTTCTAAAAAAAAACAGTTGTTGGCATGACACGGGTTATGTTCTTCTCATATATTTTATGATAGTATGATACTAAACCCCTAATGGGAGGGATTGTACCTGATATTCATAAGATGAAGACATAATCTTTCAATCAGTTTAATTGAGGTCTGGAGCTGGCATGTCAGTTAACTGTTAGTAGTATGTTGTTATTTATGTATTATTGTCATTTTATTTATTTTCTTTTGTTACATCTTTTGACATCGGACTCGGACTTCTCTTTAACTGAATTTTAATGTGCGTATTGTTATTCTTTTACTTTTCTACAGTGGCTAGAGGTATAGGGGGAGGGTTGAGATCTCATAGACATGTTTAACCCCGCCGCAATTTTGCGCCTGTCCCAAGTCAGGAGCCTCTGGCCTTTATTAGTCTTGTATGATTTTAAATTTTAGTTTTTTGTGTATAATTCGGAGTTTAGTGACCATTATCACTGTACTATTATGCATATTTTTAGGGGCCAGCTGAAGGACACCTACGGGTGCGGGAATTCTCGCTACATTGCAGACCCATTGGTTGCCTTCAGCTGTTATCTGCTCTATGGTCGGGTGGTTGTCGCTTTGACATATTCACCATTTCCTTTCTCAATTTTATTTGAATAAGTTTTAACGACTACGCAGAAACAGCAGGCATATACAGGTGTGGAAAACTTAATTTAAAAGAAGTTTAAATGAAGATTTTCTTCGAATGATAATGCGTTTTCTCGTAGGGAAGTGGGTGTGCAAGTATTTTATTTTTAATATCAACCACGAGTGAGAAAGCAATCTTTAAATTTAATTCTACATCATTATGACATCATACGTGAATATTTACTTTCTGTTCCCTAGTGTTGTGATGTTACAACGAAAAATTATTTTTGATAATCTTTCATATAATTATTATTTCTCTTTTCAGCATTTGTAAAGAGTAAAGAAGTGGCTTCACCTTTCTGGTTACTATTCATGTGTTGTGTATTAATGTATCTCAACACTTTATAGTTATTGGACAGTGACATAATAGGTTATTTTTTTCATGTGTTTTTTTTTTTTCTAAATGGGAGATGATATATAGATTTGATAACATGATATAAGGAGCCTGTAATTCAGTGGTTGTCGTTTGTTGTGTGTTACATATTCGTTTTTTTTGGTTTTTTTTTTGTACATAAATAAGGCCTTTAGTTTTCTCGTTTGAATTGTTTTACATTGTCATTTGGGGGCCTTTTATAGCTGATAATGGGGTATTGGCTTTGCTCATTGTTAATGGTCAATTGGTGACCTGTTGTTGTTAATTTCTGTGTCATTTTGGTCTCTTGTGGAGAATTGTCTCATTGGCAATCATACCACATCTTTTTTTATATGTATTTGCTTACTATTTTTATGGTTCTATTTATATTATTTTGTGGTGGATCATCAGTATCATAAGTAATTTTTTTTGTTAAAATGTTCCTCATATTAGAATACATTTATTGGTTTTTAGTAATGACAATGCCTGACATAATGCTTGGGGCTATATGATCTAGAAAGCCCCTTTGTGCTGATTTTTTATCAATCTTTGATAATATCCCTCCAAATCTGGTTGAAGCAAAACAAAATGACCAATATGACAATGATTTCACCAAAAGAACCTTTGTGACCATGCTTCAAAGACTCATATAGATACTAAATTAAATATAAGTGATACATGTACCAACACAGTATGTGTTGTGGTATGAAAGTGTATGGAACGCCGTAGCTGCCTTATGTGTACTTGTTTTTAGATACGCTTATACTTTTCAATATATGCACATAGTTTTTCTATATATGCACATATTTTTTATCTATATGCACATAGTTTACTTTATATGCACATAGTTTACTTTATATGCACATAATTTTTCTATATATGCACATAGTTTTACTATATATGCACATACTTTTTCTCTATACGCACATACTTGTTCTCTATATGCACATAGTTTACTTTATATGATCATAGTTTTTCTCTATATGCACATCTGTTACTTATTCGTTTTTAATGCGCGGAGTATACGGTTGCACTTTGAATTAAATCGTTTTTCAATTGTGTTCATGTCTCTGGTGGTAACAATGTGTTCTTACAGATGAAATGACCCTATAAGCGCGATTGCAACCGTTCCAGTGCTCGGTTAATACCCTGTTACTTATTCACTTATAATTAGTTTGTTGTAAGTTGCACCTTTTAAAAAAAAATTCAATTGTGCCCATGTCTCTTGGTGTAACAATGTGTTCTTAGAGAAGAAATGACCCTATTAGCGCGCATGTACCCGTTCCAGCGCTCGGCTAATACCCTGTTAACTATTCGTTAATTATTCGCGTATAATACATTTTTATACGTTGCACCTGTTAGGAAAGGATTTTCAATTATGTCCATGTCTCAGGTGGTAACAATGTGTTCTTAGAGATGACATAACCCTATTACTGCGTATGTACCCGTTCCAGCGCTCGGTTAATACCCTGTTACCTATTCGTTACTTATTCGCTTATAATACGTTTGTAATACTTTTTATGTGTAGTGTAGTATGTTCAGACTTATTTTTGTTTGTACGTTTTGGATGATTTTGTTTAAATATTCCATGTGTAATGGCAGTGTAAACATTCAGAGTTTGAATTTATTAGAATAGTAAATTTAACATTTAAGAGAAAGCTGTACTTGTCACAAAGCTGCCACCAAAAAATAGGGACATTGCTTTAATCTACAATTTTCTATGACAATGATAAATGTTCATTAAGAAGAGCAAATTTTTATCTTTTATTCATCATATTTGATTTTCAACCATATTTGTCAGGGTTCTCCAAGGCAAGGAAAATATGTGCAAAAGCAGAAACATGTAAATACTTTAATTTTATATAACAGGTAACAGGTTATTTACCGAGCGCTGGAACGGGTACATGCGTGCTAATAGGGTAATTTCATCTCTAAGAACACATTGTTACCACAAGAGACATAGACAAAATTGTAAATCCTTTTCTAAAAGGTGCAACGTACAACAAACGTATTATATGTGAATAGGTAAAGAATAGGTAATGAAAAGGTAACAGGGTATTAACCGAGTGCTGGAACAGGTGCATGTGCGCTAATAGGGTCATTTCATCTCTAAGAACACATTGTTACCACAAGAGACACGGACACAATTCAAAAACCTATTTTAAAAGGTGCAACGTACAACAAACGTGTGCAATACTAGGGTCATTTCATCTTTAAGAACACATTGTTACCAACAGAGACATTAAAACATTTGAAAATCCTTTTCTAAAATGTACAACAAACGTATTAAAAGTGAATAGGTAACAGGGTATTAACAGAGCGCTGGAACTGGTGCATGCGCGCTAATAGGGTCATTTCATCTCTTAGAAAACATTATTACCACCAGATATATGAACTTAATTGAAAATCCTTTTCTAAAAGGTTCTACGTACAACAAACGTATTATAAGTGAATAGGTAACAGGGTATTAACCGAGCGCTGGAACGGGTACATGAGCGCTAATAGGGTAATTTCATTTTTTAAAACACATTGTTACCTTTAAGACACGGACACAATTGAAAATCCTTTTCTAAAAGGTGCAACGTACAACAAACGCATTATCAGTGAATAGGTAACGAATAGATAACAGGTTAATTACCGAGCGTATTATAAGTGAATAAGTAACAGGGTATTAACCGAGCACTGGAACGGTTGCAATCGCGCTTATAGGGTCATTTCATCTGTAAGAACACATTGTTACCACCAGAGACATGAACACAATTGAAAAACTATTTAATTCAAAGTGCAACCGTATACTCCGCGCATTAAAAACGAATAAGTAACAGATGTGCATATAGAGAAAAACTATGTGCATATAAAGTAAACTATGTGCATATAGAGAACAAGTATGTGCGTATAGAGAAAAAGTATGTGCATATATAGTAAAACTATGTGCATATATAGAAAAACTATGTGCATATATAGAAAAACTATGTGCATATAAAGTAAACTATGTGCATATATAGAAAAAGTATGTGCATATATAGAAAAACTATGTGCATATATTGAAAAGTATAA
The DNA here is from genome assembly GCA_019925275.1 of Mytilus edulis. Classification (NCBI taxonomy): domain Eukaryota; kingdom Metazoa; phylum Mollusca; class Bivalvia; order Mytilida; family Mytilidae; genus Mytilus; species Mytilus edulis. The sequence goes on from CM034355.1 coordinate 61,536,888, forward strand.
GCGTATCTAAAAACAAGTACACATAAGGCAGCTACGGCGTTCCATAAAAGTGTAGTAATTAACATTTACTATAGCGATATCATCGATGCTAGGTTGTTTTAATACATCTGCACTGCCTACTGATGACTTGGTCATGAGTGTAAATGGTCCTTCAATTATGTTAACAAAAATTATAAGGCCTATCTGTCCTAATCGATTTCTAAAACTTTATTTTATCGTACATGTTGAACATTTTTCATTCATTTGTTTATTTCTTAATTTGTTTGAATTAACATTGATACAGTAAATGTTAATTACTACACTTGCGGGAGTAGCATTGTCAGGTAAATATGGTCTTTTTTTTTTAATTTGTCCAATGAACAATCGAAATAGAATGCTTTTAACTCCCTATTACTTACATTGTACTTAGAGTGATACTTCTTTGACAAATCCTTGTACATGAGAGTTGACTGTCAAATCTTTATTTCACAAAGAATGAATTGCATAACAATGAACTGAGCTCAAAGCAAAGTACTTTAATAATATACTTAGACAAAGAGCTAAATCCAGTGATATACTTTGTACTACAGGTCCTTCACGAACATCCATCGACCAAAACCATATCTCAATAACATGCCATACTACATGGTTAGATCAGAAGTCCTGAAAAAGACATGATTTTTTTTTATCGTATTTCAAGTATATATGCACAGGTTAAAACTTTCTTGTGGTATAATCATTCAGTATCTATAGCAACTATCAATTTGCTTCATGCACAAATTGATATAGGTTGAGTGCCGCTCTGTTGGAAATAGGAACACACCTCCACCTAATTTTAGGCACCTGATGAACAAACATTCAGAACTGTAAAATGTGATCTAAGACTTGTCAGTGTCTATTTACCATTGCCACTGAATCAGTGATATGTACACATAATTATATACATGCAAGACTAAAATTTTAAAGTATATATAGAACTAACTGACATTCGGTCTTTACAGACAATTCATTCCTCAAGTCATTTTCAAATCTGATTTCATGATAAAATTAGATTCCATATCTACATGTACAACCAATGAAAATCAAATATCCCTCTAATAGACTAGCATTGAAATCCCAATATTTCTAAAATGGTAGCTAGGTGGAACCTAAAACTAAAAAATTTGAAACAATATATCTTTTAAAAATATTTCAAATGCATGTACATTACATGTAATAATATAAATTCTCCAAAATTCGCTATATTTTTCTCTTTTTTTGTCTTCTGTTGGAGACTGTATATTGACCTCTAGATGTCTTTCAATTGCATTCAGTTTGGTGTGGGTTGATGTTTGATTGTTGTACATATTACAACCAGATGCTCCGCAGGGTGCAGCTTTATACGACCCCAAAATCAATCCCAACCTTCCTTTTAGTGGTATTGAACCTTCTGTTTAAAATTTATAAAAATCCATTCACTAAAACTAAAGTTATTGTCTAGAAACTAAATATGTCTTCGGACGAAGAGACGACAACATCATACCATTATACGACGCAAAAAGATTTTTTGCTGTCGTATACAAATTGTCACTTGACCAACAGAAAAACCTTACATATTTATGTATGTCCCAATGCATTATTGGAACTGATTTAAGCAAATGACTCTTAGATTCAAGTCACTTAATATCACTTACTATTGTCGGCTGACCAGATGATCTGTCCCACTTTAACTATATTGATGTCATACAACAATCCCGTTTCCATTGTGGCATCAGTTATTTTGTATTGTGAAGTCAAAATTTTACAGGAACCTGGGTGATGTCCAGTCATGGCAGACAAATAGCAATAAGATGTTTAGGAAAACATGACCTAAAACCTCCTTCCTATACAAATACACAAAGACACAAATACATGGAAACCGGATCAAAATCACAAAGCAGCTGTTACTGTAAATGGACCAAAAAGTATATATGACTTTTAAACAAATGTAGAGGAAAATGAAGGGGAAGGGGCCAAATAGAGTTCAAGGGGAGCAAATTAGAGGGAAATTGTAAAGTTCAGTCATCTTTTTAGACACAAGTTACATGAGAGAGGGCTGGACCTTTTTCGGGACATCAGGATCGGGTGTTTTTAAGTTCGGGATTTCGGGATTGACACATTGGGGTCAGGGATAACTTTTTTCGAATTTCGGGATGTCAGGATTTGATATTTTATTCTAAATCAGGGAGTGTTTTTTATTCGGTTCGAACTCATATTCACATCCCTTTTTAAATAAAAACACATGTCTAGACCAGGATGTTTAAAAATGCGCTGAATATGATATTCCATATAAATTATATGAGAGAATACGTCTAACAGTTTTGAACAACACTTGTCACGGAATAGAAGTTCCTTCATAATAAAAGTTCCAAAAGGAAAAATTATTCTGGAATATTATTTCCACAGGAATAAATATTACAGTATATGTTCCTAATGAAATAAATGGTCTATAGAATATTTTTTCCAACAGGAATAGGTATTATAACATTGTTCATAACAAAGTTTCCAGTGGAACTTCTGTTAGGTGGAACAAATATACGTTGACAGCCTACTGACTGCTTAAAAGGAGGCCCGGTTCAGTCATGCTTTGACAGTGATTCCCTGAATAATCAACCATTTTTTCCCCACAATAAAAACGGGACGGGCAATATGACCCCCCTTTTAATCCGCATCTGCAAACTCTTTAACAAGTATCTGTATCACATGTACACTTCAATCTCAAAATTGGATTGTCCGAGGACCGTTTTCCAAATCCTTGACCGTTACCTGTCTTACGGAAGCCGTGTGTAATGTCCCCCTCTTATTTGAATACATTGAGTCGACATAGACTATTGACAAACTAATTTCAAATTAAGTTATAGTCTATGGCTCAATATTTGGTCCCAGACAGTTTTAGTGAAGAACTTTGTCCGTCCTTAATTTCCCGATTCATGGTTAATAAAGACCGGCTATCTATTAATTGGTAGTATTGTATTTGTCGGGTAAATGGTTATTTATTTTACTATAAAAGCATGATTGGAACTTCCTTATATTATCAATCGTCTTATTTTTTCTTCGCCGGTACCATAAAAATGACCTAGCTGTAACAAACGGCGTAATTTGATTTTTACACGCGAACGTTTATATATATATAGGTTCAGTGATCTTAAAAGTCGAGAACGAGTTACAGCTATTTTCCTAAAGCATGTAGTTTAAAGGTTTTAAATATGAACTTGCTTGATTTGTGTGTATAACTGTTTGCTCAAGCATTATAATTAAGATTTACATTGCACTCAATATATAGGTGGGGCTGCAGCTTGTTTCATGTTATTTGATGCTTGAGTGAAAGTTTATTCAAACAAAGCAAACAAGCCACCTTTAAACTGCATGCTTTAGGAAAAAGCTCTTACTGCTTCAAACAAGAAAGCTACCGTCAAACATAATTACATTCGTCGCAGTCATACTGTATAAAATCATCCCTTCATCATACTATCTCGATATTACTCTTCAACCTGATTTAAAATGGACTTGATCAACACACAAACAATATTAATGCAAATGCAAACAGAAGCATAGACTGTCAACGGTTCAAAGAAATATAAAAACATCTATCCCAAACATAAAGGACGTCACTAAGTCTCAGGAATACCTACTTACGACACTTGTAAATGCTCGACCAAAACTAGAGTATGCGACTTGCTTGGTTTGGAACCCTCATACTGGTGAACAATACAATAAACTTGAGATGACCCGGAGTGCGACTAGGTATGACTGTTTATCATAAAGGCATGCTAAATACTCTTAAATGGCCATCCTTTATTACAACAACGCAGACTTAAAAAAAACCCAACTAAACTCATAATGTACTTAATAAACTGAGATTACTATAATGTGTCTCAGACATTAATAAGGCCTTTAGTTTTCTCGTTTGAATTGTTCACGTGACCATATTGTCGCAGTGCCATAAAAAATACTGTTAGAATTATTCCTTTTTTCCTTTAACAATTACTCAATGGAATTAACTGCTTCCAAATGTGACCTCCTCCTCCTCCCCCTCCCACGTTAATTTCCGCTACACTAAATATTTTAGAGAAAAGTTGACACCTACAATTATCTACAATATAGAACAGTAAACCTTAGTAGGTCTGTAAATAGTTTTAACCACATGTCATGTTAGGATTGATTTATTTTTTGCTGGTACTAATCTTTTTTTTTTTTTTTTTTTTTTTTATCCTAGTACGCATGCGCAGTAGTTAGTAAACACCAAACAATCTGATGGATAACTGGATACCACAAAAAGAAGAACGAAATTTAAGTATATTTAGGGACTTTAACCTGTATTTTGCTAAGCAGACTTTTCATATCCCTTCTGTTTATGGCTAGATTAATGTCTGTTTATTGTTACCTGCGATCCCCATATTCATTTCAAGTCCAAATTTCTCATGCCAATAAAAGTTGACAAATTCAAATGAGTCGAGTAGACCGGTAAATGCTAGGATTAAAATTAACCGATTAATATAAAAACACAGTATCCCCAATCCACTCTGTTGTCATTTTTTTTAAAAATTATTAACAAATATTAAAATACAGTTTAAGATGTTGCACAATTTTATATATTAATAAATGAATGAAAAAGATCTGAAATGTATGAGGCATGTATAATGTATCATTATATGACAAAGCTGAATCAAATTTTAAAATTTTTGGGGAGATGGGTGGTCTGATATGCACACCAAACCATGGCAGTATAAACAGTTCGTTGATTATGGCTATTATCTGACAGAAGCAGAAGCAATAGGAAAGAAGGTTCATCTTTCATCAATTATGAGATGACAAAAAGATAGTTAATCACTTAGGCATTTAAATTCAACCAATAGATTTTTTTTTCAATAGAAGTGAACATAATTCAGTTCTCGTCATTAACACCTGGAGCATGTAGCTTGATCAATTGATTTCTAAATAAAAGATTTGCATTTTTTTAGTTGTAGAAAAAAAAATAATGCTTCAGTTAATCATACATTGTTGTTCCTGAAATGCTTCCAAGTATTTACAAATACAACTGATATGTAGTTGAAAATGCTCATAGGTACATTTCATACCATAAATTTTAGAAAAGGAAGTCCCTGTATACCTTTTCTAAACACTTGTACACTCTTAAACAGGGAATACCCCACTTTTTATACCTAAGTCAAAGTTTTGACGTGACATATAATGGTATACAAATGTCTGGCTTCCCTCTGTCCATCTGTCCCTTACTGCATTACTATTTTGTCTGTCCAGAATCCACATGTCGCACTGTAACTTGAGAACACCTTGTCCAAATTTCATGAAACTGAAGATAGTTGTTTCTTATGATGGTCAAACAATCTTTATACTTTTTGGTGAAAATAGGATTTAAACTTTTTGAGTAACGGGACTCTATAACTAAAACAGGGGGGTGTTTTTTCACATGTTGCGCTTTATCTCAAAAATGATTTCTGATTATTGCTTTAAACTTTACACACTTCTTAATTATTCTAATCAAAAGATCTGTATACTTTTTGGTGATGATTTAAAATTTTATTTTAGAGTAATTGAGTTTTTTGTATAAAAGGGGGGGTTGGTTTTTTAATGTCACTTTGTATCTCATAAATGATTTATAATTATTGCTTAAAACTTAACACACTTCTTAGTTATATCAATCTAAAGATCTGTATACTTTTTGGTGATTCAAAATTTTACTTTAGAGTTATTGAGTTTTTTGTAAAAAGAAGGGGGACTTTCACATGTTTCATCATATCTTAAAAACCATTAATGACTATTGCTTAAAACTTTACACACTTCTTAGTTATATTAATCTAAAGATCTGTATATTTTTTGGTGATGATTCAAAATTTTATTTTAGAGTTATTGAGTTTCCTTTTTTCACATGTCGTGCTGCATAAAACTTCTTACACAAGACAAAGGGCATATCATGCACTCGTGGCACAGCTATTTATTCTGACTTGACTATGTATTACTGGTAAATTATTAAACCAGGGATATCTATACCATAAATTACTTAAAACCTTTACTATTTCAAACAGGATAGCACATCCTCATTTTTACGGAAATGTTGTTAACCGTGCCAGGAAATTTAGAAATGATCCATGTAAACATGTCGCTCCTTTAAATAAACTTATTCTAAAAGGTTACCTATTCAACACTGTAATGAGATCATTGAATATTGCTTTATTGGTATAAATATTGATTTTGTTATCAGTAAATTAAAAGCTAACTAAATATTCCTAGTATGTTATATGTAAATACATATTCATGGATCTACAATCTGTCATGTTTTTCTCTGGCTGTTTATGACGTCTTTACACTAAATCCATTGGATGTTGGATGTGTACAGATTGATAGTTTAGTCTTAGTTGCATGATTTTTTTATTAGTTGTTAGTGGCTTTGAACTAGCTGTCAGATAACTGTGAGTACTGTCAGATCTGTTTATTGTGTCTTTTTTGTGTCGGGATGTATAAGTTCCAGGCCACGTCCACTTGTATTTTTGTCAATCTGATGAGTTAAGCCTTTTTCAACTGATTTTCATAGTTCGTTCTTATGTTGTACTGTTATACCACTGTCCCAGGTTAGGGGGAGGGTTGGGATCCCACTAACATGTTCCACCCCGCTACATTATTTATGTATGTGCCTGTCCCAAGTCAGGAGCCTGTAATTCAGTGGTTGTCGTTTGTTTATGTGTTACATATTTGTTTTTTCGTTCAATTTTTTACATAAATAAGGCCATTAGTTTTCTCATTTGAATTGTTTTACATTGTCTTATCGGGGCCTTTTATAGCTCACTATGCGGTATGGGCTTTGCTCATTGTTGAAGGCCGTACGGTGACTTATAGTTGTTAATGTCTGTGTCATTTTGGTCTTTTGTGGATAGTTGTCTCATTGGCAATCATACCACATCTTCTTTTTTATATTGACCCCAACTTGTTACATCTAAACAAAAGGTAGGGTACATTGTAGATAGGTAGGGATTTTTTATTTTTATTTTACATTGAGTCTATAGGTGCAAATTATTCCGACTTAATGAAAAATCCCCCCATTAAATCTTTAGGGTAGGCTCTTATTAAGACTAAAATGTAAAATAGGTAGGGTAACTGGAACCACACAGATTTAAATTTGGCTTCAGTAATATGTTTCATTCTTAAAACATCATTCTTACTAAATTTTCAACTTCACTGACTTTCATGATAATTTTCATCTCACTTCAGTTTTTGAATTTTATGTACTTTATTAGACTTGCTGTTCCCTTATATAAGAAGATAGAAATGTTTTTTAACTCAGTTGTCAAGCATTCATTTTCTGCCACTACATACTAATGAGTAAGTGTCAAGATGGTTATAAATTTGATCGTGATTTGTCAAAATATCCTAATCACAAATCATCAGAGATCTCAAATAACTAGGGTTACTGTTATTTTCTATAATGGTGGCCAATCAACTTTTTTGAAGAGAGTTATACCCCTTGGAAATTACAAATTTATGGAAAATGGCTGCATTAGCGCTCTTACAGCAATTTTTTTGGACAGATTGTTATATATGACAGCAAACAATTTTGGTATAGCATTGTAGCTGTCTGTGTTTTCCAAAGACTTTTAGTTTCCAGACAATAACTAAAGTTTAAGTGAATGATTTTATGGGTTATGTTCACAACAATTTTGGAATTAAGGGCCTAAAAAGGGGTCCAAATAAGCATTTTTCCAGTTTCCAGACAATAACTTGTGTGTAAGTGTACAGATCTTTCTGAAATTGAACCACAAGGTATCATACCAAAAATGGAAGGTTGGGATTAATTTTTGGTGTTACAGCCCAAACTGTTTAGGAATTATAGGGGCCAAAAACAATACTTTTCTAATATTTTGTATAAATTTCTTGGTTCTTGACTAATTTCAATGGGGTTTTATTCTTGAATTCTTGGAGTTCTTTAATATGCTGAATCTAATCGTATATTAAGTTTTTGGAATTTGGGCCCCGTTTTAAATTGGTCCACATGAGGTAAAAAGGGTCCAAAATTAAACTATGTTTGATTTCATAAAAAATTAAAATTATTTTAGTCAAAGCTTTTACTTAGATTTTTAATTTTGGGTCCCGTTTTCAATTTGGTCTACCTTAAGGTCTTTTAAGTGTCCAAAACTAAACTTAGTTTGATTTCAATAAAAGTTGAATTCTTGGAACATTTTTTAGATTTTTTATTATGGACCCAGTTTTCAAGTTGGTCCAAATTAGGGTCCAAAAATTAAACTTTGTTTGATTTCATTAAAAATTAAATTATTTGAGTCAAAGCTTTTACTTAGATTTTTAATTTTGGGTCCTGTTTTCAATTTGGTCTACATTAAAGTCTTAAGGGTCCATTGATTTCATTAAAAGTTGAATTCTAGGGGTTCTTTGATATGCTGAATTTAAAACATGTTTTTAGATTTTTTATTATGAACCCAGTTTTCAGGTTGGTCTAAATTGGGGTCAAAAATTAAACTTTGTTTGATTTCATTAAAAATGAAATTATTTGAGTTCTTTGATATGCTGAGTCAAAGCTTTTACTTAGATTTTTAATTTTGGGTCCCGTTTTCAATTTGGTCTACATTAAGGTCTTAAGTGTCCAAAGCTAAACTTAGTTTGATTTCAATAAAAGTTGAATTCTTGGAGTTCTTTGATATGCTGAATCTAAATATTTTTTTAGATTTTTTATTTTGGACCAAGTTTTCAAGTTGGTCCAAAATGGGGTACTATATTAAACTTTGTTTGAATTTCATAAAAAAAATGAATTAAAATGAATTTGGTTCTTTGATATGCCAAATCTCACCATGTACATGTATATGGATTCTTACTTTTTGGTGCCATTTTAAAATTGGTCTACAGTAAGGTCCAAAGGATCTAGAATAAAACTTTAGTTTTGATTTTAACAAAAAATGATTTCTTGGGGTTCTTAGATATGCTGAATCTAAACATGTACTTATATTTTTGACTATTGGCCCAGTTTTCAAGTTGGTCCAAATTGGGATCCAAAATTGAACTTTGTTTTATTTCAACAAAAACTGAATATAGGCTGAGTCTTGCAATGTATTTAGTTATTGATATTTGGGCCCCTTTATTAAATTGGTCCCCATTGAGGTCAAAAGGGTCCATAATTTCAACTTTGTTTGATTTATTAAAAATTGAATTATTGGTGTTCTTTGATATGCTGAATCAAACTGTATTTAGATTTTTAATCTCGGGCCCAGGGTCCTTTTTAAAATTGATCTACTTTAAAGTCCAAAGGATCCAAAATTTAATTTAGAGTAATTCTTTAAAAAAATGATTTTTTGGGGTTCTTTGATATGCTAAATCTCATAATTTGATATACTGAAACTTACCATATATATATTAAGTTTTGGGTATTGGACCATAATAGGTTAATTATTTTTTTTAAGTTCAATTGGAACACATTCATTTTGTGTCAATAACCTATGTTGTGTAAAATATTTAATCACAATACGAATTCAGAGCTGTATAACGCTTGAATGTTGTCCATACTTGTCCCAACTGTTCATTAAGGACAATTTTTACACAATTTCTTTATCATGTGTTCTAACTTTAAAAAATCTTCTCTAAAACTACTAAACCAATTCCAACCAAATTGAAGAGAGTATGACAAAAAAATACATTTTCAAACACTTATCAATCAATGTATATTAAAAAAAACTATGATGAAATTGGACACTTACACTCTTAAACGGAAGATAAATGCCAAAAAATAAAGGTGAGCGATTCAGGCTCTTGAGAGCCTCTTGTTTTTTTTTACAAGCTCTTTAATTGGGGCAGAAAAACAATTTTAACCAGATGCTCCGCAGGGCGTAGCTTTATACGACAGCCGAGGTTGAACCCTGAACAGTTGGGGCAAGTATGGACACAACATTCAAGCTGGATTCAGTCTAAATTTGGATTGTGATTAAATAGTTGACACAGCATAGGTTTCTGACACAGAATGAATGTGTTCTAATGAAATTAAAAATTTTGTTTTCTCTTAGAGCAATTCACTATGCTGTTGAATATTATTCCTCTCAAAAAAATGTTTGAAGAAATTTTCTTTTTATTTATGAAATTTCAAATGAGAAAATTGAACCCAATTTTTTTAATCACATCCCCCTTTCCCTTATTCCAAAACTAATCTCAATTAAAATTTCTAATGGAGTTTGCAACAATTACTACTCATTTAAATACATCATCAAATATTAAGATGTAAAAAAAACTGCTTGTTATCACTGAATGGTAAAGATTATTTTAATTTATCAGTTGGTAGTAAAAAGTGAATATACATTGTATTGCATATTGTATATATAACAAAGATTTAAGTTGATTCTGGACAAAGAAAGATAACTCCAAATAAAAAAAAATCTTACAATTAGATATTTCTTGCTTACTATTCTGGACAAAGAAAGATAGCTCTAATTAAAAACAAAATTGCTATTTCACAATATTTTGCAATAAGATATTTCTTGCCATTGCGCAATACTGTGCAATTGAAAACACTTGCTATTGCACAAAACTTAATATAATAATTTTAGATCCTGATTTGGACCAACTTGAAAACTGGGCCCATAATCAAAAATCTAAGTACATGTTTGGATTCAGCATATCAAAGAACCCCAAGATTTCAATTTTTGTTAAAATCAAACTAAGTTTAATTTTGGACCCTTTGGACTTTAATGTAGACCAATTTGAAAACAAGACCAAAAATGAGGAATCTACATACACAGTTAGATTTGGCATATCAAAGAACCCCATTTATTCAATTTTTGATGAAATCAAACAAAGTTTAATTTTGGACCCCGATTTGGACCAACTTGAAAACTGGGCCGATAATCAAGAATCTAAGTACATTTTTAGATTCAGCATATCAAAGAACCCAACCGATTAATTTTTTGTCAAAATCAAACGAAGTTTAATTTTGGACCCTTTGGAAATTATACTGTTTTTTGGCTATTATCTTGAATATTATAATAGAGATAAACTGTAAACAGCAATAATGTTCAGCAAAGTAAGATCTACAAATATGTTAATACATGTATGACTAAAATGGTCAGTTGACCCCTTAAGGAGTTATTGCCCTTTATAGTTATTTTTTACCAATTTTTCCTATTTTTTTCTAATCTTTTACAAAAATCTTCTCTAAAACTGCTGGTCCAAATTTAAAACATACTTGGCCATAATCATCATTGAGGTATCTAGTTTAAACCAAGATGGCTGCCACAAATAAGTTAACATGGCCAAAAAGGTCAGTTGACACCTTAAGGATGTACACTACTGAGGAGTCAAATTTTTCCTGTGTTAAACTTTTTAAATGGTCATTATATTTTTGAAGATAAGTGTTTTCTGAAGTGAATTCATAATAAAAATCATAGGCTTGTGCTCTTTTTAAGAAACTATGGCCATCTGAAAAGGGAAATTTACAGGGTATGAGAAAAATGCTAATTTCCAACAAAAAGCAATATATGGATTTTTTTAAAATCTTATATATAACAAAAATTCATTTTGGATGTTTCATCTTTTTAATACCTTGTATCATAGACAAGAAATCATAAAACACATAATATATATGAATTTTCCAAAACTGTCTAATAAATACTTATTTTGGGTGTTTCATCTTTTTAATAATCTGCCTCAAAGACAAAAAAAAATCATAAAAAACACACACAATTTTTGTATAATTTTCACCCCAAAAATCAGAAATTTTCAACCAAAACAGGCCTAAAATTCAAACATTTACATAAAAAATGGCACACTTCCTCTGTTAAACTTTTTACCACAGTTAATATGCAGTTAAGCAGACACACTTTACATTTTAAGCCAAAAAACATTAGAGGTTAGTGCACATTAAAAAAAGTTCTTAGTTATTTACTATCACCCCCCCCCCCCCCCCCCCCAAAAAAATCACATTTCTAACAAAAACGCAATATATGGATTTAAAAAAAAATATATATAATAATAACCGAATTTGGGTGTTTTATCTTTTTAATACCTTGTTTCATGATCAAAAATCATATAACACACATGCAGTTGAAAGCATAATTACACTTAACATTTTAAATAATTTTAAACAATTAGATATGGGTTAGTGTGCATTTTAAAAAGTTTCATGATATTTACCATGTTTACTATCCTGCCCCAAAAATCTCATGCTGTGCAAATTCAGATTAGTCTATAATTTTCAGATAAGATAGATATTTTTATTCTGAAACTCCCCCATTAAAGATATTTGTCCATCTGTCACATTTATTTAGGTTTAAAGCCTAAAAATAGCCAAAGTTTTAAATTCAAGGGAAATAATCCCAAATAGACAAAGATTTTTTTTCAAAATATTAATACCTTGTTCCCGTTTACAGAAAGCCCAAACAAGAATAAAATGCAATAAAGTTCACTTTTAAAGAAAGACATAAACCAACAATAAAATGCAGCACTGTCATTTTATTTAAAACTAGAACACACCCGTGATATCGTGGGTCCGTGACTAAATTAAAGTATATAACTATGTGCAAGCCTTATTTTAGTATTAGTATTGTCATCTGATAAAGTCATGCCGATTTTAAGATACACAGTTTTCTCTGCTTTCAAATCTTTCTGTTTGAACCCGTCGAACTGGAACTTATGATCAATTATTGGTAATATTAATTATTTGGAAAACAAAAGGTCCTTGAATGGAGTATTTTTCATTCAACAGCATTGTCCTATATTTGTTATAAATAAAGTTGAATTCTTTGATTCGCTGTTTTACGTCATGCCCGCTAACAAATTGAAACCTATACGCCTTATCTTTAGTCCAGATTTTTAGTATTCGTATTGTTATTTTAGAAAGCCTTACTGATTAAAATACTACAATAGGTAACAACTTGACAATTTAGTACTTGTCAACCCTGTGATTATGACCCGTGTATATAGCATATTAATCCCGAATACACCGTTTGGTGGTGGGCCTGTCAGATGCGGAACGTACAGATAAGGTAATAAGTAACAGGTGAATATACTATTGGTATCGGTATCGGACTCGACCCAGAACTACTTAATTATTGGCAATATTAATTACGTGGAAAACAAAACGGCCTGGAGTGGTGTAATTTTTAATCTACACCTTTGTACTATATATATTAGTCATATATAAAGTTGAATTTTTTGATTCGTAGTTTTTACGTGATGACAGCTGACAAATTAGACCTCGTTATTTTAGTATTATAGATAGTTTTTATAATATCTAAAATCAAAGATTTTTCAAGAAAACAAACCAAGACGTTAACCTTTGACCTACAAGTTTATACAAGAATTATGACCCACCCTCTGTTGATTTATATACATGTCAAGTATAAACACTGAAAGCATAAGGGTTTTCAGTTATAGAGCATGCAAGATCTTTACCATACATAGGACATGGGTTTCTGAATTGTAAATTAATTTAGTTAGTTTTTGACCTTTGACCTATAAAGTTGAATTAAATTATGGAACACTTTTACAGACTAATGGACAGATTTTTTTTTATACAAATATAATGTTATTGCCCTTTATAGTCAATTTTTAATAATTTTGAAAATTTAAAAAAAATATTTTCCTCTTTAACTAATGGGCCAAGTTCATTATAAATCGACGGCAGCCCACAGTTCAAAAGTTAAGTTAATTGACCTTTTCCCAAATTGTCTTATTAATGTGAAACTAAATATATAATTTTTATTTTTTTTCTTGACGATACAGACCTACAGACGGGAGGGGTCCAGACCGCCACTGCAGACTCCACAGTTCAAAAATTAAGTAGACCTTAATGTTAGTGGACCCTTTTTACAAAATTGTCGTATTAATGTGGAACTAACGTGCACTTTGGTTTTTTCTTGCAGATACAGACCTACAGACAAGACGGAGGGGTCCAGACCGCCACTGCGCAGACTCCACAGCTCAAAAGTTAAGTAGACCTTAATGTTAGTGGACCCTTTTTCCAAAATTGTCGTATTAATGTGGAACTAACATGCACTTTGGTTTTTTCTTGCAGATACAGACCTACAGACAAGACGGAGGGGTCCAGACTGCCACTGCACAGACTCCACAGCTCAAAAGTTAAGTAGACCTTAATGTTAGTGGACCCTTTTTCCAAAATTGTCGTATTAATGTGGAACTAACGTGCACTTTGGTTTTTTCTTGCAGATACAGACCTACAGACAAGACGGAGGGGTCCAGACCGCCACTGCGTAGACTCCACAGCTCAAAAGTTAAGTAGACCTTAATGTTAGTGGACCCTTTTTCCAAAATTGTCGTATTAATGTGGAACTAACGTGCACTTTGGTTTTTTCTTGCAGATACAGACCTACAGACAAGACGGAGGGGTCCAGACCGCCACTGCGTAGACTCCACAGCTCAAAAGTTAAGTAGACCTTAATGTTAGTGGACCTTTTTCCAAAATTGTCGTATTAATTGGAACTAACGTTGCACTTTGGTTTTCTTACATACTGCAACGAGGTACAGACCTCAGACAAGACGGAGGGGTCCAGAACGCATGCGCGTACTCAAGCTATAAAGTTAATAGACCTTAATGTTAGTGGACCCTTTTTCAAAATTGTCGTATTAATGCGGAACTAACGTGCACTTTGGTTTTTTACTGCGATACAGACCTCAGACAAGACGGAGGGGTCGACCGCCACTGCCAAGATCTCAGCTCAAAAGATAAGTAGACCTTATGTTTAGTGGACCTTTTCCAAAATTGTCGTTTAATGTCGGAACACGTCAATTTGGTTTTCTTGCGATCCTACAGCAATGACGGAGGCTCAGACCGCCACTTGCGTAGACTCAAGTCAAAAGTTCAGTAGACCTTATGTTCAGGACTCTTTTCCAAAACTATGTAGATATTAATGTGGAACTAACGTGCACTTGGTTTTTTCTTGCAGATACAGACTACAGACAAGACGGAGGGGTCCAGACCCCACTGCGCAGACTCAAGCTCAAAAGTTAAGTAGACCTTAATGTTAGTGGACCCTTTTCAAAATTTGTATTAATGTGGAACTAACGTGACTTTGGTTTTTTCTTGCAGTACAGACCTACAGACAAGACGGGGGGTCCAGACGCCAACTGCCTAATCACAGCTCAAAAGTTAAGTAGACCTTAATGTTGTGGACCCTTTTTCCAAAATTGTCGTATTAATGTGGAACTAACGGCACTTGGTTTTTCTGCAGATACAGACCTACAGACAAGACGGAGGGGTCCAGACCGCACTGCGCAGACTCCACAGCTCAAAAGTAAGTAGACTTATGTAGGGACCTTTCCAATTCGTATTAATGTGGAACTACGTACTTTGGTTTCTTGCAGATAAGACTACAGACAAACGGAGGGGTCCAGACGCCTGCGTAGACTCACAGTCAAAGTTAAGTAGACTTAATGTTAGGGACCCTTTTTCAAATGTCGTATTAATGTGGAACTAACGTGCACTTTGGTTTTTTCTTGCAGATAAGACCTACAGACAAGACGGAGGGGTCAGACCGCCACTGCGAGACTCCACAGCTCAAAAGTTAAGTAGACTTATGTTAGTGGACCTTTCCAAAATTGTGTATTAATGTGGAACTACGTGCACTTGTTTTTCTTGCAGATACAGACTAAGACAAGACGAGGGGTCCAGACGCCACTGCGACTCCAATCAAGTTAAGTAGACTTAATGTTAGTGGACTTTCCAAAATTGTCGATTAATGTGGAACTAACGTGCCTTTGGTTTCTTGCAGATACAGACTACAGACAAGCGGAGGTCCAGACCGCCACGCGCAGATCCAGCTCAAAAGTTAAGTAGACCTTAATGTAGGGACTTTTTCCAATTGTCGTATTATGTGGAACTAACGTGCCTTTGGTTTTCTTGCAATACACCTACAGACAAGCGGAGGGGTCCAGCGCCATGCGAGACTCCACAGCTCAAAAGTAAGTAACCTAAGTTAGTGGACCTTTTTCAAAATTGTGTATTATGTGGAACTAACGTGCACTTGGTTTTTCTTGCGATACAGACTACAGACAAGCGGAGGTCCAGACCCTGCGAGACTCCAGCTCAAATTAAGTAGACTTAATGTTAGTGGACCTTTTCAAAATTGTGTATTATGTGAACAACGTGCACTTGGTTTTCTTGCAGATACAGACTACAGACAGACGGAGGGGTCCAGACGCCATGCGCAGATCACAGCTCAAGTTAAGTAGACTTAATGTTAGTGGACCTTTTTCAATTGTCTATTAATGTGGAACTAACGTGCACTTTGGTTTTTTCTTGCAGATACAGCCTACAGACAAGACGGAGGGCAGACGCCACTGCGCAGATCACAGTCAAAAGTTAAGTAGACCTTAAGTTAGTGGACCTTTTTCCAAATTGTCGTATTAATGTGGAATATGCACTTTGTTTTTTCTTGCGATACAGACTACGCAAGACGGAGGTCAGACGCACTGCGAGATCCACAGCTCAAAGTTAAGTGACCTTAATGTTAGTGGACCTTTTCCAAATTGTCGTATTAATGTGGAACTAACAGCCTTTGTTTTTCTTGCAGATACAGACCTACAGAAGAGGAGGGGTCAGACCCCACTGCGCAGATCCACTCAAGTAAGTGCTTATGTTGGCCTTTTCAATTGTATTAATGTGGAACGCATTTGGTTTTTCTTGCAGATACAACTAAAGACGGAGCGACCGCCATGCGGATCCAGCTCAAGTATATATGTGTGGACCTTTCAATGTGTATAATGGGACTAACGTGCACTTTGTTTTCTGCAGTCACCTCAGACAGCGGGTCCAACCGCATGGAGCACGCTCAAGTATACTTAATGTATGGACCCTTTCAATTGTGTATTAATGTGGAACTAACGTGCACTTTGGTTTTTTCTTGCAGATACGACCTACAGACAAGACGGGGGGTCAGACCGCCACTGCGAGACTCCACAGCTCAAAGTTAAGTAGACTTAATGTTAGTGGACCTTTTTCCAATTGTCGTATTATGTGGAACTAACTGCACTTTGGTTTTTTCTTGCAGATACAGACTACAGACAGACGGAGGGGTCCAGACCGCCACTGCGCAGATCCACATTGTCGTATTAATGTGGAACTAACGTGCACTTTGTTTTTTCTTGCAGATACAGACCTACAGACAAGACGGAGGGGTCCAGACCGCCACTGCGAGACTCCACAGCTCAAAAGTTAAGTAGACCTTAATGTTAGTGGACCCTTTTTCCAAAATTGTCGTATTAATGTGGAACTAACGTGCACTTTGGTTTTTCTTGCAGATACAGACCTACAGACAGACGAGGGGTCCAGACCGCCACTGCGCAGACTCCACACTCAAAATTAAGGGGTCCAGACCGCCACTGCGCAGACTCCACAGCTCAAAAGTTAAGTAGACCTTAATGTTAGTGGACCCTTTTTCCAAAATTGTCGTATTAATGTGGAACTAACGTGCACTTTGTTTTTTCTTGCAGATACAGACCTACAGACAAGACGGAGGGGTCCAGACCGCCACTGGGCAGACTCCACAGCTCAAAAGTTAAGTAGACCTTAATGTTAGTGGACCCTTTTTTCCAAAATTGTCGTATTAAGTGGAACTAACGTGCACTTTGGTTTTTCTTGCAGATACAGACCTACAGACAAGACGGAGGGTCCAGACCGACCACTGCGCAACTCCACAGCTCAAATGTTAAGTAACTTAATGTTGTGTGATCCTTTTTCCAAAATTGTCGTCATTAAATGTGGAACAACGTGCCACCATTGGATTATTTCTTGCAATTATGCACCATAAGACAAGACGGAGGGGTCCAGACCGCCACTGCGCAGACTCCACAGCTCAAAGTTAAGTAGACCTTAATGTTAGTGGACCTTTTTCCAAATTGTCGTATTAATGTGGAACTAACGTGCACTTTGGTTTTTTCTTGCAGATACAGACCTACAGACAAACGGAGGGGTCCAGACCGCCACTGCGCAGACTCCACAGCTCAAAAGTTAAGTAGACCTTAATGTTTGTGACCCTTTTTCCAAAATTGTCGTATTAATGTGGAACTAACGTGCACTTTGGTTTTTTCTTGCAGATACAGACCTACAGACAAGACGAGGGTCCAGACCGCCACTGCGTAGACTCCACAGCTCAAAAGTTAAGTAGACCTTAATGTTAGTGGACCCTTTTTTCCAAATTGTCGTATTAATGTGGAACTAACGTGACTTTGGTTTTTCTTGCAGATACAGACTACAGACAAGAAGAGGGTCACAGACCGCCACTGCGTAGTAATCCACACTCAAAAGTTAAGTAGATCTCTTAATGTATAGGACCTTTTCAAAATTGTCGTATTAATGGTGAACTAACGTGCACTTTGGTCTTTATTCTTGAGATACATGTCCAAATTGACAAGACGGAGGTGGTCGCAGACCGCCCAACTGCGTCAGACTCCACAGCTCAAAAGTTAAGTAACCTTAATGTTAGTGGACCCTTTTTCCAAAATTGTCGTATTAATGTGGAACTAACGTGCACTTTTGGTTTTTTACTTGCAGATACAGACCTACAGACAAACGGAGGGGTCCAGACCAGCCACTGCCAAGACTCCACACTCAAAAGTTAGTAGACCTTAATGTTAGTGGACCTTTTTTTCCAAAATTGTCGTATTAATGTGGAACTACGTGACACTTTGGTTTTTTCTTGCAGATACAGACCTACAGACAAGACGGAGGGTTCCAGACCGCCACTGGCAGACTCCACAGCTCAAAAGTTAAGTAGACCTTAATGTTAGTGGACCCTTTTTCCAAAATTGTCGTATTAATGTGGAACTAACGTGCACTTTGGTTTTTTCTTGCAGATACAGACCTACAGACAAGACAGGGGGGGCAGACCGCCACCTGCGTAGACTCCACAGCTCAAAGTTAAGTAGACCTTAATGTTAGTGGACTCTTTTTTCCAAAATTGTCGTATTAATGTGGAACTAACGTGCACTTTGGTTTTTTCTTGCAGATACAGACCTACAGACAAGACGAGGGGTCAGACCGCCACTGCGTAGACTCCACAGCTCAAAAGTTAAGTAGACCTAATGTTAGTGGACCTTTTTTCCAAAATTGTCGTATTAATGTGGAAATAACGTGCACTTTGGTTTTTTCTTGCAGATACAGACCTACAGACAAGACAGAGGGTCCAGGACCGCCACTGCGAGACTCCACAGCTCAAAAGTTAAGTAGACCTTAATGTTAGTGGACCTTTTTCCAAAATTGTCGTATTAATGTGGAACTAACGTGCACTTTGTTTTTTCTTGCAGATACAGACCTACAGACAAGACGGAGGGGTCCAGACCGCCACTGCGCAGACTCCACAGCTCAAAAGTTAAGTAGACCTTAATGTTAGTGGACCCTTTTTCCAAAATTGTCGTATTAATGTGGAACTAACGTGCACTTTGGTTTTTTCTTGCAGATACAGACCTACAGACAAGACGGAGGGGTCCAGACCGCCACTGCGCAGACTCCACAGCTCAAAAGTTAAGTAGACCTTAATGTTAGTGGACTCTTTTTCCAAAATTGTCGTATTAATGTGGAACTAACGTGCACTTTGGTTTTTTCTTGCAGATACAGACCTACAGACAAGACGGAGGGGTCCAGACCGCCACTGCGCAGACTCCACAGCTCAAAAGTTAAGTAGACCTTAATGTTAGTGGACCCTTTTTCCAAAATTGTCGTATTAATGTGGAACTAACGTGCACTTTGGTTTTTTCTTGCAGATACAGACCTACAGACAAGACGGAGGGGTCCAGACCGCCACTGCGCAGACTCCACAGCTCAAAAGTTAAGTAGACCTTAATGTTAGTGGACCCTTTTCCAAAATTGTCTATTAATGTGGAACTAACGTGCACTTTGGTTTTTTCTTGCAGATACAGACCTACAGACAAGACGGAGGGGTCCAGACCGCCACTGCGCAGACTCCACAGCTCAAAAGTTAAGTAGACCTTAATGTTAGTGGACTCTTTTTCCAAAATTGTCGTATTAATGTGGAACTAACGTGCACTTTGGTTTTTTCTTGCAGATACAGACCTACAGACAAGACGGAGGGGTCCAGACCGCCACTGCGCAGACTCCACAGCTCAAAAGTTAAGTAGACCTTAATGTTAGTGGACCCTTTTTCCAAAATTGTCGTATTAATGTGGAACTAACGTGCACTTTGGTTTTTTCTTGCAGATACAGACCTACAGACAAGACGGAGGGGTCCAGACCGCCACTGCGCAGACTCCACAGCTCAAAAGTTAAGTAGACCTTAATGTTAGTGGACCCTTTTCCAAAATTGTCGTATTAATGTGGAACTAACGTGCACTTTGGTTTTTTCTTGCAGATACAGACCTACAGACAAGACGGAGGGGTCCAGACCGCCACTGCGCAGACTCCACAGCTCAAAAGTTAAGTAGACCTTAATGTTAGTGGACCTTTTCCAAAATTGTCGTATTAATGTGGAACTAACGTGCACTTTGGTTTTTTCTTGCAGATACAGACCTACAGACAAGACGGAGGGGGCCAGACCGCCACTGCGCAGACTCCACAGCTCAAAAGTTAAGTAGACCTTAATGTTAGTGGACCCTTTTTCCAAAATTGTCGTATTAATGTGGAACTAACGTGCACTTTGGTTTTTTCTTGCAGATACAGACCTACAGACAAGACGGAGGGGTCCAGACCGCCACTGCGCAGACTCCACAGCTCAAAAGTTAAGTAGACCTTAATGTTAGTGGACCCTTTTTCCAAAATTGTCGTATTAATGTGGAACTAACGTGCACTTTGGTTTTTTCTTGCAGATACAGACCTACAGACAAGACAGAGGGTCCAGACCGCCACTGCGTAGACTCCACAGCTCAAAAGTTAAGTAGACCTTAATGTTAGTGGACCTTTTTCCAAAATTGTCGTATTAATGTGGAACTAACGTGCACTTTGGTTTTTTCTTGCAGATACAGACCTACAGACAAGACGGAGGGGTCCAGACCGCCACTGCGTAGACTCCACAGCTCAAAAGTTAAGTAGACCTTAATGTTAGTGGACCCTTTTTCCAAAATTGTCGTATTAATGTGGAACTAACGTGCACTTTGGTTTTTTCTTGCAGATACAGACCTACAGACAAGACAGAGGGGTCCAGACCGCCACTGCGTAGACTCCACAGCTCAAAAGTTAAGTAGACCTTAATGTTAGTGGACTCTTTTTCCAAATTGTCGTATTAATGTGGAACTAACGTGCACTTTGGTTTTTTCTTGCAGATACAGACCTACAGACAAGACGGAGGGGTCCAGACCGCCACTGCGAGACTCCACAGCTCAAAAGTTAAGTAGACCTTAATGTTAGTGGACCCTTTTTCCAAAATTGTCGTATTAATGTGGAACTAACGTGCACTTTGGTTTTTTCTTGCAGATACAGACCTACAGACAAGACGGAGGGGTCCAGACCGCCACTGCGAGACTCCACAGCTCAAAAGTTAAGTAGACCTTAATGTTAGTGGACTCTTTTTCCAAAATTGTCGTATTAATGTGGAACTAACGTGCACTTTGGTTTTTTCTTGCAGATACAGACCTACAGACAAGACGGAGGGGTCCAGACCGCCACTGCGCAGACTCCACAGCTCAAAAGTTAAGTAGACCTTAATGTTAGTGGACCCTTTTTCCAAAATTGTCGTATTAATGTGGAACTAACGTGCACTTTGGTTTTTTCTTGCAGATACAGACCTACAGACAAGACGGAGGGGTCCAGACCGCCACTGCGCAGACTCCACAGCTCAAAAGTTAAGTAGACCTTAATGTTAGTGGACCCTTTTTCCAAAATTGTCGTATTAATGTGGAACTAACGTGCACTTTGGTTTTTTCTTGCAGATACAGACCTACAGACAAGACGGAGGGGTCCAGACCGCCACTGCGCAGACTCCACAGCTCAAAAGTTAAGTAGACCTTAATGTTAGTGGACCCTTTTCCAAAATTGTCGTATTAATGTGGAACTAACGTGCACTTTGGTTTTTTCTTGCAGATACAGACCTACAGACAAGACGGAGGGGTGCAGACCGCCACTGCGCAGACTCCACAGCTCAAAAGTTAAGTAGACCTTAATGTTAGTGGACCCTTTTTCCAAAATTGTCGTATTAATGTGGAACTAACGTGCACTTTGGTTTTTTCTTGCAGATACAGACCTACAGACAAGACAGAGGGGTCCAGACCGCCACTGCGTAGACTCCACAGCTCAAAAGTTAAGTAGACCTTAATGTTAGTGGACCCTTTTTCCAAAATTGTCGTATTAATGTGGAACTAACGTGCACTTTGGTTTTTTCTTGCAGATACAGACCTACAGACAAGATGGAGGGGTCCAGATCGCCACTGCGCAGACTCCACAGCTCAAAAGTTAAGTAGACCTTAATGTTAGTGGACCCTTTTTCCAAAATTGTCTTATTAATGTGGAACTAACGTGCACTTTGGTTTTTTCTTGCAGATACAGACCTACAGACAAGACGGAGGGGTCCAGACCGCCACTGCGCAGACTCCACAGCTCAAAAGTTAAGTAGACCTTAATGTTAGTGGACCCTTTTTCCAAAATTGTCGTATGAATGTGGAACTAACGTGCACTTTGGTTTTTTCTTGCAGATACAGACCTACAGACAAGACGCGAGGGGTCCAGACCGCCACTGCGCAGACTCCACAGCTCAAAAGTTAAGTAGACCTTAATGTTAGTGGACCCTTTTTCCAAAATTGTCGTATTAATGTGGAACTAACGTGCACTTTGGTTTTTTCTTGCAGACACAGACCTACAGACAAGACAGGTGGGGTCCAGACTGCCACTGCGCAGACTCCACAGCTCAAAAGTTAAGTAGACCTTAATGTTAGTGGACCCTTTTTCCAAAATTGTCGTATTAATGTGGAACTAACGTGCACTTTGGTTTTTTCTTGCAGATACAGACCTACAGACAAGACGGGAGGGGTCCAGACCGCCACTGCGCAGACTCCACAGCTCAAAAGTTAAGTAGACCTTAATGTTAGTGGACCCTTTTTCCAAAATTGTCGTATTAATGTGGAACTAACGTGCACTTTGGTTTTTTCTTGCAGATACAGACCTACAGACAAGACGGAGGGGTCCAGACCGCCACTGCGCAGACTCCACAGCTCAAAAGTTAAGTAGACCTTAATGTTAGTGGACCCTTTTTCCAAAATTGTCGTATTAATGTGGAACTAACGTGCACTTTGTTTTTTTCTTGCAGATACAGACCTACAGACAAGACGGGAGGGGTCCAGACCGCCACTGCGCAGACTCCACAGCTCAAAAGTTAAGTAGACCTTAATATTAGTGGACCCTTTTTCCAAAATTGTCGTATTAATGTGGAACTAACGTGCACTTTGGTTTTTTCTTGCAGATACAGACCTACAGACAAGATGGAGGGGTCCAGATCGCCACTGCGCAGACTCCACAGCTCAAAAGTTAAGTAGACCTTAATGTTAGTGGACCCTTTTTCCAAAATTGTCTTATTAATGTGGAACTAACGTGCACTTTGGTTTTTTCTTGCAGATACAGACCTACAGACAAGACGGAGGGGTCCAGACCGCCACTGCGCAGACTCCACAGCTCAAAAGTTAAGTAGACCTTAATGTTAGTGGACCCTTTTTCCAAAATTGTCGTATGAATGTGGAACTAACGTGCACTTTGGTTTTTTCTTGCAGATACAGACCTACAGACAAGACGCGAGGGGTCCAGACCGCCACTGCGCAGACTCCACAGCTCAAAAGTTAAGTAGACCTTAATGTTAGTGGACCCTTTTTCCAAAATTGTCGTATTAATGTGGAACTAACGTGCACTTTGGTTTTTTCTTGCAGACACAGACCTACAGACAAGACAGGTGGGGTCCAGACTGCCACTGCGCAGACTCCACAGCTCAAAAGTTAAGTAGACCTTAATGTTAGTGGACCCTTTTTCCAAAATTGTCGTATTAATGTGGAACTAACGTGCACTTTGGTTTTTTCTTGCAGATACAGACCTACAGACAAGACGGGAGGGGTCCAGACCGCCACTGCGCAGACTCCACAGCTCAAAAGTTAAGTAGACCTTAATGTTAGTGGACCCTTTTTCCAAAATTGTCGTATTAATGTGGAACTAACGTGCACTTTGGTTTTTTCTTGCAGATACAGACCTACAGACAAGACGGAGGGGTCCAGACCGCCACTGCGCAGACTCCACAGCTCAAAAGTTAAGTAGACCTTAATGTTAGTGGACCCTTTTTCCAAAATTGTCGTATTAATGTGGAACTAACGTGCACTTTGTTTTTTTCTTGCAGATACAGACCTACAGACAAGACGGGAGGGGTCCAGACCGCCACTGCGCAGACTCCACAGCTCAAAAGTTAAGTAGACCTTAATGTTAGTGGACCCTTTTTCCAAAATTGTCGTATTAATGTGGAACTAACGTGCACTTTGGTTTTTTCTTGCAGATACAGACCTACAGACAAGACGGAGGGGCCCATATCGCACTGCGCAGACTCCACAGCTCAAAAGTTAAGTAGACCTTAATGTTAGTGGACCCTTTTTCCAAAATTGTCGTATTAATGTGGAACTAACGTGCACTTTGGTTTTTTCTTACAGATACAGACCTACAGACAAGATCATAACTAAAAAACATTTTTCAGTCTCATTGGAATATATGTTAATTACAATTAATCCCATACTTAAGTAGTGAGTAATTGAAATCAAGATGTGTCCGATCTGCCTTTTTTTGGACATCAAAAGTAATACCATTGTTTTAAAGTCAACTTCGTCTACCTCACAAAATCTTGTTAGGCACTTTAGTTTTGTACTTTGAAAGTTTGTCCATTCTTCTAATCATTCACCTTGTAAGAAATAATACCTGAGTAGACAAGAAACTTTTAGCAGAGGACTGCATTTTAAAATATAATATTCATAAAACTTACCATTATTAGCTGCTATAACAATATCATCTTTGTAATCCACAATGAAATCCAATATATCTGAACACACATTTGATTTTAATCCACAATGAAATCTAATATAGCTGAACACACATTTGATTTTAATTCTCAATGAAATCGAATATATCTGAACACAAATTTGATTTTAATCCACAATGAAATCAAATATATCTGAACACACACTTGGTTTTAATTCACAATGAAATCGAATATATCTGAACACACATTTGATTTTAATCCACAATGAAATCGAATATATCTGAACACACACTTGATTTTAATCCACATTGAAAACGAATATAGCTGAACACACATTTGATTTTTATCCACAATGAAATCGAATATATCTAAACACACATTTGATTCTAATCCACAATGAAATCGAATATAGCTGAACATACATTTGATTTTAATCCACAATGAAATCGAATATATCTGAACACACATTTGATTTTAATCCACAATGAAATCGGATATAGCTGAACATACATTTGATTTTAATCCACAATGAAATCGAATATAGCTGAACATGCATTTGATTTTAATCCACAATCAAATCAAATATATATCTGAACACACATTTGATTTTAATCCACAATGAAATCGAATATAGCTGAACACACATTTGATTTTAATCCACAATTTGATTTAATCAACAATGAAATGGAATATATCTGAACACACATTTGATTTTAATCCACACTAGTTTGAAGCAACACAATCACTAATAATGGCATCACTTTCTTCGGGGTTTTTTTGCACTAAGAATATACTTCCATTGTCCTTATCCATTTTGAAACACAAAACGCATGACTGTAAAGGTATTTACTGAAAATATTGAGGAGAATAGTCCTTGCACAGGCTGATATATACATATACCTGGTGTATTAGGGTGTGTTTGGATATCTACCTATATGTAACATAGCATTAGGCGTATATCCTTAATCTTCATGTTGTTTACCTTCAGCTGCACTTTCTTGTCTAAAGTTAAAGATGAGCTACTGTTTAAAGGAGCTAACATCTATGATAGAAAGTTTATTCTTAAAACATTTTTTTACAAAATGGCCTGTTATTGGCTTATATTCTTTATAGAAATGTTTCATATTAAAAAAGGCCAAAAATGTTTTTTAACCTCTACAAAAACAAGAAAAATTTCGAGTAGAACTATCAAAAAGTTAACATTAACCATAAATGTAGTTTCATAAGGGGGAGCAAGGCAAATTGTGAAATATTTTTGAGATGGAGATGTGGTTTAATTGCCAATGAATCATTTATAATACAACTATCCACCAAAGAAAGATAGAAAAAAAAGAAAGGCAAGAAAAGTTCCAGTTGTGTACATTTTAAAGGAAATAGTTTATAAATATTTGCAGTGAATAAATAACTATGGATGAGGGGGGATAGGACCTTTATCAGGACTCCAGGATCTGGTGTTTTTAAGCTCGGGATTTCTTTGATTGTATAATTTTTGGTAAAAAACATTTGATGTACATTTGGTTTTGGTAAATATTTTCTATTACATAATAATTTCTCTCGGAATATGGAATAAAACATTTATTGTCTTTTGTTTCAGTAAATATGTGGTTTTATTGACTTTTGAAAAACTGATATTCACTTCAGCCGTTGGCCTCAGTGAATATCAGTTTTTCAAAAGTCAATAAAACCACACATTTTCCTCACCAAAAGACAGTAATTGTATATTATTCCATATTGATAAAATATTAGTAGGTTTTTCTATATGAATGGGATTTTAAATAAATAAGCATATTCACCTGCGGAAAGGGATATTCACTGCGCAAAACGTTGCATGCTTTTACGTGTATAATTTTGGTAAAAAACGTTTGATGTACAATTGGTTTTGGTTAATATTTTCTATTATATAATAATTTCTCTCGGAATATGGAATAAAACATTTACTCTCTTTTGTTTCGGTAAATATGTGGTTTTATTGACTTTTGAAAAACTGATATTCACTTCGGACGTTGACTTTAAGGGTTTATTAGATTCGTCCACCCTTGCAATCAAATGAAAAGGCAATTAATCAAATGAAAATTAACCCATAAAATTATTCCATGTCACGTGATATTTAGTTGTTATCCGATAGAATTGGTTATAGAATATGTAAGGTATAATAAACGTGGTTATTACACTCTCTGACATCATACAACAACATACAATTATTATGGCCCGTTGAAAAGTTGACTATCCAAAATTGTCAACACGAGAAGGTTATTTCAATGAGGACGCAGCCCGAAGTGAAAAACTTTTAAAGGTGACAATTTTGGATATTCATCCATTCTATTATATGTATTAAGGGGCCACAATTGTTTTATTATACTGAACTAACAGTGGAAAGGCCTTTCAAACACTTTCTTTTTCTAAACTTTACATAATAAAGTCAAAGACAAGCTGACATTTGAAAAAACATTTGTGTTCTAGAATTTCTAGAATGTACAGCAAAGGTAGATTTTTTTTGTAAAATATTGATGGCCCTGAAAAGGACCGTTACTCTATAAAAGCTTTCACCAGCTGCTGGCACTCTATTAATGTCCAATACCTTATTTCCTCGTTACTCGGTGGGCTTCCCATGTAACATTAACGCTGCCATTTTGTTTATTTATGTCTGTGACGTCATTTTCATGGGAGATAACTCAAGTATGACGTCAAAATTTTACAGGAACCTGTGTGATATCCAGTAATGGTGAACAAATGGCGATAAGGTGTATTTAAATATCCAAAAATATTCAACTTGTGATCGAATAACACTTATAATTAACTAATGCACTATGTGCATTCGTGAATTAATGTGTATAAATTATAAGGTGGTGGCTAGTCTACTTGTCCTTATAACGTTCCATATTTGAAAGCCAAACGATATGAGCGTCTGCTCATTTCATATCCTAAGTGTAGACCGCCTGAACTGGGTGAGTGACGTCATACTTATAGTTCCTAAGGATAACGAGCACGGCCTGGACGGTAGTAGGGCACGTGCAAGGAGCGAGAAGTCCTGACAAGAATAATTACATGGCCATTCTCTGGAGAAAGAGTTATGGAACTATAAGTAATACTAAAGTTTTATAACCAATTTCCCCAAATAGATAGAATAAACAAGTAAACAAAGTGACCACCATTACACATGACTCAACATAAAAAACTAATAGTCCAGTCAAACTAAGATTAAACCTCAAACTAATTGCAACAGAAAATGTTTTAGTTCTAATCTATAGCATTATGCCCTTTATATACACAGAAAAATGTCCCATAAAATCTAACTTGAGGAAAACTCAAAATCAACATTTTTAATAGGAAATTAACATTGGAAGGGGAGATAACTCTTACAAAAATAAGTCTTATTTGGTAAGTTTTTGGGTGTGTTTTTTTTTTAATTTAGGTATAGTATGATACTTTGATGGGGTTGTAAGTTTGTATTTAACTAAACTAAATAATCTTCTACTCATGAAATGTACAAAACCAAAATGTTATGGGTAGTTTTATTTTTTTCATGCATTTTTCATTACAGAAATTGCAAATTTGAAGCTTTGTGACCATTTTGAAAAAATAATGTGAAAATTTGGTATTGTTTATCTGAATATTAATTTGCGATTCTTTACCTTGACATGTTGAAAAATTCAATAAATAGTGAACTAATGAATTACGAGATCAAGATTATAGCTTGATAAAAGATATAAAAACACCTTTAGAGTTGTTTGTTATACTCTAAAGACCGCTAAAAAATCAAGAATAAATACATTTTGATGAACAGAAGCGGTAAAAATATAATTTTGTATTTATAAATTTTAATTGATATTTCAGTCTTTTTTGCAAGAGTTATCTCCCTTTTCAATGCAAATCTTCATAGGAGTTTTAAATGGTGATTTTTTTAGTCTTCCTCAAGTTAGATTTTATGGGATTTTTTTCTGTGTATATTTGGGGTATAATGTTAAAGATTACAACTTTAAAATATTCTGTTGCAATTACTTTCGGGTAAGGGTCAAATTTATGCTAGATTGACTAGACTATAAAGAATAAGCAACATGAACCCCACCAAAAACTGGGGGTGATCTCAGGTGCTCTGGAAGGGTAAGCAGATCCTGCTCCAAATGTGGCACCTGTCATGTTGCTCATGTTATAACAAATTCGGTAAATAATCTTATTTGGATTGTTGTTACGCTAAAACAGTTATTTCAAAACAGTCAACCAGGGGTCTCATTGGGGGGTCCCGATCCCGGATCCCGCTTACTGTTTTGTCAGATTCCTATATCCCACTTACACTATGTACGTAAGCAATTCTCATTTTTTTGTCATTTGCCCGTCCCGCTATGACCTCATTTCCCGTTTGCAAGCCACAATAATTTGACTTTCACGTGTCACGCTTCCAAAAAATCAGCAATCCCGCGTCACACTTAGACCCCTATGAGACCCACTCAAAGAATTGGTGATGGCATCTGTAAAACTTACAAAAGACTGATTTTATTTATTATTTATAAGTATCTTTGGTATTCAGTTTCAGTTCCTACAAACAGTCATAGAGCAAATAGTATAGCTAGGGTATATAATGCAGGCTCGGATCCAGAGGGGGGGGGGTTCCAGGGGTTAGAACCCCCCTTTTTTTGGACAATCAAAGCATTTGAATGTGGACATGTAATTGGAACCCCCTCTTTGTCTTGGGTTAGAAACCCCCTTTTTAAAATGGCTGGATCCGCCCCTGTAAAGATGATCTTAGTATAGCGGTTCAAGGTTACAGGCTTAAAATTAGACATACTGGTACTTAATTGTTGTCTGCATCCTGGCAGAAAAAAAATATTATTGAAGAGGGTGAAATATTTAATAATTCTATTTGTTTTACATATGCTATTTAATCTCAATTTTATCTATGAACTGTTCTAGACAATGCATGATGCTGTATCCAAAAAAAAAAGGAATAATATTATGTATTAAACATCTCTTTGGTGAAATACATGATTAAAGTAATTGAAGTATTTTTCAGAATTTATTCACACAATAGCTGACCAATAATTATACTATAGCTGACAATCAGGTGCTCTTTGTGCTGAAAAGGATACATGCAGAATCGATGGAGATGAAGTGAAAAATTGTTTGGATGAATTGCTACCTTCAGCTGAAATGTTATCAAATCTCAATAATCAGGCAGCAGCCAAACCATAGGAGGGCTGGTTTACAGTAGAACGTATATTAAGAATACTTGAAGGTATAAAACTACTATCACTTTGTGATATTTTATGCATATTCTATTGTCAGAAATTTAGGTACATATTGTTATGTATAAAAAATTTCAGAAGTCATTTAAGGAGGCTCCTGGGTACAAAAATTTTAGCAAAAAATTAGACCTTTATTTTTTCATTAAAAGTTTTATTTATTACACTACTAGTTATTACTTTATGATATGGTACAAAAAGCAGTGCAAAAAAATGATTCAGTTTGGCCCCAGATGTCTTTTAAAATGTTTATATCATTGAAAAAGCTCCAAATTATCTCCCTTTGGTGCAAAAAGCCATTGTTTGGCATTAAATTTGAAATATCTTTTTTAACTCACCGGTGACCTATATATATTATGCCCCACCTAAGATAGTAAAGGGGCATTATGTTTTTTTATGTCCCACCTACAATATCACCTACGATAGTAGAGGGGCATTATGTTTTCTGGTCTGTGCCTCCGTTCGTCCATTCGTTCGTTCGTTCGTCCAGCTTCAGGTTTAAGTTTTAGGTCAAGGTAGTTTTTGATGAAGTTGAAGTCCAATCAATTTTAAACTTAGTACACATGTTCCCTATGCTATGATCTTTCTAATTTTAATGTCAAATTATAGTATTGATCCCAATTTCATGGTCCACTGAACAAAGAAAAAGATAGTGTGAAGCTCAGGTTAAAGTTTTTGGTCAAGGTAGTTTTTGATGAAGTTGAAGTCCAATCAACTTGAAACTAATAGTACACACGTTAACTATGATATGATCTTTCTAATTTTAATGCCAAATTAAAGTATTGACCCCAATTTCACAGTCCAGTGAACATGTAAAATGATAGTGCGAGTGAGGCATCCGGGTACTATGGACACATTCTTGTTTTATTATTGTTTTCAAATAAGCTGTACATAAACTAAATAATTGTAAAGTTTTTTATTTCGATATTACATCTATTTTTCCTATTAGGTCAACAGAAAAAAAAGGACATTTACAAAAATGTATGCTTCTTCCAGAGGCAGATTGTGAGCTTAAATGAACGGTGACCACATCTTTTTATTTCTGTTTTCTTTAAAGTATATGATAAAGTTCATTTATAGAAAAAATATAGAGAAATCCTATATTAGAAAAAAAATCGATTTATAGCCAGGAGCCCCCTTAAGAACTGTGAATGAACTTTAAGTATAGAGATGATATGGAAAAAATAATTTCTTTATCATTGCAAGGATCAAGATCTTTGATTGAAACTACCCATAAATAGTCTTCAATTATACTTCATTTGTTCTAATGGCTTATATACTTGAACATTTCATAATTATTATTTGTAGATCAATATTTGAAGCAAATAAAAAGGAAAGAGTTTCCATCCAATGTTTCACAAAAGAAAGGAAAAGGTATTTTATAACATGTTGACATCTTATCAGTTTCAGAAGCAACAGTAAATAAGACCCTATGAATTCATGTGAAAGAAATTTCACCTTTGTAAAACAGTTGAACCATAAATAGCAAAAGAATTTGTCAAACAATTAAGACTGTGTGACTTATAACTATTTTAAGAATAATGTAGTGACGGTCATTTAACATATTTTTCATTTAATGAAGTGTTCTAAATGCATACTTTTTTTTATATAAATATAGACAAATCTGTAAACATAATTGGCCCGTAGTGCATTTCTTTTACACAATAAATTCAAATTAAAAAAATCGCACCTGCTCTTTCTCAAAAAGATATTTACAGTGTAGTGTAATACCAGTGAGACAAATAATTTCAAAATTATAGTAACTTCTACCAACTCTAACTCAAAATATTGACAATTCTGTGTAAAGGGGGTGTAAAATTCAGTTTGACAGCTTCAGATGTGATAAAATTTGACCTTTTAGAACTGGACCGAATCACAACTTAACATAAAGATTCAGCACCCAAATTTTTTTAACATCTGATTACATCCCCCTACTTAATATTTCATGCATTTAATACCAAGAAATAAATTGGGAAAGTGTATCAAATAAAACATGCAAGTTATACCCTGTTTACACTAGGGACTATACAACGAAAACCAAAGGACGAAATCAATTTCTTTCTCTCTGAAATTTCTCCATATACTTTACTAACAAGAGTTTTCCATTATTAGTTCTATATTTAATTGATTTTTGAGTATTTTATTTTTCATAGACAAAAAAACTTTCAAGAAAAACTGTTCTCCAACCAAAGGTATATAGAAAGTGAAACATAAAATGATCTTCATCAGAACAGTATGTATTTCATTTGAATAGAGCAAAACACAATTCTCAGATTAAAGGAGTATTAAATGGTATTTTATATCATGAATGTGTATGTCTCATTTTGTTCTGCTGGGTGGCAGGCTAAATATCATTTCTTAAAAAAGTTTACCTCATCTATTTCAAAGTTAAATGGTTCATCATTTCTGTTCCATAACATGAGAATAAAATTGAGAATGGAAATGGGGAATGTGTCAAAGAGACAACAACCTGACCATAGATAAACAACAGCAGAAGGTCACTAATTAACAGGTCTTCAATGTAGCAAGAAATTCATGCACCCGGAGGCGTCCTTCAGCTGGCCCCTAAACAAATATATTCTTCCATATTCCATGACATAAGAACCATTCTTCCAGGTGAAAATTTTTATATGGTCATCGACTCCTGATCGAAATGGAGATAATATATTGATTTTTGTCTATTGTGCTGTTTATGACTTATGATCCTTGCATACTTTTTACATCAGAGGCCCCTGAGGGGGCCTCGGGTGTATTGCCATCGCCTACTTTTCAAAGATCAAAGAGATGCATATATAATTAGTGTTGGAATAATAACCGACATTATAGACCCGCGGACCTATATAGTGCAGAATAAAATTCCGTATCGCTTCTTTTAAATTCATGTTTTCAATGGATACTCAGTTTTTTTAATTTTTCTTAATGCAAAATTTATAATATGAAAATGTTTTGTCGTTAGAAATATTTGTATATTAATCAAACGATCTTCAATATCAATAACCCGAATAATTCAGTCGTTATATTCCGCTGATCAACGAAGGCTACAGGTTGTTGCGGATGAATACCACGAGTGCGCAAGAGGGCAAGAGCGAGCGTGTAGAAAATCGAGAGGAAATCAATTCACACATTTATACACAGAAAGGTAATTTTATTTCAATTATTTGATTTGGAGTCACCTTTTTAAACCGTTTGTAGCATATTTGTCTATAATATTAACGTAGCAAAACCAGGAAAATTTAATCTGTCATAATATTAAAATAAATTATCAGGTCACGTCCCGGCCCGCAGCCATTTTGAAAATACCAGCAGATTGGGTAGGAGTAACAAGAACCTGCAAGGCCTTTAAAGATAAGGTTACTATTTGTGTATTTTTTATAACAACATTTTGTTTTTATAAAGATCTCAACAATTTTTGGAGTTAAATTTCTTTTCTTCGTAAATAACAAGTAGATTGATCACTTGGACACACACACGGAACTATTTTCTGTTTTTTAAGATACTGTTTCGGATTTTCGCTCCTTCTCCGACTTAGTTTGTTGCATTAGCATATGTGAATATCCCTTGACTGAAAATACGCGGAATTTGTAATGACTTTGACTATGTCTATGTAAGTAATTCTAATATATAATTATTGGTTGAATTTATTGTTTATATAATATTCAGAGAATCTTCGACTTTTTCTTCTTCCAATAGAGTTGGACTCTTTTTGAGTGTATAAAGACTCTTGCTCGTAAAATCAAGAGTCTTACTTAACACTGAAATGTCAGAATTTGGGTTAATCACATTTACTGAATTACTATAGATATATTGGGAGAAACCTTACAGTTTTGGAGATATAAATATAGATTAACTGTCCTGTTTTTTAAGTCTTCCTTAGCTTGTAGTATTGTATTATTTTGACCATACATGACATGTATCGCCAAAATTATATGATAATTTGATGACATACTTGTGCTTATCATACTCTACAGCATTATCTATAATACTAAAATTACGAGGTCCAATTTGTCAGCCGTCATCACGTAAAAACGACGAATCACAGAATTCAACTTTATATATAACTAATATAGTACAAAGGTGTAGATTAAAAATTACACTACTCCAGACCCTTTTGTTTTCCACGTAATTAATATTGCCAATAATTAAGAAGTTCCGGGTCGAGTCCGCTACCGATACCAATAGTATATTCACTTGTTACCTATTACCTTATCTGTACGTTCCGCATCTGACAGGCGCACCACCAAACGTTGTTTTCAGGATTAATATGCTATATACACGGGTCATAACCACAGGGTTGACACTACTAAATTGTCAAATTGTTACCTATTGTAGTATTTTAATCAGTAAGACCTTCTAAGATAACAATACGAATACTAAAAATCTGGACTAAAAATAAGGCGTATAGGTACAGTTTTCAATTTGTTAGTGGGCATGACGTAAAACAGCGAAGCAAAGAATTCAACTTTATTTATAACTTATATAGGACAATGCTGTTGATTAAAAAATACTCCATTCCAGGACCTTTTGTTTTCCAAATATTATTGTTTCAGTTCGACGGGTTCAAACAGAAAGACTTGAAAGCAGAGAAAAACTGTGTATCTTATAATCGGCATGACTTTATCAGATGACAATACTAATACTAAAATAAGGCTTGCGCATAGTTATATACTTTAATTCAGTCACGGACCCGTGATATCACGGGTGTGTTCTAGTTTAATTTAAATGTGTAACCATATTCATGTCAAATTTTAGTAACTTATATTAAACATTTGTTCACACATACATGCATATGAGAACTTGAATTGAGCAAATATGATAATTTTAACAGATTAGTTATATCTATGAGAAATACAATCAGTTAACTTTATCTATGAGCACCCATGAGATCTTAAATTGAGCAAATATGATCAGTTATATGTTGAGTAAAATTTGAGCTAGATCTACTCAATTGAGTTAGATATATATCAATATTGAGACTAATCTAAATGGTTATTTGAGCACACATGAGCCTATTTATACTATTGAGAGCAATATTGGGATACTGCATGAGCAAACTAAGCAAATCTTTATTGAGACAAACCTATGAGCGCTATATTTTTAAATTTGTTCTTGACAATTTGTTTTTGTTTATTTTTAAAAAATATATAGGGACAACAGAGTTGGTGTATGTGGGTTCGATTCCCACCCTAGGCATTTATTTATATTGGCTGGTGCAAAGCGGGCAGTTTAGCTTAGTGGCCCCACACTGACTCTGTTGTTCATATGTTACTTCAAAAAATTAGGCGGCATCGTTCAGGTCTTGCCATCTTTATTTTTCTATTCGAAAATCAGACACAACAAAGCCATTGAATAATTGTGAAAATTATACCACAGATAACTATGGTAAAACTTTAATTGTTTTTGGCATAATTAAACTTGGCTGCCATCCAAGATCTAAAAAGTTTTTATATTGATGAATTATATATATCAGATTTGGATTCTTTTGGTTACAAAACATTTTGGATGGTACATGTAGGTAGGGGCCAAATCTTTATTCCTGAGGCTTAAAGCTTTCAGGTTTGAAAATTGCCCAAAATCATCACATTTTGACAAATTTGGAACGTAAAATGTACTTTTATGAAAAGAACTGATTTATTGAGTGTTAATACTTTTGAAATAGACCCAAATTACGAACCAAATTGAGAACTTTTTGGAGTTTTATAGTTTAGGCTATTTTGGGCAATAAGTGAAACTTGTCCTTTAAATCAGTGGTTTCACAATAACCATAATACTAAGTATCTGTTAGAAGATAGCTCTTTCACAGTACATTGTTAAACTTAAAGATAAATATATACCGACAATGACCAATATTAATGATGGAATGAGATTATACATGTATATATACTGTTTTATATTGTTACATGTACATACATAAATGACAATTAAAACCAAACTGTTGTCATTATTCATAAAAAAAGAAAAGGGAGGTACAAAAATGTATGATTGGTATAAATCAGACACCAGCTCTAGACAAAATGATGAAAAAGAAATAAAGCTTATAACCATACAACATTTTTACAATCAGAAAAAAACTATACTTACATTAAATCAGTTAGAAATAGCCATGAAATGTCAAATGTTAAACAATATATACAAGAAAACTAATGGCCACATCAATGTACAATCGGGAAATCAAGATATACACCAAAAAATTACAAGGCCTGTTTTACAGGTTTCTTACAAAGGACCGACACATTCATATGGTAGTTGTGTTCTATATGTATAGTGCAAAATGTTCTCATTGCTATACCAGTGGTATCCAAAGTATTAAATCCAGAACAAAGTAAAAAAAACCTAACAGTTGAAAAACTATCCAAATGTGATATTCAATTAACAAAAATACCATCATTAACAAATGGCTATCTACATATAATACATTGTAATATTTACAATGAACCATTTAATAATTAGAAAACAGAACCTACAATGTACATGTATAGCTGCTGATTTAAAAAAAAATATAATGGATAAATGATTGACTGTGTTACAATAAAACCAAGATACAAATGTAACTCAGTGAAGCTATTTATGAACATTTAAATAGTTTGTGTTGACTGCAACAAAAATCTAGAATAAGGGATAGTAATCTTGCTGTGTTAACATCCATTTAATTAGCAATTGATCCAAAAGCTAAATGTTTCAGAAAAAAGACCTGGATACTACATGTACATGTACAAACATTGTTAATAAATGCCATTTGTAGAGCAGGATCTGCTTACCCATCCGGAGCACCTGAGATCACCTGTTTTGGTGGGGTTCGTGTTGCTCAGTCTTTAGTTTTCTATGTTGTTTCTAGTGTACTTTTATTTGTATGCATGTCTTTTTCAGTTTTAGTCATGGAATTGTAAGTTTATTTTCCATTTATGAGTTTGCTGTTCATCTGGTATCTTTAGCCCCAGGGTTTCCCCTGGGTCAATTATTTTTTTCGCCACCTCTTTTGCCAAAACAATATATTTTTCCCCACTTTATTTTTCAATTAGCCACAATATTACAATTTATCTGTTTTGATATGATTGTCTTGAACCTCTTTTTCATAGTTCAGTGAGTGACTATATAGCTACTCGAAGAATTGTTTGCTATGTTGATTCTCTATTATAAGTTATATGTTAGCGATTTTTGTATGTGTGCAACTATATGGTCATAATGCCAATCTAACAGTTCTCATTTGACCAAGTAATCATTGATAATTCACAAAGTTAAGTTTCCTAGTTCAAGTCAGTATCTCAGATATGATAGCAAATTATATTTAATATTTGTACTATATTGTATGGTGAACATATCTGTCTGGTAGGTATAATATAAACACCTGTCATTTATCAATAATTCAACACAACTTGAGGTCCTCTGATGTTCAGTACTTCAGTACTTTGATTACAATTGACAATAACAAATGTAAATATTAACTGTTTGGTGTCATTTAAGGTGGTACCCAACACTTTAACTAAAATTAATTTGGCTTGTTTAATTTTCATAAAAATTTGACAAAAGTATTTAATTTTACCCTTTTACAAGAATATAAAAATTTCAAAAACTTTGAACCAACTGTTTTGTCAGAAAAATTACACTGGTTGTAATATTGTACTGGTTGTATAGCAGTTTGACAAACACCAATTTTGATCATTGAGAAGCTTAATATTCCTTATACAACACAACGTAATTAAAACGTATAGCTGACTTTACAGAGTTATCTCCTTGTAGTGTTAGGTACCACCTTAAACAGACTTCATTGACCTATAATGGTTTACTTTTATAAATTGTTATTCGGATGGAGAGTTGTCTCATTGGCACTCACACACACATCTTCCTATATTCATTCTGATTAATGTTTTTATTTATGTACGTTTTAAACATTTTTTTTCAATTTTAGATGGAAGCCTTAGTGATTTAAAGATGCCAACAAAATTAAAACGAAAAAGGAGGCCAAAAGGAAGCCAACAGACCGTAATTGGTTTACCAAAAAAAGAGAAAAGAACAAACTTGTTCCTTTCTTAAGAGAACAGTTAATAAAAAAGAAAGAGGTCTGTTTTCTTCACCTATCAATACTAAATTATGTTAGAAATTAGGCAATTGTATTCAAATATCCATTTTTGTTACTAAATCCAGATACTTTGTTCAATTTTAGCATTTCATATAGTGGCAGCTGAGAGTTTTTTCTCAGGGTCAAAAACTGGAAACAAACTTTTTTTTTCTAAAAAAATCCATAGCCCCACCCAAGAAAATCAAATGGTTGCTGCCTAAAAGTTAAAACAGACGTAGAAGACAACAAGCAAAAGGTTAAAATCACAAACAAAAAGCCATCATGGCTTAATTACACGCTAAAAATAAAGCGATGTAGTATAATTGCCAATGAGACAACTATCCACCATTGTTCAAATACAGTGGATAACAGCTTTTTGGTTTAATGCTTTGATTATCTTTGAAATGATATTACACTAATTCTTGAAATAGTTGTTGCAAAGATTGTTTACTCTCATTGAACCTCATGTTGCCTTTTGTATATGTATTGTGCATTATGTATAACTTACTTATTTTTTTTTCTTCAGAAATACTTAATTGGTTAGTTAGTGTAGATAGCGTAATGAAGGCATCAGGAGGGACATTACTGGATGAAGAAGATTTGGTTGGATTATCAGAGGACTCATTACCTTACCGATGTTTAGATGATTATGTTGATTTGACAATTGTTCAAAAATTTTCACTTTATCTGCACGGTTGTATTTATTATCTA
Organism: Mytilus edulis; assembly: GCA_019925275.1. NCBI lineage: Eukaryota > Metazoa > Mollusca > Bivalvia > Mytilida > Mytilidae > Mytilus > Mytilus edulis. The sequence goes on from CM034355.1 coordinate 61,575,788, forward strand.
TAGTAAAAGACATACAACAAAAGGGTAGATATAATTCTTTGTACATACCGTAATGTTTTTATTACTACAGAAAATGCTGATGCTGTTGAATGTGACTTTTGTGTGTTATGGTGGCATACCAGTTGTATTAAATTAAGGAGCAAGCCAAAAAGTTAAGCATTAATATTGCAAATCATGCAGGTAAAACTGAACTTATTATATATATTAAGTGTCAATATGTGTTTGTAGTTTTGTTTAGGCAGCAACCATTTGATTTTCTGGGAGGGGGGGCTATGGATTTTTTTCTGGACAAGTGGAAAACATTTTTTTCTTTCAATTTTAGCATTACATATAGTGGCAGGTGAGGGTGTAACAAACAAATTTTTTTTCCCCAAATAATCCATAGCCCCCCCCCCCGAAATCAAATGGTTGTTTTTAGTTATTATGTAGTATAAGTTTTCTCTAATGTTTTGCAATGAGATAAACTGGGATTTTATTGGTAGTTCAGAAGGTAGAACACCTTGTATGTAGATACATTATGATTTTGTTTGTTATATTGACTCTGACCTCATTTTCATGGTTCAGTGACTAGTTGAAAAAGATGAAGTTTTTTTATCATGTGAAATACTGATTATGAGTAAAAGGATAAATATATTTGGTACATGGGATCCTTGTTAGGTCTTAGGTCATCTTACCTTGACCTCATTTATGAATATGTTGTAAACAATGTATCTGATATTTTAACATTAGTGAAAAAATATTTAATTGGAGTTATGCCACTTGGAAATAATAATTTATTGAAAATTGCATTGTAAGCTCTCACCAGTCTGCACTTTTCTCTGAATTATTATGAAATTAAAAGAGACTGCTCATATCAATAATTATATTTTATTAAAGTGCGTTTTAAATTCAGTGCCAATCAATGATTTATACATAAACTTCCATCACTTCCAAATTGTTGCTTTAAATGTTGAATGGAGAGGACTTCATTATTCTGTGTGACTTGTTTATTATCAAATTTGTACTTGAACAAATAAAATATGTTTCAACTAAATTGAATGGTGACTTTTTGTCAAAAAATAACGAATAACAACAGTTACAAACAGAAGAGATAGCATAGCAATTATATCATAATGTATCAGTAGCAGGTAAACACTATTATAATGAGACTAAATTGCTTTTTCGTTTAAAACATTGAAATATTTGTATATAGCTGTAAATCACATACTGATAGCATATGTACTTAGTTTTGTTTGGTTTTCTGCTGTATTATATAACGGAATAAAATTATGTGTAAGTACAAATATTTTTACCAGGCGCGGATCCAGAGGGGGGGTTCCAGGGGTTTGAACCCCCTTTTTTTTGGACGATCAATGCATTTGAATGGGGACATGTAATTGGAACCCCCCCTTTGTCCTGGGTTAGAAATCCCCCCCTTTTTAAAATGGCTGGATCCGCCCCTGTTTACATATAGATCAATAATGAAGTTAATCTCCTTTAGTGTTTCTCTATAGAATGATGATAAATTCTGTTCTCTGATGGGAAACCGACAAGTCCATTGTTTCTTGCTTCAATTAGAAACTAATCATTTAAATAGTATGTAAATTTATATGAATAAAAATTGGAAAAAAATATTCTCAAATCATTTAAGTGGATTCCCCTTGATATCTTAAACTTTTCCCTCATTTTTAACGAAGTATCAAAATCATTTTCCTCGAACAATTGTGTAATTCAGGTTGTTGATATCTTACATTATAGTTGCATACCTTTGTAATATCAAAAATGCGAATTTGTAGAGAAAATTTAATTTTAGAAAAAAAATCAAAATCAATCGAAAAAATACACAAAATTTTTAATAACCCTTTGAATTCATGGCCGATCTCTCCTACTTATAATGTAGCTCCCATAGAGCACAGAAATATAAAGACTGGATATTCTTCTTCAGTCAACAATTAGTAAGACACAAAACACAATTCAAGTTTCTTTTCTTTGATTTTAAAAACAATTGTAAAGCATTCTGAATATTAATAATGTAGATGTGTAATATTCAATGAAACAGCAATCAGGATATATTCAAGGACAATCATTTGATATTCTGGGGGTAGGGGTGGGGAGGGCAAGAGGATTTGTTTTGGATCGGTTATTTATTTTGTTATCCTCCTACAGTCCCTCCTATTAAACATTATCAGGGATAGAATCAGTACTTATGTTATCCTTCTACAGTCCCTCCTATTAAACACTAGTAGGGATCGAATCAGGACTTATGTTATCCTCCTACAGTCCCTCCTATTAAACACTAGTAGGGATCGAATCAGGACTTATGTTATCCTCCTACAGTCCCGCCTCTGAAACACTAGTAGGAATCGAATCAGGACTTGTTTATCCTCCTACAGTCCCTCCTATTAAACACTAGTAGGGATCGAATCAGGACTTATGTTATCCTTCTACAGTCCCTCGTATTAAACACTAGTAGGGATCGAATCAGGACTTATGTTATCCCCCTACAGTCCCTCCTATTAAACACTAGTAGGGATCGAATCAGGACTTATGTTATCCTCCTACAGTCCCTCCTATTTAACACTAGTAGGGATCGAATCAGGACTTATGTTATCCCCCTACAGTCCCACCTCTGAAACACTAGTAGGGATCGAATCAGGACTTATGTTATCCCCCTACAGTCCCACCTCTGAAACACTAGTGGGGATCGAATCAGGACTTATGTTATCCCCCTACAGTCCCATCTCTGAAACACTAGTAGGGATCGAATCAGGACTTATGTTATCCTTCTACAGTCCCTCGTATTAAACACTAGTAGGGATCGAAACAGGACTTATGTTATCCTCCTACAGTCCCTCCTATTAAACACTAGTAGGGATCGAATCAGGACTTATGTTATCCCCCTACAGTCCCACCTCTGAAACACTAGTAGGGATCGAATCAGGACTTATGTTATCTTTCTACAGTCCCTCCTATTAAACACTAGTAGGGATCGAATCAGGACTTGTGTTATCCCCCTACAGTCCCACCTCTGAAACACTAGTAGGGATCGAATCAGGACTTATAGGTTATCCTTCTACAGTCCCGAATCTGAAACATCGAATCAGGACTTATGTTATCCCCCTACAGTCCCTCCTATTAAACACTAGTAGGGATCGAATCAGGACTTATGTTATCCCCTACAGTCCCACCTCTGAAACACTAGTAGGGATCGAATCAGGACTTATGTTATCCTCCTACAGTCCCACCTCTGAAACACTAGTAGGGATCGAATCAGGACTTATGTTATCCTTCTACAGTCTCCCCTCTGAAACACTAGTAGGGATCGAATCAGGACTTATGTTATCCTCCTACAGTCCCACCTCTGAAACACTAGTAGGGATCGAATCAGGACTTATGTTATCCTCCTACAGTCCCACCTCTGAAACACTAGTAGGGATCGAATCAGGACTTATGTTATCCTTCTACAGTCTCCCCTCTGAAACACTCATAGGGATCGAATCAGGACTTATATGTTATCCTTATACAGTCCCACCTCTGAAACACAATTAGGGATCGAGTCAGGACTTATGTTATCCTCCTACAGTCCCTCTTATTAAACACATTTGATTGAAATCATAACATAAATATTATCCTGCTTTTTGAAATTTCTATCAAGTTTCGTATATTTAAAGAATATTTAGTCTCTGGTTGATAGTTGTTTCTTATACAATGATACCAACAATTGCTTATTCTATACCTATTTCGAATAACAATATAGAATAAAAAAAAACATAACTAGTTATTAAGTAGATTTTGTTATTTTTAATCATGAAAGAAGAAAAGGGCACATTAATTTGCTTTATTCCGTATCTAGTTTTGATTCAATCCCTACTGGTGTTTAATAGGTGAAACTGTAGTAGGAGTCATATTATAGTTATGTAGTGTTCACTAGTCAAGTTTGAGGTGTCAAGATAGACATTGTCAGTTCAGATTATACAAACAGAGGAAATAAGTCTGTAATGTTTGACATATAGGTTATCAAATATTTTAAAAAATTGAGACAAATCCTTCATGTGCATCAAACAAACTTGTAAAGCCAGGATTAGGACTGATACTGACAGCAAAAAAATTATAAAAACTTTAAACGAGCCCAAACAAAGACTCCAGCAGAAAGTACATGTTGAATAATTTTATCAAGGTTTTAGCATTGCTTGTATTGATTTATGGGGAATATGTCTAAAGCTGTCTTTTTTATTAATTCAAGCCTTTTTGAAAAATTCTATGTTTACCTGTATCTGCCTGTACTTACCTGTAATATTGGCGCAAATGCAATATTATGGTTTGTGGCGTAAATGAAAGATTTTTTGGGCGAAAGTGAAAGATTGTTTTGGCGCAAATGGCGCAAAAGCAAAGCCCCGGGACAATAGGTATCTTCACTACTATAGGCAAGTTAAAGTTTTTATCTGAGTGGGCAGTATCAAAGTAATTCAGGTGCTTGTTTATTTTTACACATTCTGCAGAAAGGGAAAAAAATGCCTATCAAAAACCAAAAAACATTTTATCTTTCTTAAACACAAAATGCCTGTAACTTTAATTTATATATCTAGTGGATGCTAGTCCTTAACACTTTCCAATTTGCGAGTACAGGTAAATCTGTAAACAGAGTAGTTTTTGAGGTGAAAATACCGCCATATTTGTGCAATTGTTATAATGAACCTTAAATAACTAAAGGAGTAGGTTCAGTAAGACCCCTTTTGGGCCCAAAAATATAGTAGTTTTACAAAATTGTGAAAATGAAATCGTTAAGATATTTGTTGGAAAGTAGAATGATTTTGCTACATAAATATGGGTTTTTTTTACAATACAATGCACATATATAGAGTACAAGCATCATTAAGTCATGGCGCAGTAAATGTTCATTATTCTCTGAAAGAACTACTGATGACCATTCTGAACTACTGACGACCATTCGGAATTTCCTACGGACTCAACAAGTGAAAAGTTGAACTCTAAGGTCGTCGTTATTATAACATGACCCTTACCGGCTTCAGTGTTAGACAGCATTTAATATGACGAGAATGTTTGTCAAGATCAAGGATTCTTTTAAACAAGAAAATAAAGAAGAGAGAAACAAATGATCACGATCAGGGACATTCTTTGGTCGTTGTTGGAAGAGGTTAACTTAATTAAAAAAAAAATGTAAAAAGAACTTAAATCAAAACAGCCTAATTGAATTAATTTATATAAAAAAAATAATACTATACAATGTGGTTTATTATTTCTGTTTAATAATCATAATGAATATAAGTCAACTAGACAGCGACCTAATGAACAGATCATCATCATAATGTCTTCGACCTAATGTCATTGATGTATGCAACTTATGATTTTTAACGCATCTAGCACTCACACCAGATGTTATGGTTATTTTATAATGATCAATGGGCCTAAAAACCATGTAAAACAATTCAAAACATTGAAAAATAGCAACCTGACTTAAATTATATATAAAAAAAAGAATTCAACGACAAAAATGAAATATACCATCTAACCCCAAAGCACATACTTAAAATTGAGAATGGAAATAATAATCTGATTATCATACGGTCGTCAACGTAAAGGCATGGGTTATGCCGAATAACAAGATATATAGGGTTATATAATGACCAGTGTAAAACAATTCAAACGAAAAAGACTACGACTTGATATATAAATGAAACAAAACGAAAATGTACTACCATCGGAAGTTAGCCTGCATGTTATCTAATCGCACTTAAAAAGCAAACAACCATCGCACTTTAGAGTCCTACATGACTTTTTGTATATATTTTTATTTTGAAAAGATTTAAAGTGTTTTATAAGGCCTAGAGATCTAATTTGATCAGGGCGTATATAGAATTTTAGAAGGGGGGTCGTAATATTAAATTTCGCCTGGCGGAGTGAGGCAATAATTTGTTTGAAACACATGAAAATAAGTGTAAAATGCATTCTAAAGAGCAGGGGTTGGACATTTTTGGTGCCGTATTCTCTACAGTAATTGTCTATTATAAAATGATTGGATGGATCCAAAGCTATGTACTAATATATTAATGATGTGGTTATCAGTGATTAATGGAAATGGAAAATTCTCGTTTGTTGTATGGTCAGTTAGCATAACCTCACAGATTTCTCTTATTCTTAAGTCAGGTATCTACCCAACTTTATGGAGAATTTTTTTTATTAAGCCCATTTTCAAGGGTGAGTGTTTTTATGATCCATCTAATTATCGAGGTATAGCCCTTTCAAGTTGTGTGGGAATTTTTTTTCTAAAAGTTTTACATAACAGATTAGAAAAGTATCTTGAAGGAAATGAACTTAAATGTCGTGAGCAAATTGGATTCAGAAAGGAAAGTCGAACAAGTGATCATGTTTTAACTCTAAAAACTATAATTGATAAAGCATTTAAATCATCAAAAAAGATATATGCCTGTTTCATTGATTTCAGGAAGGCATTTGATACTATTAATATAGATGCCCTCTTTTACAAATTGTCTTATTACAACAAAGATGGTCCCTTTTTTAGTATATGAAAGATATGTATAAAGAGGTTTTGTACTCGGTAAAGATCTCGGAAGGTATCACTGATTTTTTTAATTCCTCAGTTGGGGTAAAACAAGGGTGTGTTTTAAGCCCTACATTATTTTCTTTATATATTAATGATTTACCATCTATTTTTGACTCAACATGTGGACCACCCAAGTTAAATGATAATGATATATCGTTTCTGTTATATGCTGATGACTTAGTTCTTATTTCTGAATCGGCCAATGGCTTACAAAAATGCCTTGACAAGCTTAGTTTATATTGCACTAGTTGGGATTTAACAGTAAATCTTGACAAAACCAAAGTTATGATTTTTAACAAATCTGGTAAAAAACTTACAAAAGACAAGTTTGTTTTTAGTGATAATATTTTGGAACACTGTACAGAATATAAATATTTGGGTATACTGTTTAAACCATCTGATAGTTTTACAGAGGCAGTGAGACTTCTTTGTAAGAAAGCCTCAAAAGCTATATTTTGTATAAGAAAACTGTTATTTTCTGAAAATATCAATGTATTACCTCACTTAAAGCTTTTTGATGCTTGTGTTAAACCTATACTTCTTTATTGTAGCTCTCTGTATATGATAAAAGATATTACAAATCTAGAGTCAAAATATTGGTCATTGGCTACCATCAAAGTCCAAATTAAATTTGCAAAAACTTTAATTGGAGTAAATAAATCAGCTGTCAATTTAGCAGTACTAGCTGAACTTGGTATGTATCCAGTTTTTATAAAACCTTTAAAACTGTCAATTGGCTTCTGGTTGCATGTCATAAAATCTGATAACAATTGTTTACTAAAAGATGTATATTGTTCCAACCTACAATTAACCAATGGATTTGCTAAAAAGATTGAACAGTTACTTGCTACATTAAATTTTTTCACATGTTTGGAAAAATCATGATACTATTTCAAAAAAGCGTTTATTATATGCAAGTCATACCAAACTTAATGATACATATCTTAATTATTGGAAAGAAAATATATTTTGTGATAATAAATCAGTACATGGTAATAAGCTGAGAACATATAGACAGCTTAGAAAAATTATAAATTGGAAACCCATTTATTGTTAAATATAGACAGAAAAGTAATAGGGCATTTTGCTAAAATTCGTATTAGTAATAGTGTTCTTAGAATTGAACAAGGGCGTCACACTAAATAGTGTTCTTAGAATTGAACAAGGGCGTCACACTAAAACCCCTGTAGAAGAAAGAATTTGTCCTTTGTGTCTCTTAGAAGTAGAAGATGAATTTCATTTCACTTTAAAATGTACAAAACTAAATATAATTAGAGACCAACTGTTTTTCAAAATTAGTGAATTAGTTCCCTCTTTTTTCAATATGACTAATGAAGCAAGATTTAAATTTTTGTATACGTGTGTTGAGACTGATATAATTAGAATTATTGTTAAATTTATAAGCGACATGTACATTTCTAGAAATGCTCTATTAAGCACTAAATAACTTTGTGGTACCACCTCCGCATATAATGTTTATAAATTTGGTATGATATATATATATATATGTTTGTATGTTTGTGTATAACAAATTTGTATTGTCTTGGTATCAATCCTGTAATTTTGGATTTTAAACCAATAAAAATTACTTACTTACTTACTTACTGTTGTAAACAAAATATACGGTTATTCAACAAAATTTACAATACGACCGACACGAAGAAAGACGAACATGCAATTTTATCCAAATAGAACGTTTCACCAAAAACGGAAGCAAGTGGTTCCAAATCCGCCAAAGGCTACAAATGAGTCGGAAAGTGAATAACAGTCGACACATGGAGACATATAGGACACACCCAGCAGGTAGTTTGCAGTTGGGCCTTGAAAAAAAATATTTAGTTTATCAAATGGCGAAACAGACATTCTGGTCAAATATGCGATTCATATGCACCACCCCTTTCCCCCACACAAAAAAATATATAAAATTACTCCCAGTTTTTATTTATCATGTCCATATTATGCTAGATAATTCTGTTGAACAATATTTTTTCTAATAGTAAATAAGGATGAACGTGACAAGATTATTGTTTTTAATCCAGATACGGCCAGAACTTTTGCTGTAAGGATAATGTACCCTCGTGTAGCTTCAATGCTAAACATATAGAAATTTTGTACTTGATAAATAAGGGCTTATTATTGCATGGAAACAAGTTTATAAATTTATATCTTGGTTGAAATAAATAAAGATATGGACCGATTAAACCTTCTAGGGTGCGCTCGACTTTACAGACTCAGCACGAGGGTGTTTTGGAATTTAAAGGTTGGTTAGGACTTTTTGTAAACAATAAACGCTAGCTGATCATAGAAAAACAAGTGAGTGAACTATGTTTAAAATTTTATAACAAAAATATCTATATTAAAGTCTGTGGATTTTATACAAAATTCTTTATTTTATTTTCATCAAATTCCCTTTTTC